>MU227573.1:2166300-2187486 GCA_018584345.1 Thuja plicata
ATAAATAAAGTCAAACTAAACCTAATTTGACCCTTCTAAACCCTAATTCGACCCTTTTATGCTTGTGATTTAAATTTTCAGCATGTAATGACAATTTGAGACTTTTGCAAAGTATGAAATGATATAATCATATATTGACAATTATGGATTTATTATTTTATCATTATGTCATATGAGAATCATGCTTCTAACTTCTTATTATTATCATTATATGTTTCAACTTTGAAGTTTTGAACTAATGATGAATGAGCATTGACATGTTAAATGTATGGAACCTATGAATATACATACATATATAAATTTATAATATATATATATATATATTTTTCAAAAATGTCTATATATATACCCGCGGAACCAGAATCCAGCTCAAAAAAAATTTTGCCGAATCCCCGAACCCAAATCCGAACCAGAACCAGGATCGGCTACTTAGGAAAACATGAAGTTATTGCCGAAATATTGGTGATATTTAGAAAACTTATCGGTCGCAGTCCGCTTATAGGGACTGATGGCCTTAAAAGAGGCATTTCACATTTTTGCATTTGCAAATTGGTGTTTGGAGAGGAAACAAATTGCCGATATTTTCCTGATAAGTTGTCGATTTATCTCTGATATTTTCCTGATATTTTGTTTCTGCCCTCGGCGATAAGTTGTCGATAATGATATTTTGAACTATGGTTTTGATTCTTCCAAATCGAAAGGCCAGTATGTCTTGAGCCTTGGCCTGTATTCCAGATACCCATGGGATTCATGTTGCTCCAGACGATTAGCAACTTAGGAAACAGCCCTAATGACTTTTCCCTTGAAAATCTTGCTATTCTATGTGTAATGGTAGCAGATTTGCACTATGTTACCCCATGTTTCTGGGAGGGGAATGGTAGGGGACAATAGTACAAGTCTTGGGGACCAGAAAGGGGATGGCTATATAAAAAAGGAAAAATATAATATAGATTGGTAAATTTTAAATATTCATATGATAATATTGATAAAGCATTCATCATATAAATTATAGATCCTTAACACATAACATTTGTGTTGAATCGGGAGTTCACAGGAGAGTCGAACAAATTATCAAATGACAAAAATTAATTGCTTTCATAGTTCATTGTCAATATGCATGTGATTTTAAAAAATAGTATACAAGTAACAACAAAATGCTCGAAGGCTGCAAATTTCACTTGCAATATGAAAATACAAAAACAAAGAAAGTTTCATTTTATTTCCTCATTTGGGGAGAATTGGGTGTGGGGGCTTGTTGGCATGTGGAGTTGGTTTTCTTTATGCCGCATTGATTAAATAGTTGATGAGTATTACCACAGTGAATTATATGCATGTGGTGCAACCTAAAGGTCAGCGGGTTGCAAGGGGGCTTGGGTGTAGCCGCCTTGCCCAAGCCGAAGGCAGTTTTGGTGAGGCTGTTAGGTTGAATCAAATTTTCCTTTTAGGACTTACTATTTTTTAAAAATGTTTTACCTTTTATGGTGATGGTCAGCCATCCCTGAGATGGTTAGGGGATGTCACATGTCTTCATTTGTCCTAGGGATGGCTGTACATCTCCTTTTGTTTCTGGCACATCCCTGGAACATCTGGGAAATGAGGATGTCCCAAAAGTTGCTAGGGATGCACCCCAGGATTTCCTTGATGATAAATCAAAAGAATGAGAAAAAGGAACAAATTGCAAGACATTGTGCACCATTTCCACATGATCTCAGACTATTGGACATAAAGGAAATTATCACGTGAATACAAATCAAACAACAAGATGGAAAGCTATCTGATATATTGTGGCATGTGTTGGCCCCTTAGTTACTTGGAATAAACCATCAGTGCAACAAGCAGCATTAACAAGGTTCAAATTGTACAGAACCATGAGAAAAATAAGAAATAAAATTTACTTAAGAAGAAATACACTTCAGGGCGTGAAAATCAGAAAGCAGAAAGCGAATGGGCCAGGGCTAGAAAATAAAGCAGGGAAGTACGTTGCTCCCAACTCTGAGAAGAGTTCGGTACGTTGCAGCAAAAAAAGCTAAAAGGATAAAATAAATTTTTAATAGTTGACTGTCAGAAAAAGTATATAGCAGATTGTATCTCTTTCTTTTGTTCCTGGTTAAGCTGTTTAGTATCTCTTATCCTTGAAATCTTAACTTTGCTGAACATATGAGTATTTGATGTGAAGACATTGTCTTCATATTCTAGGATTGTCTGATTCACTAAGACATCAAGAAAAAAGAACACAGGAAACTCTGTTTTCAGTTGCCATTTTTTTTTCACATTTTAACTTGTAATTCTCTGTAGTACAAGACTTGGAAGATATTACGCTAATCATTTAATCATCAAATTTTTCTGTTCGAATGACTATCTAACCTGTAATTTCTCAAGTTTGTTTTTGAATAATACTCACCTGTAAACATTCATTTGAGCATTATTTTTCTCCAATGCAAAACATTATAGCTTTCTGCTAATTCTATCTTTTCAATTTCGTGTTGGGATTAGATGGGTGGAAGTCATTAACTTTCCATTTTAGGTCTGTTATTGATGATCAATAGTGTTTGCACACTTGTAACATTTATCAAACAGATCCCTAAAATATTTCTTTTGTAAAATGAGATTTTGTTCCTTTACATACTTGAAATATTTTTAATAATATCATGGACATTCTTCATCTCATAAATTTGCAGGGCCGGGGTCAACTAGATGATTTCCGATTGCTAACTTTGCCAGATCACTATCTTGAGAAGTTCATGCTTGAAGATCCTATAGGAGGAACACATTTGAATATTTTCATGGCTGGCTTGAAAACTGCTCATCGTCTTGTGGCAGTCAGCCATACTTATGCTTGGGAGTGTCAAACACAGGAAGGTGGGTGGGGCTTACATGATGTGCTTAAAGAAAACCGATGGAAACTCAGGGGAATTGTCAATGGAATTGACAGTGAGTGGAATCCAGAATTTGATGTCCATCTGATTTCTGATGGATATGTCAACTATTCTTTGAATACACTTGAAAGAGGCAAGGCCGCATGCAAATCAGCATTACAAAGAGAGCTTGGCTTGCCTGTACGCTCTAATGTCCCATTAATCAGTTTTATTGGTAGATTGGATCAACAAAAAGGAATAGATCTCATTGCAGAGGCCATGCCTTGGATGATGGAGCAAGATCTACAGCTAGTGATGTTGGGTGCAGGAAGAAAAGATTTGGAAATGATGTTGCACTCCTTTGAGGCTCAATATCGTGATAAGTTTCGTGGATGGGTGGGATTCTCTGTTAGAACATCTCATCGTTTTATAGCAGGAGCAGACATTCTATTGATGCCATCAATATTTGAACCTTGTGGACTAAACCAACTGTATGCAATGCAATATGGTACCATTCCTGTTGTTCATGCTGTTGGGGGGCTGAGAGATACTGTCAAACCTTATGATCCATTTGCAAACTCTGGCACTGGGTGGACATTTGAACCTGCAGAATCATCAGCATTGGTCCAGGCACTTGGGAATGCCTTACGGACATATCATGACTTCAAGTTCAAACAAAGTTGGCTGGCACTCCAGAAGTGTTGTATGAGTCAAGACCTTAGTTGGGACAATGCTGCACAACAGTATGAGGAAGTTCTTCTTTCTGCAAAATATCAATGGTGACTCAATCAACACAAGCATGAATGGAAATACTAGCATGTGCTTAATTCTATGCCGTTCATTGAGATTTAGTATGAAGCTCTTAACATATTCTTAACAATTATGGGAAAGAATTTCCCAATTAGTATTGTTGGTGAATCACTTTCTAGAAACTTGTAAGCAGTGAGGAAGAGATGGCCTGATTCCAATTCCAAGAGCAAACATGCCACTACATAGCCCGTAAATCATTAATGAACATTTCATGTCATGATCGTAGCAAGCACCCGCAGAGATTGTCAGTGATTCCTAACTTCACTTGATTTTGCATCTGTCCATTGTAGTTTTGGAGCAAGCTTTGCAAGCACGGTTTAATTCTTGTAACCAGACCAAAAGGAATTTGTTGTGAAACAAATATCATAGAGTTGTATATCCTCAACATGTTCCCACATATATATCATTTGTTATTACATAAACTTCAAAATATTCTTGACCATAAAGAGGGTTGTCAGTGCCGCTGGTGGCTCGTATCCTACAAATTTTTGTAGACTTGATCAGCATAATCTGATCATAGAGGAAGTACATCATACAGTGTCTGCCTTAATAATTGTTCAGCATTTTGCTCATGATGGCAGAGATATTCTCAGGCTTTTCAATAATCCTTTTTAAGTTTAATCAATTTGTTAATCCCTTCCAGGCTTCCTCTGCAAGCTTGGCAAGGATAATTTAATTCTCGATATCGAACTGGAATTAAATTATTGTACAGCTAGCATCAAATGAGATCAAAAGCTTCTGGCGATGTGGTTTTCTCTTTATTTTTGTCATTCATGTTTTACTACGTATGGAACACTTACCTGCAAAGTTTTCCCGTCTTGAAGATTGATTTTATGCGATATCTAAAAGAGTTTGAAAATTCTAATATTCATCGAGGAAGAAAACAAGGCAGAGCATTTTCTTGGTTGTTTTCTTTATATAATTAACAGTCTGCACTTAGGATTCTAGAAGTCACATCTAGCGAACTCCTTACTGCACAAAATATGATAACATTAGTCCTGGCAATTGACAATATCATAAGCCATGAAATTGATCAGTGCCACATCATAAGTAAATCCTTATGACCAGATGGACTTTTCCAGAGCAATCCTATATTTTTAGGATGCATAAATATTTAGGGACTTTTCTCCATCCGAATTTACTTAGCAACTTAAATCTTTAAACTGACATTTTCTAAAGAAATATATTTACAGACTTAGTGTGTTAATGATCTTCCGAAGGCAAATCAAATAGCCAAGATTTCTGTTTCCGTCTTGCTTATAAATAATGGTGTCACCCTATCTAGCAATTAACTGTGTTTAAACATTTGTTGTCTATGCTTCTTATTCTGTGGATGATGTTGAAAACAATCTTTTCTACTGCTACTCTCATATTCAAGTCTTGATATTGTGATTTTTATTATTATTATAATTATTTTCATTTTCTTTTTCTTTTTATTTTTATTTTTGTTTTTGTTTTTCAGCCCTTGTGGTTGTTGTCTTGTCCTCTCTCGGTTTGTGTGTCTTCTTTCCCCACCCACTCTCATCTTTTTATAGATTCTTGGTCTGCATCCTATTCATTTTGCATTCTTAAGCTCTCCCATCCTGATGATGGATCATAGAGTATGATCCGAAACGTTGATGCTAAAAAACTTACACGCAATCTTTCCCAAAAGCACAGCATAAAAATTGTTTACTCCTTTTAACTTTTCAAGCATTTTCGAGGAAAATGACCATTCTTGAGGCTTCTTTCCAATTTAAATTCATGCAGATTACTTGAAAAATCACGAAATGATTGCAATTTTTGTATTAAAACCATAATACATGTGGATCTATCTGTTGATTTCTTTTGTCTTGTAACCCTTGAACGCATATTGAAAGGGGTAATATCCATACTCTCATCACCAATCTATAATAGACTCAGGAGTCCAATGAATGATTCACCAAGGATTTACGTTTTCTAATATATTGTGTTAAAATTCTAATTTACTAAAAGAACAATGTAAAGAATGGAATCTCTCTCTCTCTGATTGAATGCAAATTACAAGAAATATTGCAGTTAAAAACTGGAAGAAAAAACTAACCAGCAACAAAAAGGACTAAAACACAAAACAGAGCATAACTGCTCAATGTGGACCATTAACAAGAGGCAAAACAGCAGTTCTTCTGATGATAATTAACGAGTGACATCAGCAATCTTTCTTAACCTCTGATAAACATAGACCAGCAAGATGACAAGCAGATTAAAACTTAACAGAAGTCCATTTGTCAAATACAATCAAACCTGTCGAAGAGCTCCTAAATTCTGCCCCATGTTGAGCTTCTTTTTACCAAGCAGCTGTGTAATTTGAGCTTTAATTCGTCGAATTTGAAAGTCCAACTTCAAGTTTTTTTTCAGCCTCAGCTTGTAGTTGAGAGAATAGAGGTGTAAGACACTAGAAAATGTCAGAGTAAAGCTTTCTAAACACAATTTCCTGACATCATTGTGATGATTAAAGGTAGCTTTACACCTTGTCCTCCAAATATGCAACAAAATAACATGTCTTACATCATCAAGAATAATATTAGTATATAAACCAACCCCAAGAAGGGCCCCTTTCTAGCTTAATTTGCGATAAAAAATTGTAGGCAGATCATTGACAACAACATTCCATTGTTTGGTCACAAACTAACATCCCCAAAATATACGCCTTATGCTTTCTTGCTTATAACATAATGGACAATTGACCGGATGGACAATCATACATTTACGCCTGTCCACAATGGGTAATTTGCAATGTAAAATCTTCTAAGTGATCAATTGGCCATTTGAATTGATATTTGACCTCCAAATTTGAACAGGAATTTTTGACCAAATTTTTTCACTGAATCTACACTTTCATTTGGAGTTAAATCTAGCCTTTAGATGCCTTTAGATGCATTTGAGGAAGTAGCTGCAATTAAACCTTCTTTAAAGGAAAAAATAGAAAATGATATGAAGACAATCATAGCCAATCTTTGAAAATTACATTGCATAGGAGTGCATAATTTCATAGTCAGATCCAAAGGAACCAAAGATTGTACAAAATTAGAAACACTTTATAATTGGTACTCAAGCTGAATTGAGCTTTAACAGTATGCCAAGGTAACCAATCCCTTGTATTAGTCCCGAATATCCCCAACTTTGGAAATACCTTTAGCCTGAGTTGGCCTAGTGGTGGAGAACTTGTACTCTTGAAAGAGAGGTCACAAGTTCAAATCCCATTGGGGGGTAGGGTATGTACGCCTCGTTTGTAGCACGGTTAGGTGCCTCCCGCAAGGAGTACGGGGTAGTCCCATATTGCTGTCACCATATGTAGACCAAAAACCATATGGCTGGTATCGTGGACTATAAAAGATCCTTTCCTTTCCTTTTCCTTTATAAGAATGTTTTGATAAATAATGTGTCTGTTCCACCAAATAGATGAAGTGGAAAAACTAAATCCATGTTGAAGTGAGTTTTCTCTTCATTTCAAAAGATTGCAAATATGATCCCAAGCTATCCATTTGGATTGAAGTGGAAAAGAGGCCTTGATTGAGAAGAAAGGGGTATGAAGATCTTTATCAAGTCACCACACATGTTGCCATTTACCTTTGATAGAGGCAAGATTAACGTGGTTCCAAATGAGTATCTTCCATGGTTCATTTCCATGGGCAACTCTAATAATCCATTTAGTAGCCAAACAAAAACCTTCTGTCCTTGGGTCTTTTAGTCCCAACCCTCATTAGCATTTAGGCTAAATATAATGATTTCATGAAGTAGATATAAAACCCCCAATACCATTCCATTTAGCCCAAAGGAACTGCCGAATAATTTGGTTAAATCATCATACCCCTTTTCAAAAGGCCTCCAACATGAAGAATAATAAACACATGTAGCAAGAAATATTTTATAGCAACTTGGATTTTACCAGCCAAGGAAAGGAACATATTTCCTCAATTAAAAAAGTTTACTCCTTACCCTATTAAGGTACCAACATATGTGTGTTTGTGTGTGTGTCAGAGAGAGAGAGATAGAGAGAGGTCAATGCCAAAAGATATACCAAGGTACCTCATAATTTTGCCATGTTTGATTTGTTTCCATTCTCTAGGAATCGATTGGGGAATAGGTCCAAATTCAACGATCAAAAATTTAGTTTTGTCACGAGCAAGTTTGGATCCTAAAATGGCACACTACAACTCCAAAATATCCAATGTATTAGATATATATTTTTCAAAATCTTGTAAAAATAACAGGTTGTCATCAACATAGTATGAGCTGCAACATCACACGAGATAGAAACCCCTGAAATCAACTTCATGTTATTAGCATATTGGAGCATTTATCCCAAAGCATTAGCCATAAGAGCATATAGGTATGGAGATAAGGGATAACCTTGCCGTATAGATCTCTGTAAAGGGAAATAATTTGTCATCATATTATTAATGATAATTTGAGCATTGGCATCTTGGAACAACATTGAACATGAGCTCAAAACTTGGGTCCAAAGCCCAACCATTAAAGCATTTTAAGAATGAAACTCCAACGAATTCTATCATATGCTTGATCAAAATCAAGTTTGATTAGAATAACAATTTGGCCTATTTGTTGAGCCCAACCACATGTCTCCCATGCCAACATGAGATTATTAAGGATAAATCTACAAGAAATGAACCATGTCTGCTTAGTTCTAACAATTCCTTGCACTACTGGCTCGATCCTAATAGCCAAAACTTTTGCTATGATTTTGTAAGAGGTATTAACCAAAGTGATAGGACACCAACCATTAACAGTAGGACCCAAGGATCCTTTCTTAGTAGCCTCCCAGTATAAGCAATAGAAGTCCTTAATGTGTTACCACATGACTTGATAGAATTCCATAGGAATCCCATCGCTGAATAGACTTTTGTAAGAGGCGATTGAAAAAAGAACATTTTCTAGTCCTTCTAATGTCAACGTTCTATCTAGATAATGGCTATAATAAGAATCTATTCAGTTAGGAATGAAAATTTAAATAGTATCCTCAAGACTTTGTTGAATATCCTGCCAAAATCATCCTAGAAAAGATTTTCATAGAATTGTTTGAATGCATTACATATATCAGAAGGATTAGATTGAAGGACATCAAACTCATCGCTTATTGCATCATTTTTTTTAATGTTTGTAGTTGAGATAATTAAAAAAAAATATTTAGTGCCTTCATTGCCTTCTTTGATCCAATGGAGTCTTGATTTGACTTTAGCCTCTTGTCCTTATACTTGTCTATTTTGCATAATTGAGCTTTTGTAGCAGCAATGGAAGATTGAATTTTAACATTGCTATGATCATCATTAAGAGGCTTCCTAGCCCAAAAGTTTGTCTTGGAGAGATCTTTCCTTACACTTGCATTGCCATGCCATCTTTTTTTCCAAATGAACGTAAGAAATTAGTACATTAAGAGGCTTCCTAGCCCAAAAGTTTGTCTTGGAGAGATCTTTCCTTACACTTGCATTGCCATGCCATCTTTTTTCCCAAATGAACGTAAGAAATTAGTACATTAAGAAATAACAACACACCACCATTCTATCCAAGATTCCCCTTCCACAGGTTTAGAAAGAGAGTTCCAGATACTCGAAAGGGTTGCTACACAAACAATATTCTTTAAATGTGAATCATTGAGTTTGAAGGGGCAAGAGTTGTTAATGTTTAGAGTTTGTGAAAAATTTATGTTACAAACAATGGGATAATGATCAGAACGAGTAGAAGATAAGTCCTCTTGAACACACATCCCCACCATATCATGAACCAAAGACAACATACAGGATATATAAAATTTGTCTAGCATACTCAATTTCTTGTATCTCTCATTCTACAATTTGACCAAGTAAGCTAGTTGTTGGATTGGTTGGAAATTTTGTTTTGATGGGATCAACTACTCCTATGGAGTTTCGACAAAACAACTAGCTATTGAATTCCTCACAATTGAGATTAAATTGTTTAGACCAATTGCAAGCAAATGAGTGTTCAACCATATTAAAATCTCCTCACTAAACCCTATCTCTAAAAGGAAGGTCATATATTCTTTATACATTTGTTTACATGATTACTCATAGAGCTGCAATATTTTTATATCATATTTATTCCACAAGACTAGATTTATTCCATAAGACCATTAACAAAACAAAAAGATAGTAATTAACCTGTTACTTTGTCCAACTCGTGATTATAAAGGATTTGGCTTTGGAAAGAAAATTTAAATTTTTGGTGAAAATCATGAAATCACGATGAAGGTGATGTTATGGCACAAATTACAATATTAAAATAAACATTTTTTTACAATATTAGGAATTGAAGGTATTGGAGTAGAGTCACAAAGGTGTAGGAAAATGAAGCTTTAGTAATGAAGTCCATTCAACTAATTACAACCAAGAAGCTTTAGTAATGAAGTCCATTCAACTAATTACAACCAAGAATCTTTGACGCTAGAACCAATTCAACTAATTACAACCAAGAATATTTGATAGTGGAGTCAATTCAACTGGTTACAATGAAGATAATGAAAAAGGTCAAGTAATTATTTTTATTGGTTGTAAGAGAGATGTATTTCTTAAAAAATAAGGGTTTTTACAATATGAAGGGTCAATTCAGATACATATGTTGGTAGACAAATGTTACAATAGGATGTAGGAGCATCTAGGGTGTAAGTGCAATCTTGCATCACCCTAAAATATTATTTAATTTTTCAATAAGGTTTTTTTTGGCAAGGTTACTATTTTTAGCGAGTTGTTGGTTTTGCATGAAATTTTACACAGACCTCCTAAACGGTGAAATAAAGCTAATGATTGAATAATCACCCCAATATCTTGTGGCATTTAAGAGATATTTGATTTCTCTAGGAAATTTCTCCAATAAAACTGCAAATGCAACTTATGAAGGCCTTAGAGGTCTTCGATGGGCTTGAAAGTTGACCAAAGTCTATTTTTGCACACTACACCATTGTAGGTCTCATCACAAGTTTTCCAGTGATATATGACGATTATAGATCAAATGACTGGATTGAAAGTTATGGTTCCCAAAAGTTTGACTACTGAAAATTTAATACAAAAATTTTGTAAGTCGAAAATTGGTCAGTTAGGGTTTTGGTGCCCAAAAATAGGGGATTTCACCTTCGAAAACATTTTAGGGTGGTTATGCATTCCAAATAAAGAAGATGAATAAAGGTTATAAAAGACAATTCTGGTAGTGAAGATGATGGCTCTAGCTTGTAGAGTATGGTAATAAAACACTCATGTGGCTATAGCATATTTTTCCTTGACTGTTGTAAATTTCATTTCATTGGGATAAGAGAAAGCATTTCTTTCTTGCATTTTTCTATTTATTTGTCTATTTTTGTTGTGTGTTTGAATTTGTGGGAGTACCCTTAATCACAATAGGTAATAGTAGGTAGCTAGGTAGGAAGCAACATTTAAATTTTTAAAACTCACGAGACACTCATTCATCATGCAAAGATCATTGTTATTTTAAACAAGTCACTTCAAATTTAGCATGTGATCACATGCTAGCAATAAGAAGCAAAATGCGATAACACTTTTTGACAATCTAATTGAGGTAAAGACCATGGATGAGATTTAAAAGACGCCTAAAACATGTAGTCATGGACATCAAAGAAAATCTAAAACATAGTTTGAAATTATATATGTATATGATATCAATTATTATAGAAATATAGCCAAACTATATTTTAATAAATGAATTTTGTAATCTAAGATAGCTTTTTATAGTTTTCCTTTAACTAATAGCCATAAATCTTAGTGAGAGACTCATGTTTTAGTCACCCAAGATGTTTGTTGTAGGACCATCTCCAAACTAAATATGATTATATGTGACAAAATATTCAACCTTTTTTGTAGGTGTCTTTTGAGTATTTATATTATTAATAATATTAATAATTATCAAAGTTACAATTTATCATTCCATAGTTTCATTTGAATAATCTTAGGCCTAGTCACCAGTGATCTTGTTGTGCGCTATTATATTTGTAGCTAGTCAACATAATGGTGGTTTGAATATATTGTCTCGTGAGTATCTTGATCATATCCTTGTCTCTAGATTTGTATTTGATATTTTATTATACCTTTTATTTTTCATTGTAAAATATTTTCATAATTTTACTATATGAAAAATAATTTGAATGTTAGACCAAAATGTAATGTTATCTATCTTATTAATTGTCTAAAGAGCTTCATATAAGGTCTTGAAATAGTGTAATTAAAAAATGAAGTTTGTAATCTTAATATAACCAAATTCAACAACAATAATCAAAATATAAATAAAATAAAAATTAGATGCAAACTATGTCATGAAGATTTATATAGAGAAACCATTATAGGAGAGAATCCACACCTAAAGAGATTATATATTTTGACAAGTTAGAATAGATCAATGTATCCCTCTAAGTTCTAGCAACATAATAGTGCTTATGTCATAGCCCATTTTGGCTTTACACAATAAGCTGAAACTAAGTATTTAATTGAATGACAATGCATGATATAGATGTTTTATTTTGTTGCAAGAATAATTATTGATATTCTATATTTTTTTGCATGATTAACGTAACTTTTTGTACTTCCTAAATTTTACTGTCTACTTTGAATACATGAAATATTTTAAAGATTATTTGAACATTCATTAATGTTGTGATGTATTGGTTACTATATATTAATTACATGCTGTTGTATATATTATCATATGCTGTTGTATATGTTATCATTAACTAATGATTATGAATTTTGATGATTTTATTAAAAATGTCATTTTATGGCCTTGAGGTTGACACAATAATAGCGTTAGCAAGAAATATGAGGGATATAGATCAAAGTTCTGTACATAAAAGATTTCTGTTGTTGTAGTCTTTCTATCTTGGACTTAGTCTTATTGAGACAAGAAAAGATATTCATGATCTTATATTAGTTGTAAATCAGAATAAAATATCATATGCACACAATATATCAAAATTTGCAATTAATTGTATTCATATGCCAATAAGTATTATTCCTTATATCTATTTATATGTCATATCTCATAATACCATCTCTTATCTATATCCTCTTCTGATCAATAAACCTTACTATTTACTTATAGCTACAATAGGGGACGTGGCCCTTAAGCAATATCCCTAGATTATATTCCATCTTAAGTTCCTATTCTAGACCTTTCTTTCTGATTAGATATCAGGTATCTCTGGACCAGAGTCTGTAAACTATCCAACTAACATCATCCGCTCTTCAAAACTTTGATTTTTCCTCAAGTCAATCCATGTGCAAAAGCATATCCTAATAATCGATTTGGAGGGATGTAAGTTATCATCCAACTATTTCTTTGTTGCCAGCGACTGCTTGTTGTATTTGCATTGTACAAGCTAGTTTTCTTGTTTTTGAAGTGTATTTGGAATCTGTATGTACCTGAGAAAATTTGGGGCATCTTGGATTATGCCGGTGATATGTGCTAACCTGAGGCTAACAAAGTCCCTTAATTGCCTGAATCTTCTTCAAGATCTATCCTTATGATCCTAGGCCTATTAGTATTGATCTTTTAGGTCTTCTTTTTCTACCCTTTATGTTCCATCCAGATCTTTGAAGGTATCGTGCTGTTGTGTAGCTTGTAGGATTCCAACTTCTAATTAGTCCATTTGAGTTTTCAAGGGGGACTAGTTAGGGTTTGCCACTACAAACAAGTGATACAACTAATCAACCTCTACCTCTGTATTTTTGAGCGTATTGATGAGTCTGTAGGGTAAACTTGATTGTAGCACATCGATTCCTTGCTTCATCCTCCTTTGCTTTTTGAAATTCTATCTATACTTCATACTTGGATTGTCCTTCTGTACAGTTGGATCCTATAAAATTTCATTCATTAGTAGCTTAAGTTGTGTTGGAGCCAATTGATAAGGACTTCCTTTTAGATATGGGTACTTGCCCTGAATCTCCTTAACTACCTCTTTGATTTATTTAGTAGTTTGCACATGTTTATTTAGAACTTTTTCTCATGCTGTGTGATGAAAGATACTTCTGTAAGGGAGGAGATACACTCCCTATGTCCACTTGATTGCAAGTTTCCAGAATTTGATGTAGTTGACTCATCGGTTGTCATTGTTGTTGGGCCATTTTTTTAATATGCTCCATTAGAGGTTCCTAATGATGAACCTATAGATGTTGTAGATTCGGTGTTTGTTCGGAGAGGTATAGGAGCTGAGATGTTTTTATGTTTCTCTTTTGCTTCTCCTCCACATAACTGATTGTAGGCCTTGATAGTTGCTTCTGTGAACTCTAGTTGCGCCTATTGGATTACCTCTAGTTTATTCAACATTAACTTGTCAACCCTTTGTTTTTCTGAGAGTTCTTTGGTGTGTATATCTTTGAATTTCTTCAATTGAGGGGGCGTCATATTCGGGGCTATTGTATGGATATCTATCTCGTCAAATTCTCTTCTTTATATGCTTTTTCCCTTCACTTCTTCAAGGCAACAACTACGGGGCTCGATAAATTATGCATGAGATCTTTCAAAGTATACTTGTTTTCCATCATGAACTAGACAACGCCTCACTCTATTCTGTGCTTGTTTTCTAATGACGTGTTTTGTACATTTTTTTTCAGAGGCTTTAGTGCCATAGAGAGGGCAGTGACTATGCAGCCACCAAAAATAGACATATCAAGGGGCATTTAGGTTTTTTGAAAAGTACTTCCTTGGTATAATGTCTATTTTCGAGCCTGCATAGCGGCTGCTCCATAGAGAGTACCATATAGTTTCACTTCATCTAATAAGAAGAAATGTTTTAGGATATGTGAACAATCATGGTGGGTTAAATTAAGTCCTTAGATGTCGATGAAAATCTAAATAAATAGAATTAGGCAACTTGACATGAAAATTTGTATAAATTATCAACATTATTTTAAAAAATATAAGATTTGAGCATTCCAAATATCTGAAAATTTGTATAGGTTATCAACATTATTTAAAAAAACTATAATATTTGAGCATTCCAAATATCACTTGCTAGTCTATAAAGAAATTAAAAAAAACCCATTCACGACCCCTTATAGTTTCCCACGCCAATATTTTATTTCCCAATATTCTTTATGGTGCGGGGTAGAATATTATTTCAAATAGTAGAATACTCTTGGAGAATGAATCATGCGATGTTCAAAGCTCTGACCAAAATAGTGAAACCAAGCATTTTTTAATTTTTTTTTTGAAGTATTTCTTTGAAAGCATCGGGCCCCGCAAAATATTTCACTATACCTTAATGTTGTATTAAATATAATCCCCAGTCGCAGTTCAGAAATATCAAAGACTTGGCCCACACGTTATTATTATTTTTCTCGATGATATGAAATATCTCCAAAGCCACGATTTATCATCAAACCTCAAAAATGTTAAAGCTTCAAAATATAATTTTATTTTTTCAAATTTAAAAAAACTAAATTTTTGACCAAACACAATATAAACTTGATAATAAAACTCATATGCATATTTTCTAGTAAGACATCTATTTATGAGGATACAATAAAAACCTTAAAAATTTGTCTTTAGAGGAGACTTCACAAATTTTGTATAAATGTGAAATCTAATCTGTTGAAGCTTTGTATACTCGGAGATTTAGCCAATGCAAAGCATCAAACAATTTCATCAATTTCAATAATAATATGAACATCCCAAATGTATTGCAAAACCCTCCTTTTATAACGATTTGGTGAACCTTCATGAACTTCTCTCATGGAACAACTTCTCGAACAAGATGGAGGGTTTTATAAATTAAAGTGACCTTTATTGACATTTATTTTATTAAAGTCACTTTTGATAAAATTAATTAAAATTAAAGTCATCCTTTTAATATTTAACTTATTTGGGGGTGAAATCACAATAGTTTGTCCCACTTTTCGGGACGAAGGAAATCAGTCTTCCCAATTTTTTTTGTTTTTGATGCCTTCATTCGAAGTACCCTCTTTGCGTGAAGGGGGTAATTGGCTTCGCTTGAAATACCCCACGTAGGGTACTTCGAGCGAAGCCCCCCTTCGCACGAAGCCATTATTGGCTGAATATTTTTTATAAATTTCTGACTACCTATTTCATTTTCACCATTTACTGTTGGAGATTTTGTGGACCTGGGGCTTAGAGCGAACCAGTGACGTCCAGTACTACATCAACACATCCTGAGCTATTTCGACTTCTTTTGATTGTTAGTAGTATCAGGTACACACATTTTTCTCATTTTTTATTGTAAATTATATGTTTTATATTTATTTTAGTTAGTTATTTGTTTTAAATGATTTTTAGTTTGTAGAAATGTTTGAAAATCGTAGTTGAATTTTAGAATATGTTAGAAAATTATGGTAGTATGTTAGAAAATCATAGTAGAATGTTAGAATATGTTAGAAAATTGTAGTAGCACTGTTAGCAAATCATAGTAGAATGTTAGGAAATATTAGAAAACATTAAAAAACCGTAGTATAAATGTTAGAATATGTTAGCAAATGTTAGAAAATTGTAACTTAGTATACATTAGAAAATATTAGAAAATTGTAACTTAGTATACATTAGAAAATATTAGAAAACCGTAGTAGAATGTTAGCAAATGTTATAAAATTGTAACTTAGTATGTTAGAAAATGATAGAAAATCGTAGTAGAATGTTAGCAAATGTTAGAAAATATTTACAAAACATTAGAAACCATAGTAGAAATGTTAGAAAATGTTAGAAAACATTAAGATCTTATATAAATTATTAAAAATATTTGTTTTTAAATTTCTTTTAGTTAGTTATATTAGGAATCTCTCTCTCTCTCTCTCTCTCTCTCTCTCTCTCTCTCTCTCTCTCTCAATTATGTACATATGTTTTAGAGTTACATGTATAAATGTTATTCATGTACAGTTAGTTGTTAAAATATTATCCTAGGTGGACCGAGCCTTAGTACATCCTAGTACCCTTTGAGACACTTAGAGGATCCCTTAGTACACCTTAGGACCCTTTAGGACCTCTATTATGACACAAAACGCTTTAAGAACCCAAGTAGGACCCTTTAAAACACCTAAGATGACCTATTAGAATTCTTTAAGAATACCTAGGACCCTTAAGACCTAATAGGACTAATATGATCTATTAGGACCAATTAGTACATCCTAGGACCCTTTGAGACTATGAGAACACCCTAGGATCCTTTAGGACCCCTATTGTCACATAAATCTCTTTAAGAACCCAAGTAGAACACTTTAAGACACCTAGGATGACCTATTAGAACTCTTTAAGAACCATTAGGACCCTTAAGACCCAATAAGACCACTTACTTGACTTAATAGAACCTATTAATACCAATTAGCACATCCAGGGACCCTTTAGGACTATTAGTACACCCTAGGTTCCTTAAGGAACCCTATTGTGACATAAAATTCTTTAAGAACCCTTAGGATCCTTAAGACCTAGAATAGGACTACATAAGACCTAATAAGACTGGACTTAAGACCTAATAGGACTAATGTGACCTATTAAAACCAATTAGTACATCCTAGGACCCTTAAGACCTAATAAGATGACTTACTTGACCTAAAAGGACCTATTAATACCAATTAGTACATCCAAGGACCCTTGTCTTATTAGTACACCCTAGGTCCCTTTAGGACCCTTATTGTGACATAAAAATCTTTAAGAACCCTTAGGACCCTTAAGACCTAGAATAGGATCACTTAAGACCTAATAGGACCCCTTAAGACCTAATTAGAGTAATAGGACCTATTAATACCAATTAGTACATGTCCAAGAACCCTTTAGGATAATTAGTACATCCTAGGACCCTTTAGGACCTTTAGTACACCTTAGGACCCCTATTGTGACATAAAACTCTTTAAGAACCCAATTAGGACCTTTTAAAACACCTAGAATGACCTATTAGAACTCTTTAAGAATTCCTAGGACCCTTAAGACCTAATAAGACTTGACTTAAGACCTAATAGGACTAATATGACCTATTAAGACCAATTAATACATCCTAGGACCCTTAAGACCTAATAAGACCACTTACTTGACCTAATAGGACATATTAATACCAAGTACATCCAAGGACCCTTTAGGACTATTAGTACACCCTAGGTCCCTTTAGGACCCCTATTGTGACATAAAACTCTTTAAGAACCCTTAGGACCCTTAAGACCTAGAATAGGACCACTTAAGACCTTTAATAGGACCCCCTAAGACCTAATTAAAGTAATAGGACCTATTAAGACCAATTAGGACCTAGTATTGTAAATTTAAGCATAATTTTATATATTCAAATATTTGTTTCCATTTTACATGTAGTTATAACATGTAATCAAGTACTTAATTGTTAAACTTAGATTTCACATGTTACATCTAGATAGCCACTCAGGATGTACCAACTCAGGATGAACCTCACACTCCTGATCTTGCGACTATTTTTCAGACTGCTTAGGCAGAGATGGATCGACTTAGAGATTCCATCTATACATCTCAGCCAGGTGGAAAATAGAGAGATATTTGTATAACTATATTAAGGAGTTTGGAGGATATGACTACCCGATTGAGATCCCACTCTTCCTTCACAACACAGGTTGTTGATACTATTTTTGAGAGTTGAGAGCCAAGGTCTCAAGTGATGTCTCCTTGGAGACGATCCAGAGCCGTGTCCCCAAGGAAATCATAAAACAAGAGGTTTTCCCATTTTATGGGGGGAAGCCCAAGGTGAGGGTGTTTCAGGTTACATGGTGTGAGATTCCTCAGATTTCATGCATGATATACTCCCATTTTCTTGTAGCACATGGTCGTTATCCTAATAAAGACTAGATTACATTATATTTTTCCCAACAGTTGTACGCTGAGTTCCGTTTGAGAGTCATGGTCAACTATTTAGATCTTCCTGAATATTATGGTCAGGGGCGCGATAGCGTTGCAGACCATGATCAGTATCGTAGGGATGATTGAGTCATACATTCTCATAGACAGCTGGTTGGGAAGAGGACTTCGACAGTGACACCAACATCAATTGCTACTGCAGATAGAGTGGTCATTGCTTCTCAGAGGGGAGTAGTGGACATGATAGGGGAGATTTCTTCCGCAGCCACCTCCATCACTTCAGATACAATGGGAAGATATATTTTGACTAGACCGAGTCTAGCCAGATCGTCTTCTGAGGCTTCATCTAGTACTACTGCATGGGTCAGTGATGAGGTATATAGAGCTGCAGTTCTTCCTCCACATAGAGAGATAAGAGCGCTTTCTAGACATCATAGTCATTTTGATGTGGCACTTTACTTTTTGGAGGATCTCCTACAGTCCTATTCTTATATTGCAGGTATGCAGAGGATCCCAGTATAATCAACCAAAGATGTTATTAGACTTGCATGGGGTCGTGTAGTTCCACCGACATAGGACACACCATCTAGTTAGGCACAACATAGTTCAAAACACTCTACACCCATAGATCAGTCTACAGCTGCAGAGCCATGTATACGGGTTGGAGATGTACACATCACAAATGAGGGTCTAGACACATTTGATGAGCAGTTGTGCAGGTTGAGTCAGGTGGACACTGACACTGATGTTGGATCATTTATGGATTTGTTATTGCATCCTGGTGGTTTAGGATCTACAACACTCCCCTCCCAACTACACACACCCCTCTTCATTACTAGAGACCTTTAGGATTGGAGGTGGTGTGTGTGATGCAATTTTTGTTGATGATATGATGGTGCAACATACTGATGATCCTCCTGCTCTTGAGACCCAGGTATATAAAGTTTTCTTTTCTCTTTTCCAGGAGTTTTAGTGAACACTTAATTGTACATGTGTGTATTGATGTTTGTTCAATGTATAATATTTTACAGGCACAGTTAGTAGAGCACATTACCTCTAGTGTGGGCTCAGAGCATCTTCATATGAGAGATTCAGTAGATGTGACACCTACTAGTGGTCAGGTAAGTTTAAGCATGCACGTGTACACTTGTAACATGTATTTATATATTTCAAGTACTTTACATAATATATACTATGCACATGTATATGGGTATGTGAACCAAGTTGTGAGTAAAAAAAGTGGACACATATTTAAAAAAAATCAAATTTCATATAACCCGATCAGGTTATTGAAAATTTGAAATTGTTCTAGGCTTGGTAACCAAGCCTAGAAAATATTACAGAAAAATCAATCTGTCTCAAAACTCGATTGGGTTCTGAGAAATTTCTCAGAACCCGATCGAGTAATTAGAAACATAAGAGAGAGAGAGAGAGAGAGAGAGAGAGAGAGAGAGAGCATACTAATTTTCCTATACGTTGCATGTATGGGCAATAATGAGTACCTATTTTATACCTTACTCGATGCAAATGGATGGCAAAAAAATGTTGATGACTAAAGATGATCATATGTTAATCACGTGTTTGATCATCTCAAGATATTTCCTACACTTTTTGAACAAAGTCAATCAAACTCTACATGTGAAATTTATGGCTTCTATAGCAAAGCCTATTTTAATGTCTTCATAATCTGATCGGGTTATGTAGGAGTTCAAAAAGTACTTTTTTCTTTTCAGAACCCGATTGGGTTATTTGAAATTTAGAAACCCAATCAAGTTATGGATTGGGAAGAGGCTTGGAAAATGACCCAAAGGCTTGGAGGCTCATTTTCCCTCCATTTTTGTTTGTTTATAATTTTTTTCATCTTGTAAGATGAATTATCGACTTTATATTCATCATGTTTGAAAGTTTTCAAGAGGTCAGCTTTATAATTTTCACCATAATCTCATACGTCTTCTTAGCTTTCTAACCATATAAATTTTTCTATTTTTGGACAACATTAGCAAAATAAACTTTAATTTTCTTTACCAGTGTCTTGACAGTCCTCATAGACATATGTCTAACATTTTTTTAATAACTTTTGATATACTTAATCAAATTACAAATAAATTACATATTATTGTTCTACACTTGATTCTATACACTTTTTAATTTTTTTTTTCATTTTTTATTATTTTAATGCAAGTTATGCCCAACGCACAAACATATACCAAATTTTCAGGATGCGGTCACTTTGAAAAATCACAGAAAAAAATACTCATTAAAAAATTGCAAAAAAATATACAACTTCTGTTAGAATGAATTTAGAATAACTGAGAGGGGAGGGGTGAATCAGTTATCCTCAAGTCTAGATGTAGAAAATAAAACTTTCTGTGTTTCAGATCTACTCGACAGTAGTAGCATAAGTCAACAACTTTAATCATGCAGTTTACTGTCAATTGAAATTAGCTTGTAGAAACATAACAGTAAAACAAACCATAAGCATTCACACAAGTTGACACAAGTATTTAACGTGGAAACACAATATGGAAAAAACCACCAGTAACATGCTACCAAGTTTTCACTCTTCTGAAGTGAGCTCTGTGAGGAGCCAACCCTGTTAAAGGTTACAATAACACACTGCTAGGTGTGACCTGGTTAAAGGATTTAATCACCTTGTCAGGAGTGGCCTTGTTAGAGGACTTAGAACATTCCACCAGAATGTCACCTT
>MU227573.1:2187883-2204159 GCA_018584345.1 Thuja plicata
GTAGATCTTAGGTTAGGTCAGATCCAACAGATCATTCCATCTTTGCATTACATTTACTTCTCCAAAGTAGTCTCTAATTAAATATTGAAACCATGCATTAATTACGGTTACCCATACATTAAATGACGTAGATCAATCTTTAATTAACATTACATATCCCAATAAAATTAACTAAGTCGGCCAGAGATCGCAAATCTCATCATTAATCCAATTGCTGTAAGTCAGCCAACATCATTGTTTTCACTCAGCAATTTCAATGGTGCTCGGCATTGAACAACTTTTCTCGTCACAAGCAACTTTGCTCGGCATAAGCAACTTTGCTCGGCACAAGCCAAACTTGCTCGACACAGAACAATCAAAAAAATTGTCTTTGCAAGATAAACAACTAATTGCTTTGCCAGAGTGCCAACTGATCAAGTACCCTTTTATTTGCCTTAACTCAACCATTCACTTGGTCTTCTTGTTAAATCTTCTTCATCAATAATAGATATGGTACTCAAACAGATAACAATAGTCTCACCAGTTAAGGTTTGACAACAATGACAAAATAACAATTGCTTGCATTGTCACTTTCCAACAACTTCTAGATCTCACTCTTACCTATCATCCTAGTAAAAGGGATTTGAAAAATACTGAATATAACTATATCTTTTTTACAATGCACAGAAACATTTATGTTATGTTTTTATGAAAAAATCAGGAACATGTTTTGGTGCGTGCAGGGTTTGACCCTCTTAATCTTATCAATTTTTTAAAAAAATTAGTATTTTAGAAACTAGATTCATAGTACTACAATTTTTTTATTTTTACACATCTTCTTATTTTGAGTGCATGACCCTCAAACATATGTTCCAAGTTTAGGTTTACCCAATTTCAAAAAAAATGTGTCCACTTATACCCCCTTTTTTGGTTCACAACTTGGTGCACATACCCATATAACCAACTGTTGTAATAATTTTGTAAGGGTCAGTTGCTTCTTCACAACCAGAGGATGCTCGTGATGCTCGGGCAGAGCACAATACCTCTAGTGTGGGCTCAGAGCATCTTCATAGGAGAGATTTAGCAGATGTGACACCTACTAGTGGTTAGGTAAGTTTTAAATACATGTATTTTTAAACAAGCATTTATATATTTAAAGTATTTGACATTATTATTATATACATGCATTTATATTCGCAGGGATCAGTTGTTGCTTCATAGCTAGAGGATTCTCGTGGTAGTCAATCAGAGGGTCGATCTATTCGCATGCGCCTGGATGACTCCCTAGTTTAGGATATGTTGCACAGATCTTTGATTTGAGACTCATTATATATGTCATTATTATATGTTTTATGTTTTCAGTTTATGATTCGATACATATATTTATATGCTATCCAGACCTCTAGACATAGATGATTTATGATTTGACATTATATAGATATATGGTAGTTTCATTTTATTAGATGGCTTCATTTGATTAGATGATATGATTTGACTAGATGATATGATTTGATTAGATGGTTTCATTTGATTAGATTATATGATTTGACTAGATGATTTGATTAGATGGTTTCATTTGATTAGATGATATGATTTGATTAGATGATTTGATTATATTAATCAAGTAATGTATATTTCAAGTACATAAGTAATCTAACTAATGTATATAGCATATTTCAAGTACATAAAAGCATACATATAAAGTATTCATAAGCATTCTAACTTATTCTATGTCATAAGTAATCTAGCTGATTGCATCACGTTTTAGTGTTCAAACTAATGTCTTAAGTGTTAATCCCTAAGTTTTGTTGATGATTAGTGACCCACACTTAGTCATTTAACTAGGCAATTTTAGTTGGCTAATCACTGTGGCCGAGCTAAACATTCAAGGCCGAGAAATATTGCCAAGAAAGTTTCAGGTTGCCGAGTTACATCATGTCGAGCTGAGTAGAATATTAAGTTCCGAGCGTCAGAGATGTCAAGTGCCGAGCAAAACAGTTTTTGCATACATGTCAGAATTAATTCAAACTTTGACGTAAACGGTTTAGGCCGACTTGTATGAGATTTGGGCTAACATTTGTACACATTTAATATTTGTCTACTAAGTTAATTTCACATTTAATTGTTTTATACTATGCATGGCATGGAGCCAATCAGAAAATCAATATGCATTGGAGGCATAAATAATAGATCTTGATCGTTGATCTAGATCTCGCTGCCAAATCTGTAAAGATATAATAAGATTGCTTCTAACCCTAAAGAGAGACATAGTGAGAGAAAGAGATATATAGAGAAGGGTTGTGTGTTCATGAGAGATGAAAAGTAAGTCATTTTTGAGAAGAAGCCTAGATCAAGCAGAATGACAGAGTAGTGATAAGACGAGAAAAGACATACCAGATTAAGAGATCACAGAAGGTGTTGGAAAGAGAAGATCCATCATCAAAATTTGAGTGCATAACGAAGGATCACTACTTGGAACATTCTAACAGGTGTATCAGGTGAAATATCTTAACATAGTGGTTCTAGCAGATCGTTTCAAATCTCTTAGCCGAGTGCTTACTTTACTGTAAGTTGAAATCCTTTAACAAGGTAGATTGTAATGATCTTTAGTTCTTAACAGAACAAACCTTTAACCAGGTAGATTGCATATTGCAATCAAACTCTTGTAGCCCTCATAGGCACACTTTATTGTTGCAGTAGTGAAGATCTTGTGGGTGTCATCCCCACCCCAGTTTTACCTATTTGGGTTTTTGGGTTACCAAGTTTTGTGTTATGAGTTATCCGTTTCATGTTATTGATGCTATCTGATGTTAGGTTAATATTCATATATGTATGAAAGTGAATCAATTTGTTTTAAGTGGTTAAGTTTTAAGATCCGATTCACCCCCCCCTCTTAGTATCTTGCTTTCCCATTCTTGTATTTCAAACAATTGGTATCAGAGAGCAGTTCACCTACAAATGTTTTTAATCAGCTTGTGAGTACAAGATCTTGAGATGGAGGTTTACAAGTTGGGAAAAGTCATTGAGAATCAAAAGATCAAGATTCAGCTAGCATTACATCAGCTTGAGATAGCAAGACAAGAATTGAAGAAATCATTGACAACCAGTAAAGATTTGGCCAAACAAATGAATGATACTTATTACTAGGAAGATGACACTACAAATCTATTTTAGAATGGAGATTCTACTAAGAGCGATGCAACAATTGAAGATCTACTAGAAAAGAACAATGCACTGCGTGAAGAAGTCAGAAACTTTAGAACAAGAAATGCAGACAGTGAGACTATGTGAAGTAGTGGAACAAAAGAAGAAAGCTGAAGATGACAAGGCTATGGCAGTAGAAGAGAAAAGAGTGATAACTATCAGACTTGATGAAAGGACACATGATGTGCAGATGATGACAGTCAATCAGGTTGACATGGAAAATCAACTACTACTTGCAAATCAAGAGATTAGTAGGAAAGATATGGAATTGATAAATCTAAGATCTGAGAACAATCAATTGAAAGATGATTTGAGATCTGAGAAAGAACTTAATGAAAGGTTGAATAGACCTAATGAAGCTTTGACTCATTTTGAAAATTTGATAGAAGCATCATGAAGGTCAAAGGATTCTTCTGGATTAGGTCACACTGAATCAAAGACATCTGCTGAGAAAGGAGAATCATCTAAGAATGGTGAAAGGAGAAATGTAAAGACAAAGCATAACAAGCCTGTTTTCCCCCATTGTGGAAAATCGGGTCATACAGACAACATTTTCTGAAGCAAGAAAGGTAAGTCCAATCCTAAACCTAATTTCAATGGTTACTATTTTAATTGCAATAAATTTGGACATAAAGCACATGAATGTTGGCCTGAAACAAGTGATGCACCCCCCAAACCAAGATTTAACGGTTATTGTTACAAGTGTCAGAAACATGGTCATAAGGCACACGACTATAGATCCAATGCTAAACAACAATGGACATCAAAGACACAAACAAAAGTATCTAAGAAAGGCAACACTTACAACTGGGATTATAATACAAGGCAGAGTTGTCATTACTGTGAAGAATATGGACATGCACCTGAAGACTGCTTAAAGACACATGTTAGAGGGAAATCTAAGAGTTGGATGAATGGAAGCTTAGTCTGTTTTAGTTGTTTGAAGATAGGTCACACTAAGAGAGAGTGTAGGACAAGAGTTCCTGCTCCTACTTTTGAAGAAATAAGAGCATAGATGAATCAGACATGGGTAAGGAAAACATAGCTTAGCAGCAGTGAATCCACTGAAGTCGAGGTCACCCAATCCAATGGATCAGGTGATCACACCATCTCCAACTGAGCAATAGAGGTATGTAAGGAACTGTATTTAAATTTCAAATCTTACATCAGTTCCTAATATGTAAATATGCCAAAGTCCATATCTACATATGTTAAGATGCACCAGGACATGTTTGTGACAAGTGCCGAGAAGAGGTATTTGCACTATAGCTGCCGAGTTGGTTGGCCGAGTAAGTCGTGTGATGGTCGAGTGTGGTAAGCCGAGTGGTATGCAAGTTGGCCAATGACAACTGGCTTGCTATAACCCAACGGGAAAAATATTAAATGATTACCTATCTTGACCTTTCGAGTCTATATAAGGACAAATGGTCTATTATTTATTTTACCTTGCAATTTTTAGCATTCACAGAGCGATCGAAGAAGTTGTAGAATTTGATCTTAGCGAAGTTTGTTTCGAGTATTTTGTCAGCGTGCCATCGACAACCCTAAGTTGAATAGTGTGAAGTGATTGCTTGCCGAGGTACTCTGTTCATCATTATCAAACCCTAACTTCAAGAGATTATGGCTGCAAGTTCTTCCACACCAGCTAAGGGAATGGAGGAGGAGCTGAAACAAATTAAGTTAGTAAGGAGTGATTCACGCGCACCACCAAAATTTCGTGCCGTTCCAGAAAGTGCAATTCTGAGTGATTTGAACAGAGCCCTCTCATCAATCCCACCTAAGGTACTTATGATTCATGATGTTAGATCCTGCTACATGGTTAAAATTGGCGAAGTGGGTGATAGCGAATTGAGAAAATCTTATGACAAGTTGTGTGAGAATGGAATTCTGAAGGATGAATTCAAACACTTAGCTGACAAAGGGTTAACTCGTACCCTATATTTTCTGAAAGAATTCAAGGATGAATGGATTAAATTTGTCCTACGCTGAGTTCATAATATGTATATGTGGCTGGACAATGGACCAGTAAAGATCACAAAAGATATTATTCATCGATTTACTGGGTATCCTATTATCAGTGGTAAACGAACTATGAGAGATCAAAGTAAAGAAGAGATAGTGGCTAACACTGGAGTTGTTTGGAACAATATAGGTATGACTATCTCTAAAATTAAAGACTTAGAACTTGACTTTGGAGTGAGAGTGATAGCTCACAAGTTCTATCAGTCGAGCCGACTAGATAGTGTTCCTTGTATAGCCGTGGACCAGGCATGGAAGATAGTGAAAAAGAATCACACTTACGACCTTGTCGAGCTGCAGTTGACACAACTAGCTGAGAACTTACTCTCAATCAGAAAAGCTAAAAGCTCATCATGTAAGTTTGGCTCTTTGCTAGTTTGTCTATTCTTCTATGTATAGAAGTCATTTCCTACACTATGAAATATTGTTTGGAAGAAGAAAAGACCCATCACTTTACAGATTAATGAGTGTATTAAGCAATTAGGCAACAATTTCAATAGTATTATGGGAAATTATTTTGTGGAATTCAAAAAGAGAATGAGGTTGAGGACTAGAATTCCCAATTCACTTGTGGAGAAGCATTATGAAGAGATATGTTTCTTAGTTGATATAGATTAGACCTATAGTCAGGCTGTGACACCCAGGGTATCATGGCTGAGCCATTTCCCTATGAAATTAATATTGATGAAGCATCAGTAGCTATTACAACACTCCTAGTAGAGGAGATTGATACTAAAGCTAAAAGATTCGGAAATTATGATGAAGCAAAGGCAAAGATTTCAATGAATCTTAAGGCAGGAACCATGGAGAGAAAGAGGAAAAAGATTGTGAAAAATATGAAAAATATGGTTGGCTTGCCGAGTGATGAAGGATTGGAGGATGCACCTCTGGACATTTCTACTGGACAAGGAGAAGATGTATCTAAAGAACATGAAGTAGAAGTCAGTGAATCTGAAGAAGAGATTACTGTCAAAGCAAAAGAGAAGAGGCCAACAATAGAAAAGGTAACTAAGCCGAGTAAATTAAAACCTAGAGTTACCCCTCCCATTGCAAATCATCCAAGGACAATGGCATCTACTACCACATCACCAGTTGAGAAAACAAAAGTCTATGCAAAGAAGATTGGTGCAAGTAGTTCTGGATCGAAAACAAAATTGGCAACAAATGCTGTGCCGAGCCTACAAGTTAAGAGACCAAGGAGGAAAATTCAGTTGGATCCAGAAAGTGACAAAGAAAAGAATGAAACTGATGAACCCAGAAACATACCAACAACATCATTCAAGAGACCTACATATATCAATGAGGTATGTGAAAACTTGAGAAATTCTGCAGGGTTATCTAGTTTTAATTTTATCAGGTATGAAAAATTGAAGGTAGAAGATCAACATAAGGTTCAGGAAGAACTTCTAGATATGATGTGTAATTTTAAGTTAACTCCTATAGAAATAGGAGATAATGTGCCGAGTGAGTTGTATGAATTTCTATATGGAAAATGGGAAGTTGTACTCAAAATTGAAGAAAAATTAGAGAAGGCACTTTTAGCTCAAGTTATTCTTGAGTTAAAAAAGAAACAAAGATTAACATTTGTTGAAGAATATAAGCATAAATTTATACCTAAATAGAGAGGATATGTTGTCTTGAAGAATGATATTGAAGGGATAGTACAACAGAGTACTAGGATTTGCAAAGAAATTTTTGGATTGATTGCTCCAAAAGACAAGAGAACTGATGAAGGAACATCTGAGCTGAAGGATAAAGAAACTGAATCCACCCCTGTACCACAGAAATCAATAGTTCACATTTCTACTGAGCCTGAGAAGACTGAAACAGAAACACAAGGACAAACATAGACAACTAACACTGTTGATCTGACTATTGACAGTCCAATTGATGTGATAATTGATGACTCTAGCAATCTAGATGCCGAGGGTCAAGATGAGACGAGAGACTCAACTATTGAATCACCTATTAAGGCAATTGAGGCTGAAGAAGAGAAGAGTACAGAGGAGGAAGAAGAGAGAAATCAAAAGGAATCTGAAGATAAGGATGCTTAAGAAGAAGTAGAAAAGGAGAAAATAATTGAACAAGAGGTCATTGTAAAACATTCACCTATTCTAGAGGTTGTAAAATTAGTTCTAGATAGTAGTGAAGAGATTAGAGATATTGATAATGAGCCTAAAGAACAAGAGGCAATGAAAGTGTTGGTTGAACTACCACATTCTGCATCATCAACTCTCACTGGCACTAAGACAGGAAGCATGCCTGATCAACAGGCGATTTTGACTGAACTAAAAGATGCAATGGTGACAACTACTGAATCTGGAAAAGGTATCAAGTCAAAACAAAGCTTAGTAGTAGTTCACCTGAATTCAAGAGGAGGAAAGTTATGAGGAAGAAGTCTTTGATTCTAGATGTCACATTAGATGAAGTTATTGTGATTCCACCATGGGATCCCAATGTTTTGTCTTATGAACAAATTGAGACTCTTCAGGAGTTACTTAAGAGGAAGAAAAGATAGGAGGAACTGAAAAGGGAGCATAAGTAAAAGTAAGTATTACATGACATAAAAGATATATTTGTCAATGATTTTGACATGGAAGATGAGAACCCCCAAGCCCCTATTCTTGAACAGTTAGTTCACATTGTGCAAAAGGTAAATGGTGACAATATTGAAGCCAATGAGAAACTATTGCAATGGTCCGAGAGGAAATTTGAGAACAAGGTTCTAGCCAAAATCTTAGGAGAGATTGTAGTAAAAAAGGTTGAACTTTCCTCTCTGGTAGAAATTTTAGAAGGTGTTGCAACAAATGTTTATTCTTTATATAAGAGGTTATTTGATGTTGAATTCTTCACAAAGGATAATCTACAAGCTTTGGAAAAATTTCAACTTGACCTTAAGTCAATTGGAAGTTCACTGAGTATGGATGCTAGCACTAGCTCCTTACATATCAACAGATTGACTTATGCACAAAGGAGGATAGCTGAGCTCATGGCTGAAGATGGTCGGATTAGGAACAAATTAATTACTATTCAGAAAAGTGTGATACCTCATCTGGAGGTCATTCAGAAAGAAATTTCATCTCAAATGAATTGATTAAGAGAGATTCTCATCTCTCCACTACAGAAAGTCTAGTTAGTCTAGCTGTCGAGCCAGAAGTGAAAATAGAGGTTGTGAAGTTTGTTAAGGACAGTTGGGACTCTGCATTTGAGTCTACATTACAACTTCATAAATAGTTTTTGGACAAGTATAGCTTGACCCCACCTGCAATCAATGACAAAAACAAGGGGGAATCTGACAGGACTGACAAGGATACAACATAAGGAGATCAGTATAGGTACCATGTATATTTTTTTTTCAAGGCATGTATACTATGTAAAGTTTTGTATGTAGTATGATGTAAATTCCTAGGGGGAGTATAGTGTGTACTTAGGCAACATTTTTGAATGGAATGAATTGTAAAGATAAGTGTGTTTTTGCCACTAATATCAAAGGGGGAGATTGTTAATCCCTAAGTTTTGTTGATGATTAGTGACCCACACTTAGTCATTTACCTAGGCAGTTTTAGTTGGTTAATCATTTTGGCCAAGCTAAACATTCAAGTCCGAGCAACATTGCCAAGCAATTTTTAGGTTGCTGAGTTACATCATGCTAAGCCAAGTAGAATATTAAGTGCCGAGCGTCAGAGATGTCAAGTGCCAAGCAGAACAGTTTTTGCATACATGTCAGAATTAATTCAAACTTTGATGTAAATGATTTAGGCCAACTTGTATGAGATTTGGGCTGACATTTGTACGCATTTAATATTTGTCTACTAAGTTAATTTCACATTTAATTGTTTTATACTATGCATGGCATGGAGCCAATCAGGAAATCGGTATGGATTGGAGGCATAAATAATAGATCTTGATCGTTGATCTAGATCTTGCTGCCAGATCCGTAAAGATATAATAAGATTGGTTCTAACCCTAAAGAGAGACAAAGTGAGATCAAGAGATATACAGAGAAGGGTTGTGTGTTCATGAGAGATGAACAGTAAGTCATTTTTGCGAAGAAGCCTAGATCAAGTAGAATGACAGAGTAGTGATAAGAAGAGAAAAGACATATCAGATTAAGAGATCACAGAAGATATTGGAAAGAGCAGATCTGTCATCAGCATCTGAGTGCATAACGAAGGATCACTACTTGGAACATTCTAACAGGTGTATCAGGTGAAATCTCTTAACAGAATGGTTCTAGCAGACTGTTTCAAATCTCTTAGCCGAGTGCTTACTTTATCGTAAGTTGAAATCCTTTAACAAGGTAGATTGTAATGATCTTTAGTTCTTAACAGAACAAACCTTTAACCAGGTAGATTGCATATTGAAATCAAACTCTTGTAGCCCTAATAGGCACACTTTATTGTTGCAGTAGTGAAGATCTTGTGGGTGTCATCCCCACCCTAGTTTTATCTATTTGGGTTTTTGGGTTACCAAGTTTTGTGCAATGAGTTATCCATTTCATGTTATTGATGCTATCTGATGTTAGGTTAATATTCATATATGTATGAAAGTGAATCAATTTGTTTTAAGTGGTTAAGTTTTAAGATTTGATTCACCCCCCCTCTCAGTATCTTTCTTTCCCATTCCTGTTCTTCCAACATTAAGGGGATCTTTAACTAATAAGCAATCTATAAAAATCATTGAACAATCAAAGCATACATAAGTAATCTAACTAATGTCATTAGTAATCTAACAAATGTCTCAAGGGGAGGTCTTAAGGGGATCTAATTAATATCATAAAAAATAACAAGTTAATACATGTAACTAATGGACAATAAGTATTCTAACTCATTCTAGAACTAACACATGCCATAAGTAATCTAACTACTTTGATCATGTTTTAGTGTTCAAACTAATGTCTTAAGGGGATCTTTAACTACTATACAATCTATAAATATCATTGAACAATCAAAGCATACATATAAAACCTTACATGTATGCAAGCATATATATAAAAGAATACATAAAATTCTATATATTAAAACCATTGAACAATCAAATAGGACCATCATATATCAACAAATTATAGTCCATCACATGTTTAAATATATCATCAAAGTATAGTCAATTTAATCTAGGGATATCAAGTAGGTCCTAACACATGAAATAGGTATACATATTATACTTTTTAGACCAACTCAAGTGGTTCAGAACTTTCATGGAGAACATGTAATATTCTCTCATGATCCTCACTATCTAGTCTCCACTTACGACGTCCACGTTGAGATTTAACTGTATGGAGACAAAGGGAGGTGGCAACTACTAGGTGACTATATTGAAACACCTTATTGTCTAGTTGGTAATCAACAAAGTGAATACCATGTTGAATTACTTTGATTTTCTTGAAATATGTTCCCTCTAAAACAACTGAACCTGCAGGTCACAAATTTTAACAATATAAATTTAAACAAACTAAATTCAAAGTTTGTTAAAAGGTTGAAATTTTAAATTTACAAAATAAGTTCAATATATTGATGTAAAGAATACAAACCTATGGGGAACAAAATTCCATCACTTTCTTCAAGTTCAAGTAACTCCATCCTCTCTGCAGTACAACACAATAAATAATAACCAACTCCTTCTACATTTCCACGCTCAAAAATCACTGCAAAGACATCTCCTGCACAATAAATTTATATATATACATGTGAGATCTTAAAATTTACTTAGTTCAATCTATAGATCTATCTATCTATCTATACATGCAGCTCAATGGACAATATAATGTGAAATATATACATACCAACTTTGACCATTCCCGAGATATGATCGTAATCAGTAGAAATCAAAGGAACATCATCAAAGTTTTCATCTTCATATCTATCAAATGTATCAGTAACAACTAGTGGCACTAGATTCCATGCACCTACATATCCACGGTCCTGATTGATGCATTCCTCATATTTGTCAGCAATGCAGTGACAACAAAAGCATGAGTAGTTCCTAGTGTTCAACGTCCAATTGCGATAATTCTTACTCATAACTGAATGCAAAGATCGCATCTTTTCTATCATCTTGCAACCATGCATAATATTTCTATCCACACCTGAACAAATGCATATATAATACATTCTATTAATATAATTTGAATAAAGAATACATACAAAATTTAAACACTTGAATATATATATATATATATATATATATATATATATATATATATATATATATATATAGTGCACACATGAATAATTTAAAAATGTGTGCATACCTTTTATCTCCCAAAATTTTCTGTGGTACCGCTTGAGTCATTCCTAATGACATGTCATTCTCATTTGGTGCAAAATTTGTCCTGCACCATTCAACAACATCATGTGCATTTTTTATATGAACTCACTTATAATTCATTTGATACTTTTGTAGAGCACATTTGATGCAATCTCCAACACCATCATGTTCACCTTTTCCATATCCACTCTCAAAGAAACTCCAGACATGTGTATGTTTTGATTACGCTGATATCTACATAGTGCATAAAATGGTTTGGATGATTTGAATTGTGCAACACATCCATCTGACCAAACATAATGTTTATCAATTTTTATGCCTCTTTCTTTCAAATTTACAAAAAAAACCTTGAAGTAGTGTTCTACATAATGAATGTCATGCTCTTTATCATCACTTATATATAAAAATGATATTCCTTCTTGATGACCCGTGCTTCAAATGTGTTCTGAATACTATCCAATTATAGTTGTGTGTCGATAACACACATGTACCATAATAGTAATTTTCTCTGAAAAATAGTATTATGATTGAATTGCCTTTTGATGAACAAAGGAATAGTTTTCTGTGAAATCAACAACTGATACAATAGTTTCAAGTGGGAAATTGTCTCTCAGTGTTTGGAATTGTTGTACTTGCCACTTTGAAAAAAAATGCATGATGAATGTAGGGTTGAATCAAATTTTTAAATTTGTCCATAAATATTCCAACATTTATCTCCTCTTCAACATATTCTAACATTTTGGATTCTTTCCCAAATTTTGTTTCATTCTTTACATATTTGTAACTCTTGCAATTTACCATCTTTGTTACATCAATGTTTTTATTTTTCAAAGGAAAAAGAGTCAAAATCAGCACATGTTTGACATATTCCTTTTATGCAATTTATTTGTCCATCTGCGTCATCTCTTTTGTCACATAAAATGGATGATATGAACTCACTTCATCTAGTAGGAGGAGCATTTTCAAGACCATAAGTGTCTTCTACAAACTTTTGAAAAAGCTGATAGTGGAGATCAAATTCAATATGATAACGACAACAACAAGTTTCAAACACTTTGTTTGTCCTGATATAATATGGCATCAATCTTTCAAACAATGTTTTCCCAATCTTTATAGTAGGATTTGATCTACAAAATGACACATACATTTCATGTTGTGTTGTGTCTAACCAATGTTTCATATGATATTAATATTGATTAGCTGCAATTCTATCTCTGATAACATCTCTACTATTTGATGAAGGACATGTATTATCATTCCAAAATAATGTGACCAAATTCTTGATTCCTCCATCAATCCTATCAGAACGAGGAGATTTACACATGATTGTCAATTGCCTTTCAAGGTTCTATCATCCAAAAGCATTCTCCTATTAACATATCATGATATTGTTTTCCTACTAAAACCAATCCGAGATAAAACTGAAGATATTTTTCTTTTTCAGAGCATAGTGTTACCTTCAATGGATGTCAACATAAATTTTCTTGTAATGGTCTTATCTTCAGTTAGAGATCACTGCCCTACCCGCTTCAAACCTTTCCTAATATTTTCAATCATATCAGTTTGCATGTCAACAAATTTTCTCTTCTTTGATGTTGTGTCTATACCGAATAATTTTAATGCCCCTTCCAACTTTTTGTTTATAAGTACAACTGAAAGAAATTGGGCTTGTTCAAGTGTTTCAAAATTATCAAATTTAGCCAATATTTATCTTGCTATCATATTCATTAACCTCTTCTTAGAAAGACTTAAGGGTTGAACATTAGCAAGTGATCTCAAATTCTTCGTGCATCAATTGTAAGTAAATGATCTAAGTTTCTATAATTAATATTTCTCTTTACAATTTGAGCTAAATTTATAAGCTCATCCATACCAGTAGGAGCACGTGATTATGACCCTTCTCCAACATCAATTTCTTGAGCTTCTATAGGGAGTGATCCTGACCCTTCTTCAATGTTCAATTCTTAGACTTGACTTGATCCTCCTACTTCATCTTTTCTTTCACCTTCTTTAGTTTTATGATAATATGCCAATGCAGCTTCACGATTTCTTTGTTCGGTACCAGGTGACCTTTTTCTAGTAGATTTACTTTGTCTTCCCTTCTTGTTCCCCATTTCTTCTCTCCAAAAATGTCTTCCAAAAGATCGACAATAACAATTCTCTTCTTCAAAAAATACTTTGATCCAGTATTTCTCCTCTCCAAAATTATGCCTTTGAAAAAATAGAAATAGCAATCCTCCTCCAAAAAATGCCTTTGTAAAAATTGATCAATAATAGAAAAAGTGAATTGTGATTGCAATTCGGTGAAAAATGGAAAGAAAAAGCTTTACTTTTATACCATTATAAATTAAAAAAAAACAAATTCATAACTCGCCGACCTAGTTCACGCGAACTAGGTTGGGTAAAATTTCGGCGGGGTGTTTCTCGCCAGCATTTTTACATGAGCGTCTTTGAGCGAAGATCCTTCACACGAAGCCCCTCAGGTAGCATTGAGAGAAGGGGTTCTTCGCTCGAAGACCCCTAAATTGAAATTTTACCCTCAGAAAAAATAAAACTCTAAAAAATGCCCTTTCAAGGCCTGGGACAACAACCAAACATGATGCTTTTTTGAAACACATGATGTTGAATGATGCTATTCAGAGCAAGATTTCTAATGAATATAATTTTAATACATATATTGTCACTTTGAAATATTAATTTAACTAAACATAGGTTGTTTGGTCATTCAACAACCTGTCTCTTCAAGGCTTCGGGAAAAATAGTAAATTACAAAAAAAAATTATGAAAAATATGTAGGAAAAGAGTATTTGTGTTACCTTTCTATAAAAAAATAAAAAATGAATTTTGATATATACATATCAAGTTAGGGAGATCCAAGTGACCTTATGGACCTAAATTACAGGTACTGTCACTTTAGAACTTAATAAGCTACAAAATATTGACCTAAAATAAATGAAGCCAATTGCTTCCTTTAGATATTGAAGTCACAAATATAATCTTGAAAAAATTACATCGTTATCATAGTTAAAAAAAGTTATGCTAATCCAAGTGATAGTCACTCCTTAAAAACAAAGTTTTTTCACACAAACCACTTTTCGAAGGAGAAGGAAAAATTAATTTAAATAAATTTTAATATATTTTTTTTAAAAATATTTAGAAACTAGAAAGAAAATTCTAAAAGACTCTAGTTTACATCATTTTTAAATTCCTAATAGTTTTGCTGTAATAGGTGTTTGAAAGTGAAGTTTTTTCTCAGACTGTTGATCTCAGTGTCAAAGTTGGCCAAAAAGTGGGACACACTATTGAGGGACCACCCCTTGTACCAAAAAATGGTGACCATCCCAAAGAAGCGAATTGGAAGTCCAACTAGATTTGCCCCCCTCCAAAGTAGAAAGCATCTCACACCAACAATTCATCCTACCTTTATGTGATAAATGTAACATCAAGTCATCGTCAAGTGGGTTGAATGTAAAAGAGTATGCATACCACACTATGTAATTACCATGGAATGTATCAATAGGATCCAACCGAGGTACTGAACCAACTATTGGTCACCATATTTGACTGTATGTATCTGGAGACTCGCAATGTGAAACATGAAATATAGGGTTTGCATCATTTAGTGCTGGTGGTTTACCAAACCCAACTAAGGCATATTCATCATGCTCTCTCCTAGTGTTAACTTCATTTTCAACCCCAGTTATGGTGGAACTATTGGTATCATTGGATATTGCATCATCACTTTTAGATTCATTAGTCACAATATTGTATGGTGCACCCTATTTAGCTCTTGAAGAGACATAATCTCTATTAGGAAGTAACATATAGATATCTTCTTTAACCATTCCTAATGCATGTCTGATTGTTTGTAAGCTTTTCATTGAAACTCCATTCTTAGGCATGTTTTGTATGAGACACTCAATGAATTTGTCAATCTTGTCAACTTGGCCCACAACTTGTGTAATTGCCTTCTCTTTTCGGTACATACTTTCAAGATCTATACCAAGAGGTGCAATCTATTGAAATTGATTTTCATTTCCTGTTAAAGTCTTAGTCTCAAGGCTGCAAGTTGTATCATTCATAAGATTGATGTGAGTGCTCTTGATTGGTGTGTGTAAGCCTACTCCCAAGTGTATTCTTGTTTGTTGTGTTTGGGCCATATGTACATCTCTAGCACGGTCGGGTGGGCCTACGGGTTCCACATGATCGGGTGGTGTTGCCAACCGCCATTGGGGACTAGAGTTTCTACATCAACATTGACATCAGTTTTGGCATTAGACTTCATCCTCTCTCTCTCTCTCTCTCTCTCTCTCTCTTGACTTATCATATTTGGATATGTTATATCATTCATTTTTATGTACCTAGAGATGCATGTCCTATGAAATGTAATCTTGTGTAATCGACCCTCGATACGAAGAAAATATAAATGTACATATCAAGGAGATGCTTAGTAGTAATTTACATGTGTCGGTGTTGCTACCAAACACACTTGTTATGTTTCTTTCTTTGATCTCTTATATAGCTTAAGGTTATCATAGACATACTTCAATTGGTGTTATAAAATGAACTTAGTCATGGTTGTTATGTAGGCTTGGAGTGTGATTTAGTATCCTCCACTTGGATGTTATGAGTTATTGTTAGTTTTACCTCTTGTAGCTCATTAAACATGGTCTGAGCTCATGTTGAACAATATAGAATCTATATTGAATTTCTCTAGATATATTATCATAAATTCTCTCAAATCTATATCTTATTAATTTGGCATCCGAGTGAAAATATATTAGCATTCATTCATACTCCCTAACAT
>MU227573.1:2212760-2250212 GCA_018584345.1 Thuja plicata
ATAGGGATGAGGTCGACCCTTTCCTAGGTCAGGGCTGAGGTTGACCTTGTCCTAGGATAGGGCCGAGGTCGACCCTGTCCCCTGACAGGTGTTGGTTCCCGTTTCCAGATCTGGAGCTTATCGGGGTCAGAAACTTGAAATAGGTCCCCAAGTTCAGATGCGAAAGTGTTTTCTCTGATATTTGAGTTATTATGTTCCCTCCTTGGTTGACTATTGTGATGGGACCATGATTCAAGGTGAGATTTGGATTTGGATCCATTGCATTGCCCGAGGAGACCTATATTGAAGTCTCTATATAAACACTCTCTTTTGCCTTCATTTGATCATGAGATGAGATGGGAGGAGATGAGATGAGAGGACACGATATGATGGAATGATGAAATAATGAGGCAAGCAAGTAAGAGGATGATATAGAAGGACAAGCTAGGAGGACATATCATTATCTTCAATCAAAGCATTCTTCAAAGACAAGTTATTGTAGATCTTCATTGAAGCAAGAAGGCTTTCTCTTTAGATCTACCATTTTCAACATTCAAGCATTCAAAGGACATTATCATGGGGTAGCAATTGCAGATTGTGAGTTGATAGGAATACTTTAGCCTTGGGGGCTTGGTATGCTTTCTTTATCATATTCAAATCTATGCATTGCTTTCTCATTTCTATGTTATGTTAGGATTGTTAATCTAGAAGATTAGATCTTGATATTGCATGTTCAAAAGACTCTTTCCAAAGAGAAACACACACACAATATACATTCTATATATTCGGCTATTCATGGAGGTAGAAACCACCAAAACGGGGGTTTGACTAAGGCAAAACCCTATATAGCCACCCCATAACCCCTTTTCAGATATTTGCAGGTGCAAGACAGAGGATCCGAGGCCAAATCTGGATACCCTTTTCGGATCTCTTTCAGATTGTGAAAATAGGGATGCTTTCAGATCTGTGCAGACAGCGTTGGAAAAAGTGGTACAGGGTCGACCTTTTTCATAAGACGACATCAGAACGGAAAAAGATTTCTGGGTTTTGTCTGTCTCTGTGTTTCGGTTTGGTATCAACTGTCAGCATCTCCATAAATAGTCTACAGAACTCAAAAAATGAGTTTTTCCAGATCTTCTATGTCATGAGGTAGGCATCTTATTACATCATTCTTTACATGCCCTTTTCCATCCTTTTGATCAATATAATTAAACGTAATATCCTGAATTTGGACTTAGGATTTCCCTTCATTATACAAATCTTATTTAGGAGATCAAGGGCATCAAACCCTTCAAAATTTAGATCTTACACATTGGTATTGGTTGAGGATGTTTTAGGACTAATATGTGACATGTTTCCACCTTAGCCATTGCGACTTTCAGGAGTAAGTCGAGTCCTTGGGGGGGAGGATGTAGTGACACTCCAACCCTATCATTGCAAAAAAAGTAATATGGCCTATGACCCTGGATTGCAAGTGAAATGAAGTAAGTATACTTGATACTAAATACTCGTTAATGTCACTAAAAACATGTGCTAGCATTAAGTGAAATACCATGAAGTTAGTTAATACTCTTTGGTGAGATTTTACTATTATTTGATATTCATATATGATAACGATGATGCTCAAATGTTAGCTTGGATGGATTATGATTATATTGATGTTGATAGTAAATTATACTTGTGATTTTAGTAATGGCAGTAGATGTGAAATAATCCCACAGTATTGTCTGGGTATGTCCTTTAGCATAAATGTTATGGTAGCCTCATGGCATTGTAGGTTGATTTCATGATGATATTGATATTAGTCAGTAAACGTAATAATTTATGGTACCAATGATCATTAATGATCTTAACGCTTACCAATGACCCTTGATGAGATTTTATGATATAGCAGATGATTAGTGACACTCGACATACTGGCCCTAGTAAGGCTTTGGTTGTTATCACCACCATAGTTAAATGGTAAGTAATATATATTGATGATCTCTCTTGATAGCCCTTGTTATTTAAATATTATGGCTGGTTATTATTGTTAATAAATAATTACATGATGTTGTTGAGGATGCCTTGAGATCATGGACATGCTTATGATGATGATCTATGATGGGTGTGCCCGAGGTGGAACAATGTCATAGTCACTTGCTTGCGAGATCCAAATGATGTCTAGTTCCCCTCCCTTGCCTATTATTGACACAGTATATGTGTACGTTTCTTTGGCTATTGTACTAACTTGGGCAGGTACCAGACATTGACTTCACCTGGCTTCACAGGTCTGAGCATGTCTTTTAACCCAATGGTGGTTATTTAGAGATGTCACATTGGCCAATTTTCCCTAAGCCTAGCCTCATTGTGCTAATTTAAGGATAATTTATCTTTGCAAAGACCCTTATTACATCTGGCTACCGTCTTATGGTAATGCCAATGACCCTAACCCTATGTGGATATCCGTAAAGAGTGTCTTTGTGTTTAGATGCATTTCGTAGAAATTTCATTACTGATTATGAGTTTATGTTTAAATTAATGATGTTATGATTTAATGGTTAATTTTGATTAAATGAGTTTAAATAGATTATTATATGATTTTGAATGATGAATTAATGTCTGGATATTGTTTGGGGCACTTGGGAGTAATTGTGGTTGTAAAGGAAGTGACTGTTTATGAAATATGTGATTTAACGATATATTAAATTTTATAGCGTAAATAATTATTAAATATTTGAAAGAGATTAATTGATATTTAAAAAAAAAAGTTAAATATGTCATATATGTGCTCATTTTGATAGACATTATATTAAAAATATAAATTGGACATTTGAGAATGCGGAACGGATCTTATTAATTAGTTATTTTAAATATTTTCGAAAAGAAAAAGTGAAACTCATTTTATAAAAGTGAAAAAAAGAGTTTATTTGGACACTTAGTTTTGTTTTTAGGATTTTTTGAAACTCTCTAAACCCTCCTACATTCAAAATTTGATTCTTTTGTTGGGAGAAATCTATTGAAAAGAATTTTGTGGGTAGGAGCTCAATGGATTAGTCTCCTCGAATCCTTCTTTCTATGGAAAGGATTAAAGCTAGGATTGGGTATGTGAAAAGTTCTTCAATTTTGAAGTTTTACACAAGTTGAGGTATCATTTTGTTGATTTTTCTCTCTATACTCAATATTTTCAATCCAAATCAATTTTGTTTGTTTAGTAATAATATTTAGAATATTTTTCATTCTTACACCGTTTGGTTTCATGCATTGTAGCATTAGTTTTAAATAAAATATCAAAAATGTGCCCTAGGTAGTGTTATGCTGCCCAAATTTTTAGAAATGGTGGAAATGAGAATTTTATGTTAAAAGAGGGGTGTTAGGTGAATTTAGAACCAAAGGGTATTTTTAGATTTTTGAATTTCAAACTTTGAATTTTTAAGCTTTTTGAGCACCATTAATGGGGGATGCCATAGTGCTAGTTTTTGCATGAAAATTGATAAAAATTGAAAAGTGAAATTGGAGTGTTTTGATTTCATATTATTATGGGGAATGATGAATATATATAATAGAATTTGTTATTTGAATAAATTTGAGTTCATTTTCAATTAGTTATAGTCATTTGAATATTTGGATAAATTATGAATAGTGAAATCAAACATTTAAGTTACTTTATGTGCGTGTATTTGAAATTAAATAAAATTTATTGATTGTGAAGTTGAGTGATATATTTGGCATGTCTATAATGAAATAATAGTTGAGTCTATGTTTAACCTTTACCGACATAGATTTTAGAGAGTTTATGCTTTGTGAATTTCAGCAAATTGAGAAGATGGAAAACCGTGTTTAATGAAACCTATTGTGAATGTAATTTAGTATTATTAACATGAGTATTTTAATGTCATTTTCATGTGAAACACGATGAGACTTAGGTGTAGATGATATGAACAATTGGTAAGTGGCCTCCAATGTGTCACCACGTTGAGTAATCACTTGGTTGGATTATTAGGAGTAATATAAAACTAGTAATGATACATAATGTGAAAGTGGATTACGTGTGACTCATGTGTGCTCTCCTCATGTCTTAGAGTTTATTGGGCTCAGAATGAGATGAAAAGACGAGACCTTCTATGAGAGAATTATCCATTTGTGTGAGCTACTTGTGCTACATGATGACACTTTTCCCTTTGTTTTCCCCTATCACCTAACTTCATTGTAGATTGAGTATCACTCTTAATATATTACATTCTAAAGAGTAGATGATAGATCTTTTTCTATTCATGAGATTGATGTGAGTGTTATTGATTGGTGTGTGTAAGCCTACTCCCAAGTGTATTCTTGTTTGTTGTGTTTGGGCCATGTGTACATCTCCTAGCATGGTAGGGTGGGCCTACGAGTTCCACATGGTCGGGTGGTGTTGCCAACCACCATTGGGGACTAGAGGTTCTACATCAACATTGACATCAGTTTTGGCATTATACTCTCTCTCTCTCTCTCTCTCTCTCTTTTGACTTATCATATTTGGATATGTTATATCATTCGTTTATATGTACCTAGAGATGCATGTCCTATGAAATGTAATCTTGTGTAATTGACCCTCGATATGAAGAAAATATAAATGTACATATCAAGGAGATGCTTAGTAGTAATTTACATGTGTCGGTGTTGGTACCGAACACACTTGTTATGTTCTTTCCTTGATCTCTTATATAGCTTAAGGTTATCATAGGCATACTTCAATTAGTGTTATAAAATGAACTTAGTGGTTCTTATGTAGGCTTGGAGTGTGATTTAGTCTCCTCCACTTGGATGCTATGAGTTATTGTTAGTTTGGCCTCTTGTAGCTCATTAAACATGGTCTGAGCTCTTGTTGAACAATATAGAATTTATATTGAATTTCTCTAGATATATTGTCATAAATTCTCTCAAATCTATATCTTATTAATTTGGCATCTGAGTGAAAATATATTAGCATTCATTCATACTCCCTAACATATACCACATTTGATTTTTAAAGTGATTTGTCCCCCATTAGGGCATGCCTAGTATGAGTTTGTTTAAGTTTTGTAAACCCGAACTACAATGTCTCTGCGAGTTGCGTAGGCAAGGCCATCTATGATGAGCCCCCAAAGCATTAGGTCTGGCCCTTAGGTCTTGTATATTTGAGTTCTTCCCATATCTTACCACCCCTTTCCAATATTTTGCATAGTTTGCTCCCTTTTTGAAACTAGCTTTAAATACCTTATGATTGATTTAGCTAAGTTATTGATGTAGCTTATCTTATGATGTTGTATGAAATCAACTATGAATTTTATATAACGTATCTAGTTGTGTAGCCATATATACGAGTGTAGGAAATAGAGAGGCAAGGAGAATATGATACACAGGCAAGAAAGAGAAATGCAGGTATGCAGTTTCAAGTCATGTTGGTTATTGAAGATCATAATAAGCTTTAGTGATCTAAGTAGATTTATTGTCATTTTAGATTCTAGTTAAATAATATAACAAATAGGTTCACACTACATTTCTTTAATTAATATACTATGTCATTATTAAAAAAAAAATATTGCAAATTAGATATGTTCAAAGTAGAATAAATAGTTTGTTTAATGTCAAATCTAGTGTTTGAATTTTGGGCATTACAAACTTTATCAACCTCTTGGCTACAACAAAGTTTAGAGAGAATGAAAAAGAGAATTATTCAATTGGAAATACCAAGCATAGATGCAATCGCTAATTTGATACATGAAGGTGCAAAAGTGAAAAAAAGCCCAAAGTGGATTCCAGGTTGGTAGTGAACCCAGCTACAAACAACTTATTTGTTGAAGTTGTACAACCTGTTTCAGAAAAGAATGTCAATGAAGCAAAATAATTTGATTTTAATATAGCTCAAGTGGATTTATGTCGGGTTACATGTTAAGGTAAAGTTCATAATTTCCAAGTGTCTATAGCAATCTTGGTTGAACAATCAAACAAGGATAAGCAAACTAAAGATCAACTTAAGCATCAAGTCCAAGCTTTGTCTTCATATCTGCGATCAGTGGTTGGTGATTCATTTCCAGCTCTTGATTCCTCTTCGAAAGGAGAAACTATTAATCCTAAAGAGATATTAGGTAAATGTACCATTGAGAACATTTAGAAGCGCCAAACATACGACAAAATGGTAGATGATTGGATCAGTCACATGAACCAACAAGCATCTAATTTGTTGAACAATATAAAAAGCATGTATGTAAAAGCAACTCAGATTGAATGAGGAATCCAGAAGGAGCTAGGAATCATCAAAGAGCAACAGTTGTTTTGGAAATAAATTGTTGGTAACCTTAGAAAGAGATTAAGGAAATGAACAGTTGTAGAGTCAAATCTCTTAAATTGTTTCCAAGTGACAAAGATGAGCAAATTGATATGTGGCTAGAAAATATCAAGTGGAAATGCATAAATATGGATTAGCTAAGAGGTGAACAAGAAAAACTTTTGAATAATTGTAAAAAAATCAAAGTCAAAGCCTTGGGTAATTTTCCAACAGTTATTGACGACTTTCTAACCAATGAGGAAATACAAGATCTAGACGTGCTTGCCATCCTAAAGAGTGTGGAATAAAAGATCAATTCAGAACTTAATGATAAACAACACTTAGGTGTTGATATTATGATGAGTCTAAGTATTCTTTCAATGGGATTAGATTCATGTATATTTTATTTGCCAGGTTATAGCAAGGATGTGGAAGAAATTCAGCGAGATCATGACCGATGCAAGCTGAAGATGAAAAGAAAACAACTCCTTAGCTCAAGTAATCAAATCTTTCAGAGCATACAAAGCAGGGACGTCACAACCTCAATCTGCTAATCAGAAAATTGTAACAGGAAACACCAATGCAAGTGCTTAAGAGTCTATCTTAGAAGTCAAGTAAAGTTACTTTTTGGTCTTATTTATATGTTTTGTAAATTGTCAACTTTAGGATTTATTTTTGTTTGAGTTAAGATCCTAACTTTTCTTTGGTTAAGGTTGGGCCTTAAAAGTTGGAGTTGTATAAAGCCGAAGTTAGTTATGAAATGCTTTTTAAGTTTCCAAACTCTAACTTTTTAGGTAGTTATGAACCTGAAAGGTAGTTACACTGAAAGAGCTTATAAATATCATAAGCGAATCATGTAGTAGGACTTTTTGACACTTAATGAATTTGGGGAGCAGTAGCGATATAGCTTCATAAATTAATGCAAAACAATTTTTGGAAAGTAAATAAATTTTTGCCATGTGTTAATGTTATTCTCTGGTATTCTTGGTATGAGAATATATAGTAATCTGTTACGGATTTTTCTCATTTTCATAAAGACAAATTGTCAAGACATTTGATTATGTTATGATAAACCTTCTTTTGGTATCTTGAGGATGTGTAAATGATATAAAATCAAATTTGCATCAGTGTTTACTTACATGCGTAGTCTTTAGTTTCCAGTGGTGATATTCAATAAAATAACTTTTAAGCTCTTGAAAAATGTTTGTATATTTATTATCAGAAGCTTTCAAATAAGTCTTTGTTATTATATAAGTTATAATTTGAAAAAATTAATATTAAATCTAACAAGGGAGCTGCCCCTCTACACATAGAGGAAGGTAATATTCTAAGTGACCTATCCAACTATTGAGAAATAGTTTGTCACTATTCCCATTGGGCTTAAAATACATAGATTTAAAAAGTGACAAATCTGTTTAGCAACAAAATCAGATGTCAAATCTCCTCATTTTTAAAATGCATATAAAGATATGCTTGATCAAGAGGAACTTAAAGCCATTGAACAGTTCATGAAAGACAAGAACATCTCCAAAGAAGACATAAAAGAAGTTAACAAAACACCTAAGCGCACAAATGATCATTAGTGGGATGCCTCTACTATTCCTGATATAGATCCCCCTCTCCATAGATATGACACAGATAAAGCTAAAGTTAAATAATGTCATAGGGTTATAGTATGACTCAGTTTATAGCTCTAGTTTAAGTTATTCAAAACTCTCTCAATCTTAATGTTTTGTAATGACTAATAAAACTTCTCCATAGTTTAGTTTATGTTCTTTTTTGATAGATATGGTTTATACAGATGATCATTCCGATTGACATTGATAAACAAGATATTATTATGTAAATATTTTGTGAAGTATTTCTAATAAAATAAAAACTAAAAAATTGATTCCTAACAAAAGCAATGTTCGTTTCTTCCAACTTTATCCTGCCCTCAAACGTAATTACACAAATAATATCTTACTATTGGTGTAACCATTACACCGTTCATTTCTTCCGACTTTATCCTGTCCTTAAATATATTACACAAAGTATATCTTCCTATTGACATAACCATTATACCTTGTCGGTACGAGTGCTAGTTTTATTTATTTATTTGTTTGGGCCCGCTTCAAGACAAAACAACATTCCGGGAAACTTCGAGCATTCAATTTGCATGGAAGTTTTACGTTGCCTAGATTTAAGGAAAGAAAATGTCGACAATTTTAGTCATTATTATTTTGCGTGCTCGATTGACATGACTACGTCAAAAAGGAAAGTTGCGTTTCTTTCCACTCACAAAACAAAACACCGCATGCCACGACATAAAACCCTGAACAATAAATAATTGAAGACTAGACCACCTAAAACCAAGAGTGAGTTACAACGCAATTACCTTGTTTTCCACATTTCCAAGTAACATAAAAGTCTACAGAAGAAGAATGGATTAGCGTGAAAATATGCAGTTACCTTAACAAAGAGCGAGAAGCATCATATTTCAGTTACATATATTATCTTAACAGAACAAGGGATTAAAATTAAAAATATGTAGTTAACTTAACACAGAGTGAGAAACATCATATTTCAGTTGAGTTTGAATCGACGAAGAAAAAATAGTTATCGTATGGCTATTGAATGCTAATTTCATAAATAGTTGGTTGTTTAAACATTTGCTTATGTAGAATAAAAAATTACATTACTTTCAAGGGATTCCTTCCACATTCTTGAGTAACATAAAAGTCCACAGAAGAAGAATGGATGAACATTAAAATGTGCAGTTAACCGAACAAAGAGTGAGAACCATCTTATTTCATTTTAGTATGGTTATTCAAAGCTAATTTTATAAAGAGTTGGCTGTTTAAACAATTATTTATGTAGAATAAAATAATACATTGGTGATTTAATGAAATAACCATGCACCATCCTTCTCTCCGTAGCTTGGAAAATACTCTTCATTTTTTTCTTATTTATAGAATTTTCTGAAGATATTGCCCTGCGAAGTTTTAGTTGTTTTGTGAGAAGAATTATTTGTACAAGTATGTCAAGCAATAAGAAGAGAACATGGTTTAATGTTGAGGGAGTGTATGTCTCTCCTCAAGTAGAAACAGAGATAAAACATCGCTTCATAAAATGCCAGGGGTTTGGGATGTTCAGGTGGATATGGAAAATAAGAGAGTCACAATAGAATAAGATATAAGCTTCTCTAAAGACTTATTTGGTATATTATATTGTTACCTTTTCTCCCTGATAAAGAGCTAATTACTCATGATGTGGAAAGCTTTCTAACAATATTTGTTTGTGTGTGTTTATGTTCTACTGGAAAACTAAAAAGAAAATGTTCCAAGATCACAACTAGAGATACCACTAGGTATGGGGCATAAATGAAATGCAGTACTACATATGTTGAATATTTATTATATTGTACTAAAAATATTGTACTCAATTTAATATATTAATTTTTTAACCATCGATTTATGTTTATTAAATATTAAACATAAGTTTTATTATTAATAATTTTTCAATGTGAATGCTAGTTATACATATGTTGAACATTTATTATATTGTACTAAGAATATTGTACTCAATTTAATATATTAATTTTTTAACCATCGATTTATGTTTATTAAATATTAAACATAAGTTTTATTATTAATAATTTTTAAATTTCAATGCTAGTTATACAAAGTTTTCTATGGAAATGTTGAATTACAATGTGTACACTTCAAAATTTGTCATTAGTTTTCATAGCCTTAGATGAGTTTAGTTTGCATTTATAAAATAATGCATTATATATTTGACTGAATTTCAAATCATGAGACAATATAATGGTTACTAGACAACTAGTTACTTAAACAAAGAATAGTAAAAATGTAAGTTGTGTAAAATGTCATTTTTATGGGAGATACAAGCACCCCATTAAATGGTAATAGTCTTTGATAAACTAGGGCCTTTTATTATGATGATTAAATTTTTTTTATCCAACATGTAGATGTCACGACGTTGCTTAAATTTTTATTAATTATTCTTTTTTACATAATAATTACATGTATATAGATGGATGAAGATCGCACAATCTAACATTCTAAATTTTTTTTCTTCTTGAAATGCCATCTAGTTATTAACATACTTGTAATTGGTTACATTATCTTATGATGTTTATTGATCTCCTTTTTATTGATATTATTATATAAATACGTATCTGACATTTGATGAGGTTTTGAGTTAGTATGTCATTACATTATTTGTGGTTGAATTTTGATATAGTTTTGTGAATGCTTAGATGATCATTGTTTATGGTATCAATTTATTGATCATAAATCTTGAACATTATCAATATGTTTCTTATTGATGCAGGCAATGTTTAAGTAAATATGAGGGAGTAAATTTTGATATTTAATTTACATGATAAATTTTAACTTTTTTTTTTGATAAAAATGGACATTGCCATTATATTTTATTAATCTTCTTCAGTGAGGCTCTAGGAGGAAAGAAGTAGAAACAAAACCTCCTTTCCTTGCCAATATACAATATAGAAATCCTGTACTACGAGTAACTTATGTCCCAAAAAGTGTCTCTATCTCAAACCATACAACCGAGAATTAGAGGCCTGCAGTATAATACCCCCGCGAGCCTATCCCATTATATGGCATCTTTATATATCATAAATACAAAACATACCTGTGGAATATTACTTAAAAAACCTGAGGAATCTTAGCCCCCCAAAACCCAAAAAGCTGCATATGACCTGGCCCATCAGCCCCGTGGCTTCACCAAGCCATGACAATGACATGGACATTGACAAACATTGCGGGAAGATGCCAAGTCCGCTGTTAATGAATTGGAATTTAGAGTACCCTTTGAGGTCCCTACATTCGGGAATGAGGAGGCATCAAGGCCGTCATTATTGGAAAATTCCAAGATGGTAGCCATACTGTCAAAGAGATTATACGCTTCCGCCATAGTTGGTGCTAGGATGAAATCAATCAACAACTCTGTTTTCTTCCAAAAAGCCACTGAGTCCCTGCTAGTAATTCCTAGCTTGAACGCATCATACAACTTAACAAATTCCATGTCCTTCTCTAGATGGCTCAGTGAAAATAGACCTCCAACCCAGGCTTGCGAACTCCTAAGACTATATCCCATAACAACACGATGTATACTCTCTGCCGACGCAGAGTTTAGTCTAACAACCTTGTCGACCATTTCCATAAAAGGAATGTAATCTTGCGTTAAGTCATAAAAATTAAACAGGAAAAGAGACAAGACCTGTGAGTGAAAAATATTGTGCAGAGATGATGGAAGAAGAACGTGCTCGCCAATGATGCTCTGAATAGTATAAAAAACTTCATGCAGCGTGTTGAAAACCACCTTCATGTGGCGCTACAGATAGTCATTTGGGATTGGGAACTCCCAATGATGAATTGGAAGACAAATCCACATGTTAAGGTCTCTGTACTCCATGACTGCTCAACCCTGAAACCCATGTTGGTGACTCGAAGAAAATGCTTTCAATGCGCAACTAATATTGGCTGAAAAACCAATAATACCATCACCCAGAGCTAGAAGAATGTAACTAACATAGTAGTTTAGTGAATATAAAGGATATCCAGATGTTGTGTAAATGTCATTACTAACCCTTAACATGTGTGAAGATATGAAAATCTGTACTTGGAAGCCCGACGACCAAGTGATCAATTCCCAATGTACCACCTCAGCCAAAAGAATTAAACCAGCGTCGACAAAGAGAAAAATATCTTGAGAAACGTACCACCTCACACTCCGAAGTGACGCCATGTATGTAAAACTCATTGTGGGAAGAAAAATAAACATAAAATTTTTGAGGAACCAAATCTGGATTAAATCCGTTATCTGAGCCATTTGATGCTAGCCTCCTTGGGATACCAAAAGATGCCCATGGTCACCTCTGATGACCTATGCCAATGAGAGAATGCCTCTATCATTGATAATGTGTTAACCCTCCGCACAAGGGGCCATTTCACTCTCCACCCAATCGACTCCCTTATCCAAGATTAGGGAACTAACTCGGGGTTCGTGCTCCCACAAAATTGAGCCACTATCCAAATCAACACCCTTGTTGGCTAACGATTCTGCTAGCCCATTTGCCTCCTTGAAGCAACTACGAGATAAAATAAATATTAACTTTTAGTATGAGAGCATAATAACCATCATTATTTTATTATTTCATCAACATCATACAATTTTATTGAGAATAGTTAATGGGAAAATATCTCACAGACATAACAATTTGTGTTAGATTATGCTATAAGAACACAATTTTAATTGATATCCACTTACCTATTAAATGCTTATGGGTAAGTGCAAGAAGTTGGGTACCAATTCCGTGGAAGTCTTATGGGCTTGAAAACTATCGCTAGAAACGGGCACCCATTTTGAAAAAAATGGGCACTCGTCTTAGGCTCGGACACCCGATCTAAAATTTAAAAAACGGGTGCCCATTTTTTTCAAAACGAGTGCTCATTTTTTTTCAAAACGGGTGCCCATTTTTCAAAAAGGGTGCCTGTTTTTTTATTTTTTTTTAAAAACTCATTTTTACATGCCGATTTATTATATTTAAGAAATGGGTACACATTTTTAAATGTGTGCCCGTTTTTTAAAATATGAATTTACCAAACCACCATTTACATTGGATTTCGGTTCGGGACAGGTTTGGTGGGACCAAGCCTATGCTTGGACCTCCAAAATAATGGCTAAGGCATTTGAACACCAAATTTCTGTCTTGCCGTAATTGTTTGAGGGTCTTCCTAATCAAATTTTTTGATGAAATTAAAACCCATTAGAGATCTTACTGTCTAGATTTTAAAAATATAAGTTTTATAGTGATATGATAAATTTTACTATTTTTACAATATTTATTAATCAAAAGTGGTACCTAAACTTAAAATAGTAAGGTTCACTAAAACTTTAATAACTTTTTTGATTTTAGGTTTTTGAAAAAATGAATTATATGAGACCAATCTACATAGAATTCTATTCATAATAATTTTTTTGTTTCCAAAAAAGTGAAATTTTCATCAAATTATGGTGGTCATACACGAGAGGTTTTGAAAATGTACTTTATAGTCAATTAAAAATTAATAAAAAAAATGTATTCAATTAAAAAAAAGGAAAAAATATTTTAACAAATCTTTGATGTGTTAGGTACCTTCCCCCAAAATTATTTAGAAAAATTCATTTATTTACTTCAAAATAGGGTGGTCGTACACATGCGGGGTATGGTCCTGAAATAGGCATTTTAAAAAAGAGGTTTTTAAACATGCCTACTAAATATATTTTCTACCATGTGGGTATTCAAATAGATTACATATTTGAAAAATAGACTCTGAGCATTACATTTTCTATTAGTGGATTTTTTTGATATTCAAACTCTAAGTGCCTCAAATTTTGACATCAATTGACAGAAAATTTGAAAAACAGGGAAAACACTTCCACTTTTTGCCCAAAAAGTGGACTCAACTTCTTACTGGCACCCTTATATTATATATATGCTATTATTGTTAGGATTTAGGTAACATCATTCTTGTAAAATTTTTAATTGTTTATTCTCTTAATGCCATTTGTAATTTACCCATAATATATGAAACTATTTCAACAATACTAGTAAAAGATCTCATGTAAAGATGGAATTATATTTACCCTTTGGATTTTAGGAAAATGAAAAAATAGTTAGGCATCCCATTTGGAATCTTCTATTTTTAAGCTTTTGGACACATGTAAGATGTTGTAAGTGCATGCATGACAATCAGATAGATGTCATAGGTTATCATGACTCACTATGAGTGCATTAATGACAAAGGACTGCTATATCATTCCAATTTGGTGAGATGCCTTATGATAGTTATAATAGCATATGTAAGTGGCTATTTTGGGCTACATGCATGATTCCAAGATGACAAGTTGTATAAAGTTTACTATGGTATTTTGGAACCTTAGTTTTACCCATGGTAATTTTGAATAGTAGTATTTTAGGCCTCTATACGTCTCTATATATTGAGGGATTCAATTGGAGACATTATGAAAATATTTTTTTGTACATAGGCACTATTATATTAAAGGTTGGAGAGGAGAAGGAAGGAATAATTATATGAAATATGTATTTTATGAAGATAATACAAGCATTGGTCTCTCCTCTTGGTGGAGTTTTTTTTTCCCAAAGGGGTTCTTCATGTAAATCCAATGTTCTGAGGTTTTCTTCTTTTATTTTTATTTTTATTTTTAATTTATTATTTCTGCTATCTTATGACAAAGTTATCTTTATTTCCTTGATGTTTTATGCTCATCTAATATAGGTTTATTAATCTCATTAATGTGGTATATTTTTGGCATAGAAAAGAAGATGAATATCTCAATGATTTTCCATCATAAGAAAACTTAATTGTTATATTTACATACAATTACAAATTCTCATTGGGTATAATTTAAGCATTGAATCCCACCAATACTTTTATTGGATTATAGATTTTCAATAATTTCAAGAAATTTCCCTATATTTGGTATTAGAGCTTCAAGGGTTTCCGTGGTTTGCTGTGCATGTATGTGAGGTGCATGCACTTGCAAGTTTTTTGCATGTGCTTACATGTGAATGATTTATGGTTATTTGGTTCTAGGTATTCCTTCATTTTGATTTATTAGCCCAATAAGATTGTAAGAATTAGTCAAAAATAATTTATATTATTGGTGGCTTGTATATTGCAGCGGATCTTTTATATTTTATCAAATTATTCTGTAGAATTATGAAAATGAAATCTATGAAATCTAGCTTTTGGTTGAATATTGTTGAATATATCCATGGTGGGAATTTGATGCTCATGGATATTTCTCTTGGAGTTGGTTGTGTGTTTTCTTTTTGTATAGTAGTGATTTGGATCTTTGATTTGGTAGTATGCTACTCTCATCATGCACGGTGGTTATGTTCCTATTCCATGTGGTCATGTTTAGTGAATGGGTGTGAGTGTTGCTTGTGTAATGTTGCCTTGTAGTCACTTGTTAAAACACTTACTATGTATACTACATTTATGGAGTGCTTATGTTGGGTTCATGGTTTCATATATTGTTTACATGGTCAGATTAAATGATTCTAGCCATTGTTTGTATGTAAGTTGTGGTTTTGGTTATCCTTTGATCTTAATGATATTAGACAACTTGATAGTACTGGACAAATCAACCTCCAGGGATAAGAATGTATAGTATGAACTTCTAGACATAAATATTTCACCAAAAATATTAAAATTGTTATGAGATGCTTGAAATAATGTACATAAACTTTATTATAAAGGAAAGGAGGGGAAGATCTAGTAGATAAGTGATGACTAACTAAAATATATCTATAAATTAAAATGCAATGATAAATTTTAAACCATGATTATTAAATTGGACATATTGAAAGCCTACGATTGGGTCAACTAGCAATTTTTGGAATAGGTGCTACTTAGATTTGGCTTTGCTAAGAAATAGTGCAGGTGGATTATATCTTGTATGTCAAAGGAAAAGTTTTCAGAGTTGGTTAATGGTAGTCTATGTGGTTTCTTGTCCTCATCACAAGGGGTAAGGAAAAGGGACCCACTATCTCCTTTATTATTCATCATTATGGTAGAGGTCCTTAGCAGAACTTTTGATGCCCATCATAGTAATAATGTTTGGAAGGGTATCAAGCTACCACAAGCACAAATATCTATCACTCATATCTTGTTTGTAGATGAGACTACTTTCTTTGGGAAGCCTCAATGAGAGAAGCAAAGATGATTAAGAAATTCTTAGAAAAGTACCGTGAGATCTTAGGTTAGAAGGTAAATGCCTCCAAATCAAAAGTGCTTTTTCTAAATTCTTCTTCTATTTTTTTTCTCGAGGACTCTCAATTTTCCTTAGTTTCAAGCAAGCCACTCTTCCTTGTAAATACTTAGGAACTCCTCTTTTCCCTGGAAGGAGTAAGAATAGTTTGATTTGATATTCAATGAATTCATAAGATGATTTTTACAACAATCAACTTTGGCAATATAAAGCCATTATTTTCCTTTACATGTAACTTCCTGCAAGAATGCAACTTCCCACAACTAAAAAGCTAGTTTAGTATTTTTTAATATAAACTAATAAAGAAAAACTAATTGATGTAGAACTATACCATTTCCCCCTTATTAAATGAATCCAAACAAGAATAGAAAATTGCAAGGGTTTTGAACTCAACCCTTTTGGAGACTTTGATGAAGCACCTTGACCAATCCTCCTCACTCACCCAAGAAACACCAATTGACTAGAATAGTGGATCTCCTCACTATAGGCCCTTTAGGAAATATCAAACTGACTTCATCAGTGGATCTCTTGACTGTAGAACTTACAATAGTTTGCACAACATAACAAGACATAAAAGTGTTCCCACTCCCCATGCACAATGAGATACATTTCCTCCAAATTTCCACATCTCTAATTGTGCCTAATGCCTCCTCTAGTGTTACACATGAGATCCCTTTCCTCCAAATGTCCACGTCTCCTTTGAGTGTATCTAATTCCTCCTCCAGTGTTGTGGAAACAATCCCTCCTCTACTGTACAAATTAGAAACCACATGCATGCACATGAGGCAACCTTTCCTCTGAATGTCCACATCTCCTCTGAATGTGATGAATGCTTCCTTAAGTGCTAAAAAAATCACCAACCAAACATGATTACACCTAGTGCACCAACATAAAATATTGCTCTTCCTTTCTCCTTGAAGGGACAAACATGATGTCAAGCCCCCTCTTTTTTTCAAGGACACAAATATGGCGCTTCTCGTGCAATGAATCACCCCGGAGTGAGAAGCTAACTTGAGATGATAGGTTACCTCCCACCTCCATTTCCTCCAACATCGGATGTTATCTAAACATTAACCTCTAGACTTTGGGTAAGCCAATCTTTGGTTCAAACATCTTCAAGAGAAATGTCAACAATTGTAGTCATTATTATTTTGCGTGCTCGATTGACATGACTACGTCAAAAAGGAAAGCTGTGTTTCTTTGCACTCACAAACAAAGCACCGCACGACACGACATAAAACCCTGAACACTGAACAAATTGAAAGCAAGAGTGAGTTACAACGCAATTATATTGTTTTCCACATTTCAAGTAACGTAAAAATCCAAAGAAGAAAAATGGATTAACATTAAAATATGCAGTTAACAAAGACTGAGAAGCGTCATATTTCAGCTGAGTTTGAAGCGGCGAAGAAAAAATGGTTATCGTATGGTTATTGAATCTTAATTTCATAAAGAGTTGGTTTGGTAAACATTTCTTTCCGAAGATATGATGATGCATTCGTATTACAACGAAATAACCACGCACCATCATTTTCTCCGTAGCTTGGACGATACTCTTCATTTTTTACTTATTTATAGAGATTTCTTAAGACATTTTCATGTCAAGTTTTAGTCGACAAGAGACGTTTTGTGAATGTTATCATATTATAAATAGGTGTATAATATTTGATGAGGTTTTTGGTCAATATTTCATTACATTATTTATGGTTAAATTTTTATATGGTTTCATGAATGTTTAGATTATAATTGTGGTATCAATTTGGTGACCATAAATCTTGTTGTGGTTAATCAACATTATTACTATCTTTCTTATTGAGGTAGGCGATCTCAAGTATATACACGAGGGAGTAAATTTTGCTATTTAATATATATGATAAATTTAATGATTTATTAGGAGAGAATAATAACTATCATTATTTTATCATTTGATTAACATAATTAAATTTTGTTAAGAATAGTCAATGTGGAAAATATCTCATAGAGATAACAATTTATATGGAGATTTTATTATATGAACATCATTTTTAATTGATATCCACCTACATATTAAATACTTAACTTATATATATGTTGTTATTGTTAGGATTTAGGTGACATCAACATTGTAAATCTTGAATTATTTGTTTTCATAATTTCATTTTTAATTTAATCGTAATAGATGAAGTTGTTTCACCAACAGAGGTGAAACATCTCATGTAAAGACAAAGTTATATGGATTTTTACCATGGAATTTTAGAACCTTATTTTGACCCATGGTAATTTTGTATAGTGGTATTTTAGGCTTTCATAAGTCTATATATTAAGGGCTTGAGATGGAGATATTATGATAGTTCACTTTTGTACATAGGTGCTATTGGATGAAAGGTTGAAGAGGAGAAGGAAGAAAAAATTGTATGTAATATTTGTTTTATGAAGATAATACAATCATCGACCTTTGTTCTTGGTGGAGTTTTTCTAAAAGGGTTTATCCAAGTAAATCCAGTGTTGTGAGATGTTCTTCTTGTGTTTTTGGTTTATAAATTCTTATCGCTGATATCTTATGATGAAGTAATGTTTATTTCCTTAATATTTTATATTAATCTAAGATAGGTTTACTGAGCCATATTAGAGTGATGTGTTTTGGTTTAACAAAGAAGATGAATATCTCCACAGTTTTCTATCTTAAGAGAACTTAATTTTTAGATTTACATACAATAATTTTTTTTCAATGGTTATAGTCTAAGTAATGAATTTCATCTTGATAATTTTATTGTATTATATATTTTCTGAAATTTCTAGCAATTTATTACATTTGGTATTAGAGATTCAAGAATTTACATGGTTTGCATACGCATGTATATGAGGTACATTTTTGTTTATAGATTAAGATAATTACAAGTTTGCATGGATTATTGGAGGGTTCTTATTGATCAATAGTTACTCCTATGTGCATTTTTTTAGAGAAAATTGAATCTAGCATTGATTTTGGTGTTTTAGTTTTGTAAATAAACATTATGTATATGATTATCTCTATTTTGCATGTTATTGATGGGCATTATTTTGGTAGGCCTTATCCTTGGTCGTGATTATCACATCAGTGTGCTGATTGCAGTGAGCAAAGGTTTTTTGGGAGTACTTGATATAGTTGGTCATTTGAATTTTAACATTATCTAATGATGCATTAAATGCTTTATTCACTTTAAATAGTGTTTTGGTAATGATATTGGTCATGATGCCATGTATAATCTGGTATCACTTTCGATGGAAGCATTATGCAATACATTATATGTTAAATCTACTTTATTTCAAGATTTTGGTTCTAAGCTATTGATATTACAGTGTTTAATGAGCCATGAGTAACATTTGATTAGAATATTGATGATATTTTACAATGGCTATTGGTTTCATGTGAAGTTCTTGGCTTCTATTTTTATATTGTAGTGAGAGATTAACATATTTTTCTATGGACAAAGGATGTGCAGTATTATGTCTTCTTAGTATGTAGATCATGGTTTGGCTCTTCGCTTTGGGAAATATTGGTGTTGAGCTCTTTGATCATGTTGAAGTTGTGGAGGATATTCAGCTAGGAGATAATTATCACAATTCTTTGAGATATTGGTCTCATCGTTCAGTGGGAGCACATTGCAGTGATGCTTTATTCAACATGGGATGATAGATGGTCTTCTTCAATATTTGTTTGCGTCATAAGTAGAATCTTACATTTTATGTCATACATAGTAAAGAATCTTTAGATTTTATTAATAAGATATAGTTATCTTAAAGTTATTTTAGTGATTATCTTTTTTTTTTCTTGATTTAAATGAATATGTAAAAAGGAAAGTTGCATATCTTTACACTCATAAAAAAACACCACGTGATATGATGTAAAACCCTGAATAATAAAAAACTTAAAAACTAGACCAGATGAAATAAAAAGTGAAGCTATAATACAACTTCATTATTTTCAGATGGTTCCTCCATATTTTTGATTAACGCTAAAATCCAAAGAAGAAGAATGGATTACCATGAAAAGATGCATTTTACCTAGGAAAGAACGAGAAGCATAATATTTGAGTCATTTAAGTTTTAACTAAAGAAGAAAAAATAGTTACTACCGATTTTACTTCTTAAACATTTCTTTCCATGGAATAAGATAATGTATTGATATTGGAACAAAATAACCATGCACCATCATTATCTTGGTAGCTTGAAAGATACTCTTCATTTATTTCTTATTAAAAAAGATTTCCTAAGACATTACCATATGAATTTTAACTTATTTTGTGAGAAAAATTATTTGTACAAGTATGTTGAGTAATAAGAAGAGAATATGGTCTAATTTCAAGAGGGATTGTATGTCTCTCCTCCTCAAGAAGAAACAAATAAACAATAATTATTACTCACATGATATGGGTTCAAGATGTTAGGGTTGATATGAAAAACATGAGTCACAATAGAATACAATAAAAACATCGCTAAAGAAGTAATTGGAAAGTATATTGTTAGCTTTTGTCCTTCATAAAGAGGTAATTGGTGTGCAATTATTTCTAACCATATTTGTTTATGTACATATTCATGTTTAGCTAGAAAATTGAGAAAAATGTCCTAAGGTCACACAAGGATATATCACATACTAAGGGTATAAATGAAATGTAGCACTACATAAATTTTTCATTAAGGTAAAATAGGTTTTGAAGGGACCCAAAAATCCTTTACATTATAAAACTTATGTATACAAAAGTTAAATGACTAGAGCCCAATAGGAAACCCACAACCAAAAAGTAGGAGAACAAGAAAAACAAAGTCAAAGACACCACAACTATTGAAACTCTTACAAAATCTTACAAACTTCTAGATTCTTATCTATAAATTTCTTGTGCATATCCATCATATAATCATTTGATCATTGTGCTTGAATCATTTTGATCACTAGTAGCAACCTCATCCTAACTAGTAGCAGAAATAAGAGGCATGGACTAGTATTTTAGAGTCCTTGACTAAATCTTGTCTCCAGACCCCATCAATTGAATTCAACTTGCAAATTCAGGGTATAATAGAGTTGGGGTTAACCAAAAAACAAATTTTCACCATAAAATCACCATCTTCAAACATCAAATGATATAGAAAAAAATCACTAAAGAAATTTATTATCATCTAAAGTATACCAGAATCATAAAATTCATAAGGTATATTAGGTAATTTAAACCATAATGGAATATGCTTCGGTACATCTTGAGAAGACATGAAAAAGGCTTCCAAGCATTCACAAATGCCAAAGTTTAACCAAACTAGTAGAATGGGTGTTCTAAAACTTTTAATTTAGCTTCTACTAAATAAAAATGTCTTTAAAGGTATTGGAGGAAAGAACCTGGAGGTAAAGCGAGCCATACCATTTGGTGTGGATCTTCTTGTGTAATTAAGATGAAGACATAATCTCACCCCATACCTTAATCGTTATGACAGGAAAGTGCAAATCATGAGGCTTTTTGTCAAAAGGGATTTGTTGCACATCCACCATAGGAACCATAAGCCATATGTGTTGAGAACCCTTTGTCACAATGGCTCATTTCTTAGGTTCTAAATTATTTGGAAGATCCGTATCTTGACTTTAAGTATTTTATCTACTGTTTGGATTTGGTGGTGCCAAAGAATTGAAAACCCTAGGCATAAGATTTCCCTTATCATTGTTAGGGTTTGGACTCTTGGGACTCTTGAGAGATGAAAATAACATCATGCATTTGTTTTACTTCTATGCCTAGAAAATATCTCAAGAGTCCTAAGTCTGACATTTCAAACTCTCTTTTCATGGCCTCTTTAAAATCAGCAATGAGGAAATCATTATCCCCAGTAAAGATTAAATCATCAACATACACGACAACAATTAAAATATTACCATTTTCTGACTTGATGTAAAGAGTGGGCTCACCATCACTTTTGCAAAATCCATTTCTCATCAAATATGAGTCAATTCTTCTATACCATGCCCGTGGAGCTTTCTTACGCCCATAAAGAGCCTTCTTCAGCCTATACACTTTACCTTCATGTCCCAGAGATTCATAACCAAGTGGCTGCTCCACATAAACCTCTTCTTTCAATATTCCATTCAAGAAGGCAGATTTCACATCCATTTGATATACCTTCCATTTGTGCTGGGCTACAATTGCTATGACAACACACACGGTTTCCATTCTTGCAATAGGGGTGTAGGTTTCATCATAATCTCTACCAAACTGTTTTTTATACCCCTTGACCACCAATCGAGCCTTATGCCTATCTTTTTTTCCTTCAACATTGCTCTTGGTCTTGTAGACCCACTTAACTCCAATAAATTTCTTGTTAGGAGGTAAACTAGTGAGCTCCCAAGTTTCATTTCTTTTTATTGCATCTATTTTCTCATCCATGGCCTTACACCATTTTTCTTCTTTTTCAGCATCCTCAAAATAAATTGGATCACTATGAGAAAATAATGCAAAATTGATGTTTTCATTAAATTCATTTTCATACATTTTATCTTGGTAAATATCCCTTAGACTCTTGGTCTTTCTTGGCACTAGGGAGGCGAGAGTGGGATCACAACTCTCTGTATTGCTGCTGCTGGTCTCTGCTAGGCCAATTTGCTGCATTCCAGAGCCTTCTATATCTGCTGTTAATTAACGTCATCATATTTAGCAATAATAGGCACTTTAATTGAAGTTTTTGAAGATGTGTCCACCGAGCCATCCCACGACTCATTCTCAATAAAATCCACATCTCTTGAAATGATGATCTTTTTGGTGACAGGGTTATACAATCTATATGTCTTTGAATCAAGACTATATCCCACGAAGTTACACTTCACACCATTTTCATCCAACTTTTTCCTTTGCTCCTTTGGCACGTGTGCATATGCTACACACCCAACCACTCTCAAGTGTTCAACTGTCCATCAATGCTTTACCCATGCTTCCAATGGAATCTTGTCACAAACTGCCTTTGTAGGACTTCTATTTATCAAATAAACAACTGTTGCTACAACCTCTCCCCAATATACAATTGGGATTCCTTTTGCTTTCATCATAATTCTTGCCATCTCAACAATGGTCCTATTCTTTCTTTCAGCCACTCCATTTTGCTGCAGAGTATAATTGGCTGTTAGCTCCTTCTTTATGCCATTCTGCTTGAAAAATTTCACAAAAATATTGGAGGTATATTCCCCCCCTCTGTCCGACCTTAGGAATTTAACGTAATGTCCACTTTCTTTTTCAGCCTGGGCTTTAAATTCTAAAAACTTATCAAAAGCTTTAGATTTATTTTGCATAAAATATACCCATGTTCTATGACTGAAATCATCTCTGAAGGTCATAAAATAAGTACTCCCCCCAATGGAAGTGATTTTCATAGGGCCAACTAAATCAGTATGCACCAGCTCTAATGGTGCTCTTTCCCTTTGAGAGTTACCAAAATTAAAGGGCAGGCTATGTTTCTTACCCAAAATTCAAGCCTCACACTTGCTACTGAACTCTTTAATACTTGGCAAATCATCTACCATTGTTTTCTTGGACAATAAACTTAAACCAGCATAGCCAAGATGTCCATACATTAAATGCCATAGCTTGGAGGGGTCTTCAATCACGCTCTTGAAGGTTGATTATTGTACATGCTTGCTTGGGAGATGCAGCTGTTGAAATTAAAGAGAAACACATTTCTACCTTCAATGGAAACATTCGATTCTTTGTCATTTGGACTGCTGCAATTATTTTCTTACTCCCATCCTTCTCATAAATGACACAATGGTCATTCTCCATCAACACTTTATATCCATTTTGAATGAGCTGTCCAACACTCATCAAATTATGCTTTATTCCTGGGGCAAAATAAACATTCTGAATTTCTTGTTTCTCACCTTGCTTGGTGCGGATCATAATAGATCCTTTGCCCACAACTGGAACAATTCCATTGTTCCCCATTCTAATCTCAGAATTTATAGATTTATCAATGAAAGAAAAAAGGATTTCATTACCACTCATGTGGTTACTACAACCGTTGTCCAAATACCAGACTTCGGGGGTGCCTTCTTCACCAATATTGCACATGATGAAGGTTGTGGGATTATTTCTATCACCCACTTTCACATCATCCACATGAGCACTTTGCTTTGACTGATCACCTTGCTTTTTTCAGCATTCACTTGCATAATGCCCAAATTTATGGCAATAATAACACTCAACATTGCTCTTGTTTGAGTTACTATTCTTCTTGCCTCCTCTAGAATTATTCTGAGAGCTGCTAGCTCCCTTATGTATGGTTGCTCATTTTGAGATTTCTCCTGCAGCATTTTTTTGTCCAGAGTTGCCACGACCTCTGCCTCTTGAGCCTCTTCTAGAGTTGTTTCTTCCTCTTCCCTTGCCTCTTGCATTGGATTGAGATTTGAAAGCTTTCTCTTGAGATGAATTGGTTGATCTATTAATTTGATGCTCATGGGTTTGGAAAGAACCCATCAACTCATCAACATTCAATGTTGAGAGATCCTTTGCCTCTTCAATGGTAATAACTAGAGTATCAAATTTTGAGGGAAGACTTCTCATTCTCTACTATTCTTTGCTCCTCCATGGTTTCTCCATTGGTTCTCAACTGGTTTATCAAACCAGAGAGTCTTGAACATAAATCTGAAATGGATTCATTGTCCTTCATGAGAAAATTCTCAAATTCTCTTCAAAGCATTTGGAGCTTCACCACACGAACTTTTTCAGTCCCTTTAAAACTAGTATGAAGGATATCCCAAGCTTCTATGGAATAATGAACTACTGCTATTCTAGGAAAGATTGCCTCTGTGAAGGCAGATTGAATCAAGCTCAAAGATTTTTTATCTTTCCTCCTTGAATCCTTTAACTGAGTCTTCTGATTGTTTGTGAGGGCAGAAAACAGAGCTGGGTCAGTCACATCCACAAAGCCACTGACCACAAGCTCCCACAAATCATTTTCAACCATTACGGTCCTCATCTTCTTTGCCCAAACATCACATTTTTATCCATTAAAGGATGGTGGCTACTGCCAGCTCTTTCCTCCATCTCCAGCCATGTCTCCTGTGCAAGAAAAATAATTACCCAGAAAAAATAAATGCCCAAACTCACAAGGATTGAGGGCCAATCAGTTCTGATGCCAAGTAAAGAATATAGAATCACTCTATATTCTGGAAACACACAGGAAATGCTCTATTTTAGAAAACAACTATAAAAAAGAAACCCCAAATAGGGTAGAGCATAAATACGAACATAACTGGAGATATGCAAGCTTTTTTCCTTGCTTCTATTAACTGGAAATTACTTCTATAGCTGAAATAAACTTGCAGCTATCTAGGGCTGCACACAAATACTTTGAGCTTCTCAAAGCCCTTACAAAATTATCTAAAGCAATCACTGCTTAACAAAATAATTGATTACAACTACTATTGAAAAAGACAAGTCTTTGATAAAACAAAGCACTTACAAAATAACCGAATTTGCTGCTGTTGCAAATAAAATTCTTACAAGTCTATCCTTGTTGAAAGAATAAAGACATTCTATCCTTTATAAAATATTTGTTGTCCAAGGACAAAAATCAGATTTGAACTTATCTTTCAAAGTCCACATAAAATCAGATTTGAAATTATCTCAAACAAGTCTTCAAAAAATATAATTTACTCTTATCAACAATAAACAGGGGAGAATTAAAAGTCAACAAAAGTTTCTCAAGACAATCAAATTTTATTCTGAAAAATCCTATAGTAAAGGTGACTATTTTACCTGTTGCAAACACTTTGCCAATTCTTCCAATGAGCAGAGAAGAACACCTTTTGATAGGGATAGGTGATTTAGTTTCTCTCCTGCAATAAACACTTTTTTGCCCAACTCTTTGTTACCCACTAATCTGGATTGATTTTCTGTGATGAACTAACTCATTGTCCACCAATTTTTCCCAACAAGATGGTAGGTTCGATGCTCTAATACTATTATAAGATACCTTTCTATATTTGAATTAGGTTTTCATCTCTTTCTTCAAATTTACCAATTATACATTAAAACAAATAGTTTACTTATGCAAGTTATTAAACTCAGTCAACCAATGTATTGGAATATACCGCTAGTTTGCATTTTCAATGCAAGAAGTATTGAGTCGTACACGAAATTAGGAAGCAAACACACATACATATGAATTGAATTCAATGTTTGTTTCATTTTCATATCAGAATTGAGCATGAATATTACATTCAAATTAGATTACAAGGAAATGAATGGCATTCCCGACCTCACATAGATGCCCTACTAAATTAAACATTAAATTCAACTTTGTAAGATTTGGTGACTTTCCAACACCTTCCCAAATCATAGACTGGACCTTCAAATAAATTCTGAACACTTCTTTAGCTGTTGTGCCTCTACCAATATATTCAATTTGAAGATAAATATCCTTTAATGTTGAAAACTTGCTGTAATGGTTCTTTAGTCATCTTAGCAATACATGGATGAGAAAAAAATTTCAAACTTCCTTAAAACTCCATACATCCCTTGTGCGACCAAAATATTATAATATTTTCAAGTAATAGCCAAACTCAATATTCATAGTTTCACCATCAAACTTGGCTCAAAATAAAATGCAAGAAGTCCCAATCACCCTTTGCACTAGATTTTCACCATTAGCACAAACACAAGTACAACAAACAAATATTTCTACGGTTCAAGGATTTAACAATCTAAAGGATATTAGATCTTCCGGATTCCATTTATGCAACTAAATAAATCATTCTAGATATATTTGAAGGCTAATAACCACCTCTAGGTGTGGCATCCCTTCAATCGTTCTAAGCATTCAAAATATCACTCGGTAGTCTATAGGGGCCCGTTTGGTTGAGGGGTGGAATTGGAATTGAACGGGAATTGGCATTTCCGAATTCCCAAAATGTTCAATTCCCTGTTTGGTTCTAAAATTAAAAATTGGAATAGGGTTATGCGAATTCTAATTTTGGGCCTTTTTGAGCATTCCACAATTCCCCCTCAGGACCTGGAATTGGAATTGGAATTGAGAGTATTATTTTGTGAAGGAAAATTCATTCCCATTTTTGTGTTAATATTATATTGCTATCAGAATGTATATATAAATCTATGTATATATACACATGTGTATATACACATGTATATATATACATGTGTGTATATATACATGTATGTATATATACATATGAGTGTATATACACACATGTACATGCATAGTATAGATACATGTATGTATATATACACATGAGTGTATATACACACATGTGTATATACACATGTGTATATGTGTGTATATATACACACATGTGTGTGAATATACATGTGTATGTATATACATGTGTGTGTATATAGTCATGTGTATATATACATACATGTATATATATAGTATATATACATGTATGTATATATACACACATGTGTATATACATACTCATATCTATATACACATGTGTATATACACATATGTGTGTATATACACATGTGTGTATATATGTGTATGTGTATATATATACACAAATGTGTATATATGTGTATATGTGTGTATACACATATGTGTATGTGTGTATATATATACACATATGTGTATATGTGTATACATGTGTATATATACACATGTATGTATGTGTATACATGTGTATATACATACAAGTATGTATATATATGTGTGTGTGTGTACATGTGTATATATACATGTGTGTATATACACACACATGTGTGCATGTATATATACACACACACACGTGTGTATATTGTTAGGATTGATGAACATCAATCTACCCAAGAACACCTGCATGCAAGACAGTTACAAAGAGGAAGAAGCAGACAGAAGAGAGAAGGATCCAGAAAGCTATGGCGGCCGATAGGCCAGAGACAGGAAAACCATGTTGACAGAAATGATTTCTATTAACACAATAAAGATTACAAAATGATCTCCTTACGAAATACAAAGAGGTGATTCCTTATAAAGGAATACCGAAACCCTAAAAGGGAAACTACAAGAAATAGAAACTGCTTAAGGTTAGCTAAAGCAAACTAGAGTGAATAGGGAAGTTACTAATTAGATCATAATGATTTAAATTAGTAACCTCGATAGACTATTAATCTAACATATATGTGTGTATATATACACATGTGTGTGTGTATATATGTGTATGTGTGTATATGTGTGTGTATATATGTGTATGTGTACAAAAACAAAATTCCAATTCCAATTCTAGTTGTGTGGAACCAAACACAAAATTTGCATCTTCTCAGCCATCTTCCAGGTGAATCAAATAGGACAGCCATATTCTAGAATTCATTTTGAGAATAGCACAAACCTAGAATGGATTGAATTCTAGAATTGGCAATTCCAGCATGCACAAATTCCGCCAACCAAACGGGCCCTAGAGGAATACGCCCAGACCCACTCATGGAACCTTCTAATAGTTTCCCTTGCCAATATATTTTTTCCCAATATTTCATTCTTTATGGTGCTAGAATATTATTTCAAATAACCGCATACTATTGGAGAATGAATCCTGTGATGTATAAAGCTCCGACCAAAATAATGAATCCAAGCAACGATTTGAAAGCATCGAGCCTCCCAAAATATTTCACTATAATGTTGTATTAAATATAATGCTCAGCTGTGCTTCATAAATTTCAAAGGTTTGACCCAAACAATATTATCATTATTTCTCACGGTGATATGAAATATCACCAAAGCCACAAATTATCAAACATCAGAAATATTAAAGCTTGAAAATATAATTTTATTTTTTGAAAGTTTCAAATATTAATTGTTAGAGCAGACATAATATAATCCTTATAATCAAACTTATATGCATATTTTCCAGTAAGACATTTATTTCTAAGAATACAATAAAGCCCTTACAAATTTGTTTCTAGAGGAGACTTCACAAATTTTGCATAAATGTGAACTTGTCACTTCTAGGAAGAAGAACTAAGGTTTCATCCAGCTCTCAATTTTTAGCCAATACTGAGCATCAGACAAATTCATCAATTTTAATAATAATATAAACATCTCAAATACATTTCAAAACCCACCTTTTATAATGATTTGGTGAACCTCTTAGAACTTCTCTCATGAAGCAGCTTCCCAAACAAGCTAGAGAGATTTTTAAATTAAAGTGACTTTTAATGCTATTTATTTTATAGTCATTTTTAGTTAAATTAATTAAAATTAAAGTCATCCTTTTAATATTCAACTTATTTAGAAAACTTTAAAATAATTAATTTAGTTAATTAACTCACTAGAATTTGGGGACATTGCAAAAGTGTTAGGGTTTGACATAACCACAACAATATAAGAATAAACAGTTATACGCAAAAAATAATAGAAGAAAGAAACTAAACACAGATAACACAGATTTAACATGGTTCACCCAAAACTTGGGCTACGTCCACCTACATAGTCGTCCAACCTTTCTTATTATCCAACAAAAATGTACACAACCTTACAATGCAATATACATCTCAAACGCTTATAACATGAGTTTTAGGGCAACCTCTAAAAACAACCATTTTAGGGTTTTACAATGTCGGTCTTCTTTTTATCGAAAAAGAAAATCTGTTTCCTTAAAAAGCACCAAATTTTTTTGGCCCTTTGGGCTAGCCTCCGATTCCGGCTACTGCCCCTCACCTCCAGAAACTACCAAACATGTTGCCACAATATCAACACCTACTACATGATCATCGCCACAATATCAACAAAAAGTGCCTTGGAATATTGGTGATGAGTTTACTTTTAGGATATATTCAAATTTAGAAAGGGAACCCTTCAAATAAGGAAGGTTCTTTCACATGATAAATTTACTAAAAATAGCAAGGATCTTCTATAAGTCTTAGTTATCTTGATGAGATACTATCTAATCTTACTTTATCTTCTTCTTTAAAATTAAAAATATTTAGAAATCTTAGTTGTCTTGATAAAATTTTTTCTCATGAGTTCTTTAATGATTTAAGATTGAAACATTTGTCATGATCTTATCTAATCCAAAGCATGTACATTACCCTAGATATAGTAAAAGTATTCCTTATGAGAAAAGATGTCATCTCTCTCTCTCTCTCTCTCTCTCTCTCTCTCTCTCTCTCTCGTGGCTGTGGAGATTCGTTGGTGTTGCAACTTTAAGATTTATTTGGGGCTCATTCCAATCAAAGGTGCAAAATTAGCTAAAGGATTGTTCAACTAAGGAACACCGCTTTATAAGGATTATTCTAATTGCATACTAGGTAGGTCGCCATTATTCTTCTTTAGGCAAAAGAAATAAATGAGTTTCATTGAAAGAAATATCTCTTTCTCTTTCTTGAATGGAATATATCTATTCTTTCTTGAACTAATTTAATAAAGCTATAAAAGTGTAAGGAAGTTAAGTAGCACAACAACTTCCTATACTAATCTTGAGGGAATGATAATGTAATAAAATTTACAAATGTTTACAATAGTTATAGAAACTTAACATAAATAACATGCATACCACAACATAATGATTTATGTGAGGAAAATCATTTCGAAATAAAAACCACACACTTTAAAAGCCGCCCAATTTATTATTCAAAATTCAATAAAAATTGTAATATACTTGTAGGGAAATATTCTCATAGGAATATTACCATCTAGAGAACTAGAGGTGATAAAATAAATAGGAGATACAATATATAGGAGATACAATAAATGAATTGTCAAATGATATTAGAAAACTATGTGCTAAAAACCACTTATAAAGTGGTGCCCATCTTACCTCCAATAAAAGATGTCTTGTGATGTGTTAAAACACACACAAACATGTGTAACTCCCTTTTACAGCTCATTTATATGTTCAACACATTTTTATATTTCTTATTTCAGGAGACCCAACTTTCAGAGGCCACAACTTTAGAACTGAGGGTCTGATTAATGAACTGCTTGACATGTTGAAAATATTGTGATGTGCTCTATCATATTGTAACATAATACTCTAATTACACACAATTTTAGGCCATTTCAAAGCCTCTAAAACCTTCAATAATAAATTTGTAAATTTTTTTAGGAACTTCCAAAAATGAAAATTTTAATATCTTCAAAATTGGACATGATATTGCAACAAAAATTACTAGCATGCTTATCTAGCCCATTAGAGCCTTTGGGGAAAGAATAGAGAAACTTTGTGCTCAAATGAAAATCTACTAAAAATAGTAATCAGATGTAGATGCAAAGTTGATACACATTTTCCTAACAAAAAGAATTTCTTACTCTTTTTAAATTTTTTTCTATAAATTTATGAATATATATCTCTCTCAATATTTAATTTAGTTTACAATCCCTCTTTTAAAAATATTTCTCAATAAATTAATTTAGAATTTAAAAGAAACAAATGTTCTATTTACTACAAATAAAATATAGAAGTAACAAATTATTATTTACCAATCATTTTTATTTGTTTTTAATCTAAATGTAAAAATAGAAACTATTTAATAATACAACTAGTTTCATTTAAATGTAGAATTGAAAAATCATCTAATAATGATAGTAATTTATGTAATTATAATCTAGAATACACAAAATTATCTTAGAATCAGCATACAATATTTTTATTAGAATATTGGAAATGAAACAAAATGTTTCTTGTGCAAAATTTGTGTAGAAAGTAAATTAGATTTCTATAAAGAAAATATAAATTAGTATGTTGATATTAAAAGAAATTTAAGAAACATATCAATGAATTACTCATGATTTATTTAATATATAATTATATAGAACATATTAATAAATATTTATTAAATAAATAAATATAATAATTTAAGTATAATAGTTATTTGTATATACATGTATCTCGTAATATACTTTAAGTGCATAAAGTATCTTATATGTGCATATATTTTCATCTAACTTGTTAGAATGATAAGTGTGTGCTAAAAATGTGTCACACTTCTATGAATCATTATATCCAAGATCACTCAAGAATGAGGTCTCAAATGGTGACTCATAGCTCTTTATTCATGGAGTGCAAGGGTTTGTGATGGAGGCTCTCAGATTGACCTAGTTTGTGTCCCTGCAAGTACACCATAAAATGAGATATTCAAAGAGGAAAAACACGAATGCTAGTCTCCATGATCATCAAGTATGCATGCAAATGAAAACTATTCTATATGATAACAATGCAAGAAAGGAAATTAATCTATATGATAACAATGCATGATTATTCTATGAAAGGAAATACAAATGCAAGATTAATCTATGAAAGGAAATATGCAAGATTAATCTATGGAAGAAAAAATGAATTTAATCTAATATGAATCTAATCTACATGAATAGCCATGGATGCAAGAAGAAGAAGACGAGATAAGAGAAGTTACAATATCCAAGCCAAAGTGCTCAAATTCTCCTCCAAAATTGCTCTCCAAACCTGCAACATAACAATACATAAAAATTCTATATCTCTGATTTGATCCCTTCTGATTTCTAAAATGAGAAGGAGAGGCTTCTTTATAAAGAGCAATGGACGATGGAGATTAAGAGGTAGAAAAAAAAAGAAAATAAAACAATGGTGGAGATTAAATCTTGGTTGATCCATGTGCTTTAAATCTTCAGAAGGCAAGATCAAAGGGCTATGATTAAGAGGCAAAAAGCCCACCACTTAGGAAGATGTAGAGAAAAAAGGATTTTTATTTATTTTTTATTTGATTTATTTCTTTTTTATAAAAAAGAGAGCTTTAAGTGAGGATTTTATTTATTTAAAAGATAAATTTTCTTTTAATTAAATAAGATAAGATTATTTAATTAAAAGAGGAATATTAATTAAATAAGATAAAATCATTTAATTAAAAAGGGGTATTTTAATTAAATAAGATTATTTCATTTAAGAGATATTTTCTTTTATTTAAATAAGATTATTTCATTTAATAAAAAAAGATGTTTTCTTTTAATTAAATAATATTATTGAAAAAATGGTCAAACCTTAGGAAATATTGAAATAATTAAATTAATTACAATTTGATCAAGGAAATTGATATGAATTGAAAATGTTGCAAAGCATTGATTCAAGAATTTGATAAATTGATTCTGGTCATTTGATAAAGTGAAGAATGAGGGCCCATAGTCTAGGCGACCATTTTAGGGTGAATACATTTGCCCCTCTTTGACTAATGTGTGATCTTTACGGGAACACATGTAGTCAAAGAATGCATTTGAAGTGTGAGATCGATTTGGGATCACAAAACAACACAGACATCAACACCATTGTAAATAAGTAATTGAGATTGAAGGAAAAAAAATAAGTTGATTGAAAAATACAAGGTCAACATTGTTGTAAATAAGTAATTGATATGTCCGAGATAAGAATCTCAAGTAAGGTTGCCTTAAGTGGAGCGAATGATAGGATTGATAAAGCTGAATCGAGGATTGAAGTTTGATAGATACTGCCCCTCATGATCGAAATCAAAATGAGATAGAGGAGAAATAATAAATTGATAAATTTGATCAAGTCAAACTAAAGATAAGGTTCTTGATGTAAGATGAAAGATATAAGGATCACAAAACTAAGGTAGATCATCAAGCACGAAAGATTATGCCCCAAGGTTGAATTAGAAGAAAAGAAGTGTGGTGAAAGTGAATGGAAGATAGAAGTTTGGAAGAGGTGGAAAGAAATGGAGAGAAGAAAGAGAATTTACCTTAAGAAAGAGAATACCCCAAAATCAATCAACCGTTTAAGATAGAAAATTTTGATTGAGATCATGAAAGAAGACAAGGAAATGAAGTTCAGAACGTGATCACAGTTGATTAAAAGTCCACAATAAAGATGAAGGAAACCCTCTTAAACTCATAATGCAGCCTAAAAATGCAAATTAACATGAAGTCTAACAATGTAAGCTGCATGAAAATGCAAAGGTGTACTTGCAATGGAGGAACTGTAACATAGGAATTTGTGTTCATCATTCATTAGAGAATGTTAAGGAACTTATTTTCATCATTGGGCCATTATTAACGGACATCGAAAAATCACACAATCATCACTAGTCACAAGCGCAACTATGAAGATATGAATGTGATTTATACCGGATTGGAATGTGGAAAGATTCTAACATAAACATCAAAGACATAAAGGTCAAGATGACTGTGATGTTAGCTTACCCAATTTAATATAGCAAAACCACACTTGCATCAAGGCATAGAGGCCAGGATGACCAGTATAATGGTTGTGCAAAAAAAAGTGAAGCATAAAGCAGGAAGCAAATAAAAATATGCCCCATGCCCCAAGTCCTCTAGATATGCATCACGGAGAGACTTATGAGACAAGGACATTCAATGAAAATCAATAACAGTCAGCACACAAAGAAAAGACCATGACATAGCTCAAGCATTAAGTGTTGTGTTTAAAATTTTAAGTGTGTTAACTGATACTGAGTTCTAAGGATAAGGATCGAATGCTTGCAAGCAAGTAAGATCACATGACAAAACTAGGTAAGACCAAACCAATAAGTGTTGAAAAATACTCGATGTCATGGGTTGTGTTGAAAAACATAGTTTAGGTGGTGTTGAAAAACACCATTTGTGGCATGTCCTAAAGACCGATGCATCTAAGAGACCAAAGCTAACACAGTTATGCCCTCTAGATAAAGACAAAGACCAATTTCAGACCAAAGCAACACGGACAAGGCATGATGGAGAAAGGCTAAGTGTTGAGGACATGCGCTAAGAAACAGGGGTGCAAAGGCCTCAAGTAGCACCCGTTTCCAGGTTTTCACCACTTGGATTTTATTACAATTTTTTCTCTTTCATTTTTTCATTTTTTTCTTCTTTTTTTCAGGACTTTTTATAATTTTTTTTTCGAATTTTTTCTACCAAGGCGCCTGTTTCCAGGTTTTCACCAAGGCACTTTTTCCATTTTTTTTAGAATTTTTTAAATTTTTTGTATTTTTGGAATATATAAGTTTTTTGGAGATACATCAAAGGGCCTATTGCTAGGTTTTCACTAAGATGATCATTTTTCTAGGACATTTTTCAATTTTTAGAATTTTTGACAATATACCATTTTTTTGGATTTTTTTAGGATCAATTATTATGTACAAAGGATGCCCCCAGACAGAATGAGTATCATGGATAGAAATTCTTCAGGTGAAAGACATTGATAGGATCAGGGAGCTCCTCTCCCTTTGCTGTAGATAATAAATAAGCACCTATCCCAAAAGCTACTGTAATGATGTAAGGTCCAAGCCAATTAGGTTCAAATTTGCCCTTTTGATCTCTATGCTGTTGATTCTTGGGATTTTCACGTAGGACAAGATATCCTACTTGGAATTCTCTAGGGTGAACCTTTTTGTTGAATGCTTTAGACATGCGCTTTTGATAAACCCTCATATGGTCAAATGATGCTTGACATTTCTCATTTAGAAGTTCTAACTCTTGAAGTCTCATGGCGCGATAGTCTTCATCTGTAACTAGACCTTTGTAGGAAACTCTAAGTGAAGGAATCTCAACCTCCAAGGGTAACACTGCTTCAGCTCCATATGCAAGGGAAAAGGGAGTAGCCTCAGTAGGAGTATGAATACTCATTCTATAGGCCCACAAAGCCGGATTTATCTGTAAGTGCCAATCTCTACCATTCTTACTAACTATTCTATGCAAGATTTTAAGAATGGTTTTGTTTGATGCCTCTTCTTGACCATTTCCTTGCGGGAAGTAAATGGAGGACCAATGTTGTTTAATCTTGAATTTCTTGCAGAGTTGTTTAAGGTCCTTATTTTTGAACTGTCCTCCATTGTCAGTGATAATCTCGGAAGGCACTCCATATTGACAGATGATATGGTTCAGAATGAATAGAGAGACTGTCTTTCTCGAGGCAATAGAAAGTGGGACAACTTCTACCCATTTAGTGAAGTAATCAGTAGCAGTGATAATAAACTTGTGTCCACCTGATGAGTTGGGATGAATCTTCCCAAAAAGGTCAAAGGCCTAGCGCTGAAATGGCCAATGAGATATAGAAGGAATGAGTGCCCTACCTAGAGCATGTATCAGGTTACCATGTTTTTGACACTTTTCACATGACTTTGCAAAAGCTACTGCATCAATTTGCATCGTAGGCCAATAGTACCCTGCCCTAAGCAACCTTCAGGTCATGGCAAGACCATTGGAATGTCCCCCACAGATGCCCTCGTGGATGTCAACTAATGCTTGGTAAGATTCTTCCGTTTCTAAGCATCTAAGAAGTGTTCCATCTAGACCCCTCCTATACAAATCACTAGTGATAAGGGAATGGTGAGAGGTGTTTCAGGTAAGGTTTCTGCATTTAGATTGGTTAAATGTTTCAGGAATAATGCCATCAGAAAGGTATGAGTAAATGGCACCATAACGGGATGACTCACGGCCAACAAGGGTACAAATGACATGGCTTTCTTGAGATTCATATATAGGGTGATGTAGCTCTTCCACTAGGAATTCAAATCTTGATTCATGTTTCTCTAACTGAAGGAGTGAAGCAAGTGTAGCCATAGCATCAACTGCTTTGTTTGCTGCTCTAGGGATTTGCTAAAATGTGACAAATGTGAAGTAGCGTTTCAATGAATCAACCATTTGCTTGTAAGGTACCATTTTCTCATGTTTTGTTTGATATTCATCATTAACATGGTTGATTATTAGCTGTGAATCCCCATAGATGTGTAACTCTATGATTCTCCATTCTATGGCCATCTTAAGTCCATTTGTTAAAGCTTCATACTCAACAATGTTGTTTGTATATGGGAAAAATAATTTATAAGACTTAGGGATCATGTACCCATGAGGAGAAAAAAACAACACACCAGCTCCTGAACCATTTTGCATAAAGGATCCATAAAAAAACATCTTCCATGTTCTTTCAGTCATATACATGAGGTGCTCATCTGGGAAGTCAACTTGAATAGGTGCATTATCTTGTATTGGAAAATCAGCCAATTGATCTGCTATGGCTTATCCTTTGATTGGTTTACACTCAATGTACTCTATGTCAAACTCTGAAAGGATCATCATCCATTTAGCAAGTCTACCTACGAGGGCGGCCTTACCTAGCAAATATTTGAGTGGATCTATTTTTTCTATGAGGTGTATAGTGTGTGCAAGCATGTAATGTCGCAACTTTTAGGAAGCAAACATAACTGCAAGGCAAGATTTCTCAATGTTGGTGTAGTTAACCTCATATGAAGCAAGAGTGCGGCTAATATAGTATATTGCTCTTTCTTTCCCATTTTCATCAAGCTGAGCTAGTAATGCCCCCAAGGAATATTCTTTCACTGAAATGTATAGAATAAGTGGTTTCCCTGGGATAGGAGGGATTAAAATGGGAGGATTTTCCAAGTACTTCTTGATTTGATCTATACTCTTTTGACAATCCTCATTCCAAACACATTTGACTCCTTTGTGTAAGTTCTTGTTGAAGGGTTGAGCTCTATCTGCCAACT
>MU227573.1:2254881-2279609 GCA_018584345.1 Thuja plicata
TCTTCTTATCCACATCAAAGTTGTAGGGGACTCTAGCACCCTTGTTGATTAAACTCTCTAGGAACTTGTCTTTGTTTTGCTCTAAATATTTCTCCACATATTGCTGGAAAAGTGGTTCTTGTTGCATCTTCATGAAGTCTTGGGAGGTGAGGTCAAAACTTGAACTACTACCCCCATATTGTGAACCATGATGAGCACATTATGAAGGTTTTCTTGAGTTCCTAGGAGGTGTTTGTCTCCTATAATGATCATGTCTTGAGGCCCTTCTTCCTCTAGGGCTAGGAGATCGTGAAGGTGCTCTTGAACATCTTCTACTTTAGGGAGTCTTAGGAGGGGTGGATGGAGGAGAGCTGTTTCCACCACCAACATGCATATTGTTGAATTGATCATTGTGTTGTTGGGCCAAGAGTCTCTCTTGCTCTTCTTGGTAGGCCTTCCTTTCCATTTCCAACAAAGTTTTTCTCTCCAACTCTAGGAGTCTAAATTGCTCTTCCTTTTTAGCTTGTCCATCTAGGAAGGCTTTCTTTTCACGCTCAATTCTCTCAAGTCTTTCACTCGTGTATCTTGAAGGAATTTTGGGTGGTGAACTTGGTCCTAAATGTCTAAACAAGTCATTGGTATATGTTGTGTTCACCTGTGTATCATAAGGCTCATCATTTTGGTTGTCATGATGCAATTGTGCTTCTTGATAGGCTCGTCACTTATCGCTTTCAACCCTTTAGTTTGCATCCATATATATCTAGTTGAGATAAGGGGTGAGACTGATCAATGTCCATGAGAGGAACGACCAACTAGAATGGAATCTTTATGTTTCTCAAATATATCATTAAGACATTTATCCATATCCTCCCTATCTTGTCAAGTCAATGTGTAACTCATATCCATATATGAACGAGATGATGCTAAGGAGGTACTCAACTCACTAAGGTGACTCTTGGAGAAACCAAACTTCAGAATTGTTCCTAGGTGATTGATCAAATATGGGCACTTTTCCCTTATGTTTTTGGCGAGTTTGAACTAAGGGCAATTGGTTAAAAACAACTTGAGGTTACTTTCCTTGATTTAATTGATATCTTGTTTTAAATGGCATGAAAGAAAGGTACTAGGTGATAGGATGACCCTAAGAAAAGTTGGTACCAAACTAGGATAGTAAAAGCACTCACTTGTCCAAAAGAGAGGTGATAAGATAAAATTTAGCAAGAGGTATAAACCAACACTGCCATAGATGTGCCCAATAAATGGGTGAAAACCCTAACACATATGGATCAAGAGGATGATTTACCCAAGTTATATTGATTGAATTTGAATTTTGTATGGAAGTGAATAGACAAGAGATTACTAAGACTCTCCAAGTGTGTTATCAAAGGATCTAAATGTTTAACTTCTCAACAAGGACAGTTTCTAGCTCACCAACTCCAAGCAAGGTCACTTGTGAAACCAAAGATTACTAGTTCAAGAGGTCAAAACACAAGAATCCAAAGTGTAAACAAGCTTCTAACAGTGGGGTAAGTAACCTAATTTGATCTAGATCAACCCATGAAGACTGAAAAATGACGAGATAGCAAAAATGAGCAAGTTGATAGTTTGACACTTAAGGATGCAGACTTGTTGATCATTTTGGTGTTTGTTTTAATGTTTGGGTGTATGTTTTGATCTTTCACTCACGCAAGACACATCAAGAAAATTGTTTGTTGTAAAAAAAATAGTCACATCACAGCCTAGGTAAGCTAGGAAAATATCTGTTGAATTCCCACTTGAACCAAAGTTCAGCCACGCTTACTCATAGTGGACAACTTAGAAGCTTGAAGGCACGGGCTCCTCCTTACATGTGCACTCACTTCTCAGGCACACCAAGCTTCGAATCCCAAGGGAATCACTTCCCAAAGGACTGTTGTCTCTACTAACAGCTGTGAAAATGTGGGACATCTTAGTCGGTCTCTGACCTTCCGCTCCAATAGATGGAGGGGTTTTGGTCACTAAAACAAAGTTTGTAGTCAAGGCATCTGTTCAGGTGGTTGTGATCAAGTCATTTTCCCAATTAAGGGGGCTCTCCCAATCCTCTCAAAGCAAGGTTTTCACCTTAGCAATGTAGGGACTTTACCGCACCACTAGGGTACTAGAGGAGATTTTGGTTTTGACAATGGACTCACACCTGTCCATTGTGAGACTAATCACAATGGCATTTTTTATATACCGGTTCGGAAGGGCTTGGCTTTAGCCTATTACTGGTTGGGCAATCCACTCTCACTGGCTCTATTAAAGCACTTGGGAGGTAGCCACACTAAAAGAATTATATGAGTTTCTCTTACACCAAGATCCACAAAGGCGAGGGGAGAGGATACGTTCATATAATTCTTAGGATTACAATCTAAAAGACACTTCAAACACATAAGAAAATGACAATAATATTTCTGGATTTCTGATCATCCCAAAGGGCGAGAGCATAGTTTTCTGACATTATTACCATTTCTAAAAATACCAAATAGAAGTTCATTTTAGAAGTCTTGCATGTGGGTTCCTATTTTAATAAAACAAAAAAAATGCAAGCACAATGTTTACCACGAAATCGATTAAGGCAACCTACAAGATGATTCATTAGTAGTCTTTGTTTGAGTCTTCTTTTTCAATGTCCTGCAAACCACTGTTAGGCTGTAATCAAAGATAAGCATCAAGAACAATAAAGCCAAAGATTGGTCAGCATTAAAAAAATCATAAAATCATAAATCTGATTGCATATTCAGAAAGTAGATGAAAAACCACGCACTTTCAAAAAAAATTGCACTAAAAAATGTTACCGTCTAAGCCCGTACGAGGCTTCGAAAGCTACAAAATAGAGGATTAGATAGGTATAGTGATAAAAACCTGCAATTTATGATAAATCTGTGACTCACATCCAGAAACTAAGAACAACCCATAAATCTTCAGATAATTCTTCCCAAAATAAAAAAAAATTGCAACTCAATTTGGACCTAAAATGAGCAATATATGATTGTTTGAAGTTAGACTGCAATTTCAAAAACTCCAATGGTGAAGGCAAAGACTTTTCAAACCCTGCTGAGGTCAGCAGACTGCGACATTAAAATTGACGGGCTGGGGGCCCTCACAGAAGGCCCAGATTTTGACGATCATATGGCCGTCAAATTTAACATAGTAAAAAAAATCTGATTTTTGATTTTTGATTTTTTTTTCAAAAATCTACCTCGGGCTACGTGCAGAAAAATTTGAAATCTACCTCAATTTTTGTGCAACGGGTTGTATGGCCTCCTTGGGCAAAATGTTTTTGCCACAGATTCAACTTTTGACAAGTATAGGCATGTTTACAGTCGTTTTCAACCGAAACAATGTTCTAAACGCAATGGTGCAATCAAATTTGACTCAAAAGGAGAGCTTTAAAAACATTGAGAGAATAATAGACTAAAGATAAAAGAAATTTTCAAATGTGATGACGGAAATGGATGTTCTGCCCCACGTTGGGTGCCAAAAATGTGTCACACTTCTATGAATCATTATATCCAAGATCATTCAAGAATGAGGTCTCAAATGGCAACTCATAGCTCTCTATTCATGGAGTGCAAGGGTTTGTGATGGAGGCCCTCAGATTGACCTAGTTTGTGTCCATGCAAGTACACTATAAAATGAGAGATTCAAAGAGGAAAAGCAAGAATGCTAGTCTCCATGATCATCAAGTATGCATGCAAATGAAAGCTATTCTATATGATAACAATGTAAGAAAGGAAATTAATCTATATGTTAACAATGCATGATTATTCTATGAAAGGAAATACAATTGCAAGATTAATCTATGAAAGGAAATATGCAAGCTTAATCTATGGAAGAAAAAATGAATTTAATCTAATATGAATCTAATCTACATGAATAGCCATGGATGCAAGAAGAAGAAGACAAGAAGAGAGAAATTGCAATATCCAAGCCAAAGTGTTCAATTCTCCTCCAAAATTGCTCTCCAAACCTGCAGCATAACAATACATAAAAATTCTATATCTTTGATTTGATCCCTTCTGATTTCTAAAATGAGAAGGAGAGGCTTCCTTATAAAGAGCAATGGACGGTGGAGATTAAGAGGTGAAAAAAAGGAAAATAAAGCAATGGTAGAGATTAAATCTTGGTTGACCCATGTGCTTTAAATCTTCAAAAGACAAGATCAAAGGGCTATGATTAAGAGGCAAAAGCCCACCACTTAGGAAGATGTAGAGAAAAAATAATTTTTATTTATTTTTTATTTGATTTATTTCTTTTTTTATCAAAAAGAGAGCTTTAAGTGGGGATTTTCTTTATTTAAAAGAGGAATTTTATTTTAATTAAATAAGATAAGATTATTTAATTAAAAGAGGGATATTAATTAAATAAGATAAAATCATTTAATTAAAAAAGGATATTTTAATTAAATAAGATTATTTCATTTAAGAGATATTTTCTTTTTTTTTAAAATAAGATTATTTCATTTAATAAAAAAATATGTTTTCTTTTAATTAAATAATATTATTGAAAAAATGATCAAACCTTAGGAAACATTGAAATAATTAAATTAATTATGATTTGATCAAGAAAATTGATTTGAATTGAAAATGTTGCAAAGCATTGATTCAAGAATTTGATAAATAGATTTTGGTCATTTGATAAATTGAAGAATGGGGGCCCATAATCTAGGCGACCGTTTTAGCGTGCATACAATAAGCATATTACAACTAAGGTCAAACCATTGTATAGAAAAATGATAAACGGAAATTGATATTCAATTGATTAATAAGATTCAACTTGATAATTTTACATTATAGTGCAAGGGATTTTTAAAGCCTTATTTTTCCTTATAAACATGCCTACAAGAATAACTTCCTAGAAACTAACCAACCTAACTTTATCAATTATTTAAACTAACCTACAACATGTAATATTCTCTAGCATTCAATCCTTTATTGTATTAATCCGATCAAGAGTGAAACATTGCAAGGGTTGAACACAACCCTTTTGGAGACTTTGATGAATAACCTTCACCAATCTTCTTAACTCAGCCAGGGAACACCAAATTGATTGCATTAGTAGATCTCCTAATTGTAGATCCTGTAACCATCTGCACAACATGAGAGAACATAAAGTGTTTCCAATCTCTATGCACAATGAAACACATTTCCTCTCAAATTCCTCCTCTGAGTGTGTCTAATTCCTCCTCTAGTGCTACACATGAAACACCTTTTATGCAAAATCCCACATCTCTGAGTGTGTCTAATGCATCTTTAAATTTTATAGAAACAATCCTTCCTTTGTTGTAAAAATCACCAACCAAACACTAAGTGCACCCATGAGAAATATTGTCCCACTTGCTCCCTAAAGGGACAAACATCATGAAAAGCCCCCTCTTTTCTTTAGGGGCACAAATGTTAAAATATGCTTCTTAAGTAGTGAATCATCCCTAAGTGAGAAGCTAGCTTGGGATGTTAAAAAACCTATTACCTCCATTGTCTCCAACCTCCAATAAAATCCTTATTCTTTATCCATTAGAGGTAACACTATATTTTGAAAAATTTCATTCAACATAAACAAGTGCATTTGTGAAGCTTGTTGGTGTGCATAATTGTTTTACCTAGTAAGTCATTCTCCTAGGTTCTAAATGTTAGAAACACTGAGAGGGGGGGGGGTGAATCAGTGTTTTTCTATTTATTACTTTTCAGCAACTTAAACATAAATCAAACATACATTCAATGAACCTTAACATAAGAACTCATAACAGATGATATGATTACGGGGAAACCTTGATCAGAGAAAAACCCCGGTGGAAATTATTATGACTTTGTTGCCATGATGACAACAAAAAATAAGTCATGCATCCTCAGTAAGTCAACTTTCCAACAATCTCCCCCTTTGTCATTTATGGCAACAAAGGAATGTGGCCAAGTTTCTCAAAATGACTCAACACAAAAAAACTATCTTAACATAGCATCTTTTAATATATACATATACTGCTCCACATATACACATTCTCTATTACTCCCCCTTTGAAATTAATGACAAAGGTGTACAAAACTGTAGGTCTCTAGATACTTACTCCATGTAGACATCTGGGTACACAATCTAAAGGGATTGGATCTCTTTCTGCCAGAATACTTTTATTGCATCAACTATCTGAAGATGCACGCATAAGGCATATGTCAGCTTCTCCATCTTTATAAAATCCATGCAAGGAACTTGATCATATGTCACAATGGTGGTATCAACTGTTTGATGTTCTCATTCAGAACTGCTAGAGAGGGCGCAAGTGCATTTCTCAATTGAGTTTGTCTGACTCTTATCTTACTGATCTCTAACTTAGTTTTTTCAAACTTGTCCAACTGACCTTGATAGACATTGTTATAGATGTTCATGTCCTGGGTAGATGTCTTAACTGATTTTCTGATAGTGTCCACCATGATTTCTACCTCTTCTATCTTTTTGATATGTTCAGAGGTGAACTTCACTCTGTCCATGCAATTTGCTATTACCTTCTTACCTTTGGCTGCGAACTCTTTCAATATAGATTGCCCAATCTTTAAAGATTTTAAATCTAAGGTAAAATTATTTACTAATTCATTCAATCTCTCCTTTTTATATTCATCTTTTGCAATTCTAGTAGCAGAGTCTACTAGATCTGTAAAGTGTGCTTTGAAGCTTGTTAGAATACTGTCAACATCTTCAACTGATTGAATCTTGGCTACTTTCTTATCTGCAGGTACTAAATCATTCAGAATGTTAACTGACTCCAAGAAAAGAGGGTTCCTCATAACCTATTTTTCTTTTTCCTTTTCCATATCTAGTACGCTAATCTTCACTAAGTCCTCTTCTCCCCACACATCTAGACTTGCTGAATAAGGAGTTAACCTTGACAACAATGAAGTAGATGGTAAAGTGGATGGAGTGAATATAGTGTTTTGACTGGTATCCATGCATTCACTCTTTACTGGTTTCTCCTTGATTGGTGTCTCATTATCTTGATTATCTTTTTCTTCATTCAAGTCTATTGGATCATTGGAGGGAACTTCATCTTGTTGTACAGATGTATCATCAATGCACACCTCTTCAGTTCTTACAAATGCTTTATCAACTTTGTCCATGTCTTTATCAGATGCTGTCATGGATATCTTGATATTATCAACCACTATAATATCTTTTAAGTCTTTTTCTATATCAGAAGTTATTGTCATTGAGGGTGCTGAAACCTGTGGACCTGTCATAGGTGCTATCTGAATCACTGGTTCTGTAACCTGTTTGGGAGGAGCTAGAGTTACCTTTGTTATAGGTGCCATTGATGGATACATGTGTCTATCCATAAACACTTGTGCAAATGCCTTTTCAGTTTCTTTTCCTATCTTCTCATACTCTTTATTCATAATCTGAAGAGTCACTGTCTTGGTTCTGAGATGAGGCTTCACCAAATCTAATAGAATTGCCTTCTCATCATGTGAGCTTACAGGGAGAATATTATCCAAAATTTTTTCTCTTATCCTCATGTCTTCCTCAATTGCGTGTCTCTTCATTATTTCCAGTATGTTCCATAACTTTTTAGGTATCACTGTCTTAAGTTCAAGAACTGACTTCTTAAACTTAATCATATGAGAGATGATCATAGAATGTATCTTAGTTTTATCAATCTCTTGATACTTGTCATAGACCTTAGCAAGTGTGTCTAGTCTCCCTTCATTAACAATCCTATTCTTCAAGACATTTAGACTAGGTCTGAATCCTACTTCAGGAGGAGCTTGAGTGTTCCTTGTTGTGCTCTGTGTGTTCCTTGAGGATGGGTGATTTATGGGCGCTTTCTTTCTTCCTCTATACTTCTTGCTTGGTATAGAAGGTGGAGACGAGTCTAGGTCAATGGCGGTAGAGGGCGTAGAGGTACTCTCTACTTTCTTCTTCTTCTTCTGGATCTCATCAGCCTTCTCAAGTTCTTTGGCTATCTTGGCTTCTCTAGCTTTGTCAAGATCTTCTTGAGTGACTCCGTGGAATTTTAGAATGCTAGATGTAATCTTAGATGCTTTTCTTTTGTTATCAGCACTATATAATACAAAATCAACTACATTAGTCTTCTCTCTATAAGTGCCCATCTCGGCTCATTGGGATCTTTGGGTGCAGAAAAAAAGGACCTGTGCATATCCTTCCAATACATGTTCCTCCACTTCATACACAAGTGAATGAATCCATTTATGTCTAGGCTCAACTGCCTCCACGCAAGTGTAGTCAGTCTCTACCATGAAGCATATGGTTTCCTTATACTTTTCAACAATATTCTTAGGTATCCTAAACCTCTTCTGCATCTTGATCCTGAAAGATTTGATGTCCATGTCCATAGCATCATTTGCACTACTTTCTAATGTGGCTTTTAGTGAAATTTGAGACATTGAAGGTTTGCTTCTATCTAGGTAAAGATTAGCAACCTTACCAACAATGTGGAAGTACAAGTAGATGATCAGAGACCCAAACTTGAATGTCTTGTTCTTGTCATGCTTGATAACTTGAATGTTGTCCATCAATCGACCACACAATATCTCACATAGATTGAACTAAGTGTTATCCTTCACCATCCTGATAGCTGCTAGAACTGTGGCTGCTGACAAACCGTTTAATCTGCTTGCATGCTGGAACTTGTAACCAAGGATCATAGTTAGAAGCTTTATGTCTTCTTCCTTGATAGGATCAAATGTCATACCAAACCTGTCACTTCTGGATAGGCATTCTTGCTCAACCTGTTTCTTGACATCCTTGCCAGTAGGTAGAACCGGTCCAATCTTAGGAAGTCTAGTAAATTCATCGATTAGGTCTATAGTAATACAGATGGAAACTTCACCAATCTAGTAGAGATCATCATGAATCCTGATCAACAAGATTTTAACCCATTTTGGTTCATAAAATTTGTGCGGATTCAAATACTCAAAGATAGGGTTGTCTATGAGGTGTGCATATTCATCCTTAAATGAATAGTCTAGTTTCATCATCGAAGCCATGAGAGCGGCTATACTATTATCTCCAATTGTTTCCTTCTTATAATAAATATACGCGCGGACATCTTCAATGTGAACAACTCCTAACAAGGTTTTGGAGAAAGCTCCTTCTACATCATCCAGTATGGATTTAAATGGATGCCTCTTAAATATAAATCTCTTCCTCTCTGAAATGTCAAATACAATTGGAGTCACCATACTTACTTGATGATTGCTTAAATAGGGTTTCACAAAATTTCAAAACGGCGCGACTGCTAGGGTTCCATTTCAAACTTCTTAACCGTGCTTCTTAGCCACCAAATATGTTATGCTTCTGTGCTTTGATGCTCAGTGCTCCTGTGCTCTCCAAATTCTATGATCTTGAATGCAAATGTGATGAAGATCGAACACTTACATCTTTTTATAAAATTTACTATATTTAATGTTTGCAACTGTACACAGTTTTCACAGTGAATCTCAAACTTTGCTCAGAGTGTATTATAGATAATGCGTGTATGCATACTTTATCCAACTATGATCATAAACATAATTTCATAGGCGCATACTTAGAGGTGAGTATACTAGCCGCGTAGGGGTTCTGAGCTAGAATAGCTCCCCCTAAGACCAAGAAGGTCTATTCAACTAGAAATAGAGGATGCGTCCACTATGGATGCATCAACTACTTTGATCTCTGCATTTTCCTTCTTTACTCCCAAATTTTTCTTGAATCTTCTTTTGCTTGAACAAACTTGACTTCTCCTTCTTCTTCAAATAGTGATTTCTTAGGATCCTCTTATTTTTGAGTTTTGGATCTATAGAACCTTGAGATGTGTCCAACCTTTCCACATGTGTGAAAAATGATAGGAGGTCTGATGTTCTTGTTCATCATGCTGCACTGCTTTGCTACATGTCCATTGTAGTTACATATTTGACATGTAATGTTCTAAAAATTTCTTTGAGGCTGATTTCTCTGATTGTTTTGATTCATTCTTCTCTGATTCTGCTGTGACTGATTTCTTTGATTTATTCTGCAATGTATAGCCCCGTGACCAAACTTATTATAGGAGAAACAATAACCATTGAAAGGTCTTACCTCTTTGCAATCTCTTGCCAAATGACCATGTTTGTTACATTCATAACAAGTTCTGTTAATTTTCTTGATTTCCCCTTTAGGTGGATCTGTTTTAATCTCTACAAAATTTTCAACTTTCTTTGCTTCTGAAGATGCTTCATGTGCTTTATTTCTTTCTTCTAATGAATTGATTTCAATTTGTGCTACACTGTATCCAAGACTAGTAGTGTCACCTTTTAGTTGAAGTGAATCAGAACTTGTGTGAAGTTTATCAATCTTATCCTTTGCTTCTGTTAATTCAGATTCCATCTTCTTCTTTATGTTATCCAATTCCAAGACTTTCATGTTTGCTTGCAAAAGTTCATCTTCTAATTGTTTGCTTTCTTTGATCTTTTCTTCAATAGAAATTTGACTATCTGTTAGTTGTTCATCTAGATTTTCAATTTTATCTTTCAGAGACATGTTCTCTTCATTCAGCTTTTTGATCATTTTCCCTAAATCACTTGTAGAACAATCTTTCAAATATTTTCTCAATTTATTGATAAGCATTTGTGAGCCATCAACTTTCAGTCTAAGTTGTTCATTTTCTTTTTCAGATCTATCAAGATCTTCAAGAGCTACTTCAAGATTATTTTTCAAATGTTTTTCTTCTGCTGAGTCCATGATCTCCTCAAGTGGTTCAACTTTCTTTCAGAGGACCAGAACTCTGATACCAATTGTTATAAACACTAAGGGGGGGGGGGGGGGNCTGAATCAGTGTTTTTATATTTATTACTTTTCAACAACTTAAACATAAATCAAATATACATTCAATGAAGCTTAACATAAGAACTTATAACACATGTTATGATTATGGGGAAACCTTGATCAAAGGAAAACCCTGGTGGGAATTAGTACCCACAAATATTGTACTAGTATAATGAACCTGTTAAAGTTCCTTTGCCTTGTTAGAAATAGTATTTACAATGCAAGTACAATGACCTAGTTAAAGGCCTGACCCTGTTAGGATTCTTTTAAAAAACCTTGTTAAAGGTATATGGCTCACTTCCTAGTCTCACTACCCAATAAGATGAAGGCTACAACCTTCTGATAGTTGATATACACTATATCAAAAGTGAATTGCTGTGATGACACTACTATCTGATCAGTTCCGTGTATGTGCTGATGCTCTTACTCTCTTAAAGAGATTTATCTCATACTGACTTCATCATACTTCTCTTCGATATCTTCCTCATATATCTATTCAACACTTGTAACATAACTTTACATTACATACTTATATGTTCATACTTGAATAGGCATGACTCAAAACAAGACTATAGTCAGCCCTAAAAACATAATACAGAATGCTTCCGAGCAAGTCGGCTTAAGTGTGTTTACAAAAATACTAAAGACATTATTACAAATATATAATCAAAGGCGCTTGGCCATTACACAACAAAATAATTCACGTTGATCAAAACACTAGTCGGCTTTCATGCTCTATCTTCTGGACTACTGGTGTACTGATATGTCTATAACTTCTTTGTACTATCATGCCATACTATGCATGTCTGGACTTAGTATGTACACATGTCATAGAACATATATCTGAACACGCATACTCTGATTTGATCTCTCGTACGTATGTTGATGTGCTAATCATTGTATATCTCAGTCTGCCCTGTTTCCATACTTAGTCATTTTATCTTCTAAGTTATTTTTGACAGAAACTTAGTATGACTTTTTTGCCATGATGACAAAAAAAAATAATTCATGCATCCTCAGGAAGTCAACTTGCCAACACTAAATACACATATTTTTTAGGTTTAGTTAGGGACAACATAGGAATATTCCCACTTTAGGTGTTGTTATCACATTATCACTTCTCCACCCTAAGTGGGACTTCCACCTTGGTGAAATTATCAGTTTTTTAAATGTTTCCACCTTTTGTGGATGTGTTGTACAAACACCTTTCCAGCTGAGAAGGTGTGCCACAAACATCTTTTCACATTGGAGGGTGATCCACTTTTAGTGGACATGTGACACTTTCACTTTTCATCTTAGGTGGGTGATTAGTTATTATTTTATTCATATCATATCATAAGATTAAGAAAATAGTCACAATTTTATGCACTCATACACTATCACCTTGGTCTATCTAACCAAGAGGTCTCCTTTTTAATATCATTCCATTGATTTAACGAAATGAATTTAGTCAATTCACCCAGTTGAGCTATTCTAAGTTACACTCTTAGTGATAATACAATTTATTCTTGCAATATAATGTATTCTCTCTTATGATTGTGATTTCCATCAGGCCTCTAGATATTGGGTGGCTATGTACATAGACAAATATTACATGGTATCTTGGATTTTTTGAGTTCCATTGAATAGACTTTTGAGAGATTTGGGCGCATTTTATGATGGGTTTTTTGGGGTCCTCTTTGTGGCTTTCTATCATAGATGAAAATTGGATCTTACAGTTGTAAATCTAAGATTATGATTGAATTTAAGAGGTCCAAAAGCCCCAAGATCAACATTTTTTTTTACATCCAAATTAGACTCTACAGGAAAAATAAATAGGCATTTGAATTTTGGAGGTGCAATGAAAATTCAAGCATCATAATTACATAGGTGATTTTCAAATGATATCTCAAAATGGAGGATTTGAAAAATAAATGTTCATCATAGATTTGAATCAAATGGAATGATCACAATTCATGTTGCACATGGTCCTCGTACACGACCTGCAAGTGAGAATTTAAAAGCTCGAAGCTTCAGAACATGCTCTGAGATAATTTATTCGGTAGCCCAACAAGGTGATTAATAACAAAAACAATGAAATACAATTGCCAAGGCAAGGAGCCACCCTTAATTTTGAAATACATGCTTCCCAAGATAGTGGATACAAAATTGGGACAATTGACATCACTAATTTTTGGAAAGCAATAACCAAGGAGGATAGTTCATCGTTGGCCCATATAATATTGGATAGTGGATTAGCACATGTAAAGGTTACCCTTTGGCAGTACAGTGTCCTAAGTTGGTGCTAGAGTGCATTAAGGCATATGATCCAGATACTAGAGAAATTAAGACATCAAAAAGCAAGTAGTCGCGAGATTGGATCCGATCTCCATCTCTATTTCTTTCAGACTGCCAATCAAATACGAGTTTATGAATATTTCTATAGAGAGTGCTCAAGGTTATTATCACCAAAACAAAAAGAAGTGTTTGAATACCATAGCCAGGAGTTGGTTGGCCCTGCTAAGGAAAGGACAGTCACAATTTCCCAAAACACTGTGGAGAACACTTTTCACCGAGGACATCTTCGATATGATAGTTCTTCTCAATAGATTAGTTGGAAATGCAAGTGCCAAATGTTTTCAGGATTGGATATTTTCATACATCAATACAATAACTACTGGCAGGAAGGTCATTGATTACGGAGAAATAATCAGCAATTGTCTTCATAATCAGTTAACTCAATTTGGGTTAAATCAGAGGTTTCATATATCTTCTTACCTCATGTATGCAATTGCCAACATGAAATCTTGGCTAGGTCTCACTCCTCATGGATAGCATAATGAAACCACTCAAATCTACAATTGCAAACAGAGTAATGTACATTTTTTTAGGGTGAATGATGCATTTCCCATGCTCACAGCAAGAGAGTTACAGGGAAACATAGGACTTCAAATATCCCCTGAAGTAACTAGTCTCGTCAAAATCTATGGAAGATATTTTACATATTTTCCTCATTTCACCTACATTCGGGTTGGAGGATTTTAGGAATGTCCCTTTATGCTCCCTCACTTTATTGATGATAAATTGGTGTACTTACAGAAGTTTGTAAGAAAATTGGTCAAGTGAATAAAAAGTGTGAAAATAGGGGAGTGAACCTTATTCCTTTCCCAATCGGCATAGGACACTAGATAGTTGCAATTCTTCATGGGATGCATAAAGTATTGAAAGGTCTATTGTTATGTTTTTTCTTTATTCTTATGAGATTCGGTTCCCATTTGATAGTAAAGGATATATTAAAAATAATTTGGTACTAGGACTTGGGTATTTTCATTTCCCAGCTAAGGAAGATTATTAGGAAGATTGTGAAGACAAATTTGAGGTAAGAAAAAGTGACTATATGAGGTTTACAGTCCAACAATTCATTGATTTTAAAATGGGATGGGATGTGAGAGGCGTGTAGGAGGATGGATCAAATTTGACTGATCCATTCTATTTTCAAAGGATTCAGTTGTTAGAATTACCTTATATTAGTTGGTCACTATCGGAAGTGAAAAATTTAAAAGAAAGGACTTTCTATGTCATCCAAAGAACAGAGAAATGATTAAAGGGGAAAGTCAAAGAAGTCACATCTACTAAATAAGTAGGGAAAGGTAATTCTATTAAGAACAGTAATTCAGAAGAAGGCACATCTAGGACAACCATCTCACATGTTTCACCTACAACCCCTAGCTCACAGAAAAATGGACGAGGGGGTGATGATGGAGATCCCAATAAAAGAGTGGATTTGGATTCATCATGTGAACTCAATTCTGTAATTAAAAAGAAGAGTTCCAAACCCAAAGGAAAGCCTCTCAATCCCATAAAGGAAAGCCTCTCAATCCCATATAGGAAATGGTAAATGAAGCTCATGAAATAAATACTTTGCCATCATCATTTGTAGATGAAATGGTCCATTCTTTGACTTCTCCTACAGGAATCCCATCTCATAATGATGTTAATGCGTCTCATGAAAACACATTCCTAGACAATACAATTGAAATGTGCTCTCACCTATGGTTTAAAATTCTCTGGAAGCAATACAACCATCTGTAACTTTCTCAACCTCTTGGCTACAACAAAGTTTAGAGAGAAAGAAAAAGAGAATTATTGAATTGGAAACACCAAGCATAGATGCAATCACTAATTTGATGTACATAAAGGTGCAAAAGTGAAAAAATACCAAAGTGGATTCTAGGTTGGTAGTGAACCCAGCTACAGACAACTTATTTGTTGAAGTTGCACAACCTATTTCAGAAAAGAATGTCAATGAAGCAAAATAATTTGATTTTAATATAGCTCAAGTGGATCTAGGTCGGGTTACACGTTAAGGTAAAGTTCATAATTTCCAAGTGTTTGTAGATATCTTGGTTAAACAATCAAACAAGGATAAGAAAACTAAAGATCAACCTAAGCATCAAGTCCAAGATTTGTCTTCATGTCTGTGATCAATGGTTGGTGATTCATTTCTAGCTCTTGAGTCCTCTTCTAAAGGAGAAACTATTGATCCTAAAGAGATATTAGGTAAAGGTACCATTGAGAACATTGATAAGTGCCTAACATACGGAAAAATGTTAGATGATTGGATCAGTCACATGAACCAACAAGCATCTAATTTGTTCAACAATATAAAAATCATGTGTGTGAAAGCAACTCAGATAGAACAAGGAATCCAGAAGGAGCTAGGAATCATCAAAGAGCAAGAGTTGTTTTGGAAAGAAATTGTTGGTAACCTTAAAAAGAGATTGAGGAAATGAACAGTTGTACAGTCAAATCTCTTAAATTGTTTCCAAGTGATGAAGATGAGAAAACTGATATGTGGCTAGAAAATATCGAGTGGAAATGCATAAATATGGATTAGATAAGATGTGAAAAAGATTTTTTTTTGAATAATCGTAAAAAAATCAAAGTCAAAGCCTTGGGTAATTTTCCAACAGTTATTGACGACTTTCCAACCAATGAGGAAATACAAGATCTAGATGTGCTTGCCATCCTAAAGAGTGTGGAATTAAAGATCAATTTAGAACTTAATGATAAACAACACTTAGGTGTTGATATTATGATGAGTCTAAGTATTCTTTCAATACCCGATTAGATTCATGTATCTTTTATTTGCCAGGTTATAGCAAGGACGTGGAAGAAATTCGGTGAGATCATGACTGATGCAAGCTAAAGATGAAAAGAAAACAACTCCTTAGCTCAAGTAATCAAATCTTTTAGAGCATACAAAGAAGGGACGTCATAGCCTCAATCTGCTAATCAAAAAATTGTAACAGGAAACACCAATGCAAGTGCTTAAGAGTTAAGATTAGAAGTCAACTAAAGTTTCTTTTTGGTCTTATTTATATATTTTGTAAATTGTCTTTAGGACTGATTTTTGTTTGAGTTAAGATCCTAAATTTTCTTTGGTTAAGGTTGGGCTTTAAAATTTGGAGTTGTATAAAGCTAGAGTTAGTTATGAAATTCTTTTTAAGTTTCCAAACACATAGAGGAAGGTAATATTCTCAGTGACCTATTCAACTGTTGAGAAATAGTTTGTCACTATTCCCATTGGGCTTAAAATACATAGATTTAAAAAGGGACAAATCTGTTTAGCAGAAAAATCAGATGTCAAATCTCCTCATTTTTTAAATGCATGTAAAGATATGCTTGATCAAGAGGAACTTAAAGCCATTGAACAATTCATGAAAGACAAGAACATCTCTAGAGAAGACATAAAAGAAGTTAACAAAATACCTAAGTGCACAAATGATCATCAGTTGATGCCTCTACTATTCCTGATATAGATCCCCCTCTCCAGAGATATGACACAAATAAAGCTAAAGTGAGAAATAATGTCATAGGGTCATAGTATGACTCAGTTTATAGCTCTAGTTTAAGTTATTCAAAACTCTCTCAATCTTAGTGTTTCGTAATGAATGATAAAACTTATCCATAGTTTAGTTTATGTTATTTTTTGATAGGTATGGTTTATACATATGATCATTCTGGTTGGCATTGATAACCAAGATATTATGATGTAAATATTTTGTGAACTATTTCTAATAAAAAAAAAAAAAAAAAAATTCATTCCTAACAAAAGAAATGTTCGTTTCTTCCAACTTTATCCTGCCCTCAAATGTAATTACACAAATAATATCTTACTATTCGCGTAACCATTACACCGTTCATTTCTTCAGACCTTATCCTGTCCTTAAACATATTACACAAAGCATATCTCCCTATCGACATAACCATTATACCTTACCGGTATGAGTGCTAGTTTTATTTATTTATTTGTTTTGGGCCACTTCAAGACAAAACAATGTTCCGAGAAACTTTGAGCATTCAATTTGCATGGAAGTTTTACGTTGCCTAGATTTGCGGAAAGAAAATGTCAACAATTTTAGTCATTATTATTTTGCGTGCTCGATTGACATGACTACGTCAAAAAGGAAAGCTGTGTTTCTTTCCACTCACAAAACAAAACACCGCACACCATGACATAAAACCCTGAACAATAAACAATTGAAGACTAGACCACCTAAAACTAAGAGTGAGTTACAACACAATTACCTTGTTTTCCACATTTCCAAGTAACATAAAAGTCCACAGAAGAAGAATGGATTAGCGTGAAAATATGCAGTTATCTTAACAAAGAGCGAGAAGCATCATATTTCAGTTACATATATTATCTTAACAGAAGAAGGGATTAACATAAAAAATATGTAGTTAACTTAACACAGAGTGAGAAACATCATATTTCAAATGAGTTTGAACCGGCGAAGAAAAAATAGTTATCGTATGGCTATTGAATGCTAATCTCATAAATAGTTGGTTGTTTAAACATTTTTTTATGTAGAATAAACAATAACATTACTTTCAGGGGGTTCCTTCCACATTCTTGAGTAACATAAAAGTCCACAGAAGAAGAATGGATGAACATTAAAATATGCAGTTAACCGAACAAAGAGTGAGAACCATCTTATTTTGTTTTAGTATGGTTATTGAAAGCTAATTTTATAAAGAGTTGGCTATTTAAACAATTATTTATGTAGAATAAGATAATACATTGGTGTTTTAATGAAATAACCATGCACCATCCTTCTCTCCGTAGCTTGGAAAATACTCTTCATTTTTTTCTTATTTACATAATTTTCTGAAGATGTTGCCCTGTGAAGTTTTTGTTTTTTTGTGAGCAGAATTGTTTGTACAAGTATGTCAAGCAATAAGAAGAGAACATGGTTTAATGTTGAGATAGCGTATGTCTCTCCTCAAGCAGAAACATAGATAAAAAAATCGCTTCATAAAATGCTAGGGGTTTGGGATGTTCAGGTGGATATGGAAAGTAAGGGAGTCACAATAGAATAAGATATAAGCTTCTCTAAAGACTTATTTGGTATATTATATTGTTACCTTTTCTCCTTGATAAAGAGATAATTACTCATGATGTGGAAAGCTTTCTAACAATATTTGTTTGTGTGTGTTTATGTTCTACTGGAAAACTAAAAAGAAAATGTTCCAAGATCACAACTAGAGATACCACTAGGTATGGGGCATAAATGAAATGCAGTACTACATATGTTGAAGATTTATTATATTGTACTAAAACTATTGTACTCAATTTAATATATTAATTTTTTAACCATCGATTTATGTTTATTAAATATTAAACATAAGTTTTATTATTAATAATTTTTAAATTTGAATGCTAGTTATAAAAAGTCTTCTATGGAAATGTTGAATTACAATGTGTACACTTCAAAGTTTGTCATTAGTTTTCATAGGCTTGGATGAGTTTAGTTTGCATTTATAGAAGAATGCATTATATATTTGACTGAATTTCAAATCATGAGACAATATAATGGTTACTAGACAACTAGTTACTTAAACAAAGAATAATAAAAGTGTAAGTTGTGTAAAATGCCATTTTTATGGGAGATACAAGCACCCCATTAAATGGTAATAGTCTTTGATAAACTAGGGCGTTTTATTATGATGATTAAAAAAATTGTATCCAACATGTAGATGTCACGACATTGCTTAAATTTTTATTAATTATTATTTTTTACATAATAATTACATGTATATAGATGGATGAAGATTGCACAATTTAACATTCTAATTTTTTTTCTTGAAATGTCATCTAGTTATTAACATACTTGTAATTGATTACATTATCTTATGACGTTTATTGATCTCCTTTTTATTGATGTTATTATATAAATACGTATCATACATTTGATGAGGTTTTGAGTTAGTATGTCATTACATTATTCGTGGTTGAATTTTGATATCATTTTGTGAATGCTTAGACGATCATTGTTAATGGTATCGATTTGTTGATCATAAATATTGAATATTATCAATATGAGTCTTATTGATTTAGACGATCTTTAAGTAAATATGAGGGAGTAAATTTTGATATTTAATTTACATGATAAATTTTAACTTTTTTTTTTTGATAAAAATGGACATTGCCATTATATTTTATTAATCTGCTTTAGTGAGGCTCTAGGAGGAAAGAAGCAGAAAGAAAACCTCCTTTCCTTGCCAATATACAATATAGAAATCCTGTACTATGAGTAACTTATGCCCCAAAAAGTGTCTTTGTCTCAAACCATACAATCGAGAATCAGAAACTTGCAATATAATACCCTTGCGAGCCTATCCCATTATATGGCATCTTTATATATCATAAATACAAAACATACGTGTGGAATATTACTTAAAAAACCCAAGGAATCTTAGCCCCCCAAAACCCAAAAAGCCGCATATGACCTGGCTCATCAGCCCCGTGGCTTCACCAAGCCATGACAATAACATGGACATTGACAAACGACACCGAGTCTGCTGTTAATAAATTGGAATTCAGAGTACCCTTTGAGGTCCCTACGTTTGGGAATGAGGAGGCATCAAGGCCGTCATTATTGGAAAATTCCAAGAAGGTAGCAATACTGTCAAAGAGATTATATGCTTCCTCCATAGTTGGTGCTTGGATGAAATCAATCAACAACTCTGTGTTCTTCTGAAAATCCGCCGAGTCCCTGCCAGTAATTCCTAGCTTGAACGCATCATACATCTTAACAAATTCCATGTCCTTCTCTAGATGGCTCAGCAAAAATAGACCTCCAACCCAGGCTTGCAAAATCCTAATAATATATCCCATAACTAAAGGTATTATATTTTTCCATTAGTATACACAAGGAAAAACATGATCTGCACCATTGGTTGTCACTACACCGACAAACATGGCACAACACTACCTGACGCCAAGGTTACCTGACAAACACTGTTTAGTGTTATCTGATGACAAAAAGGTAACTGGAACCCGACGAGTAACAACAATGCAACTTGAAAAAATAGCAAATAGAGGAACTCGAGAGACAAATGGAACCCGACAAATAGTTCAACAAAGGAACACCGACAGAATTTCAGTTCAACCCGACGACCAAGAACCAACAGTTAGTTACATCCCACAATAAGTGGATTTGACTTTTCACGTCAGATAGAACACTAAAGTTGTATTTATAGCTTCTTGATTTACTTTTGAATCCATTAGGTGTGGAGGAAGTAATGTATTTAATATTGTTTTAATTAGTTTTACCGATTTAAAACATGCAAACTAAAGATCAAGGTCAAGTTGTAAACCTTGGATCTAAGAGTTAACATTGTAATGTGTGAATCTAGAATAGATCAAAGAATTGTATAAATGGATGATCAATCTATTGTAAAAATTTGTTGTTCAATGAAGATTGTAGCCACAGAGAGCATCTAGAGACCAGACAAGTGAATTCATGCAGAAGGACAAAATAGAATCAAATCAGTTTCAAGAATAAGAACATAGGCTACCGACGAGTAGAGAAAATGTATTCATCAATCAATTAAGGTGATATTATTATTCTGAGAGCTTTAATGGATATGTAATTAGCAATTGTAGATTGCATACACTCAGGTTAACATTTTTACTCATTCTAACAAGTGTAGTACACATAAGAAATCATTTCAAGAAAGGTGGGCTTAACCGTCCCATTGTAAATCTCATAACTGAGTGCACACTTAAATCAGTGTTGCTAAAGCTCTTAACAGGTCTCCACCTTAATACTCCTAACAGGGTAGATCATCAGAAGTGATCAATTGTAAGCCTTTACCGGCTCCCTTCCATTATGCAGATAGTGAAGTTTTGTGGGTGCCATCTCCACCGCAGTTTTTACTTCCTAACAGGAGTTTTTTGCGATATCATATCTTGTGTTATGTATTTATTACTTTCATGAATGTTTCTATGAATTTTGAAAACTATTAAATATTATGAATGAATAATGCATGCATAAGAAAGAACAATAGTAATGGTTGGTAATGCAGTAATGAATGATTACTAATGATGAATTGTGAAAGGTGTTAAAAAGTTTTAGAGGTATTGATTCACCCCACCCCTCTCTATACTACTTCCCATTAATCCCAACAATTGGTATCAGAGCTGAGTCTCTTCTTGGAAAAGCTTAAAGAATTAAGAGCAAAGATCATATAATGGAGAAGTACAAGCTTGATAAGAATATTGAGAATAAAAAGTTTGAGATACAAATGTTCCATGAACAGTATAAAGTAGGTAGAATCAAGATGAGAGAGCTGCTGAATGAGAGGAAATGTATGGCTACCTGGAACAATGAAAAAGATTATCAAGAAGAAGAGATTCCAAATTTCTTTGAATCTTCATGATCAAATACAAGTAATACATCAGATACATCAGAAGAAAACATCACAAATCTAAAGGAGATTAATCAACATTTGACAGAGCAAATAAAGATGCTGCAAATTAGTCAAGAGATCCAGATGGTAAGAATGATTGATGTAATGAGTTCTGATAGACAAGCTGAAATAGAAAGAACACTTGCTATTGATGACAGAAGGAAGATTACAGAAAAGCTATAAGAGAAGGAGTTAGAAATTCAAAGACATGTTAAGCATCACCATGAGATCACAAACAAGATTATTCTTATGAGTCAATAAGAAAACAAAATGAATGTTGAACTCATTGAAAGAGTGCAGGCTATCGGTGAACTAAGAGAAGAAAATGAAAAACTAAAGCACGAGGTTAGAATTCAGCAACAACATAATGAAGTTATCAGAAAGGATGAAGAGAGAAATAAGAGGATGGATGATTTTATTGAAGGACAACAAAGAGTCAACAACAACAATGGTTTAGGCTTTAATAAAAATGGAGAATCATCAAATCAAGCCAATCCAAAGAATGTCTATGAAAATCGAAGACCAAGAAAGCTGACATGCAAACACTATGGAAAGAAAGGCCACACATCAAATGTATGCCGAGGAAAAATGAAAGGTATTCCTAAATCTAAATCTTCATTCATAGGATTCTATTATAAATGTAACAAGAAATGACATAAAGCATATGAATGTAAGTCTAAGATGGATCTACCAAAGAAGGAAACGTACATGGACAAATACTGTCCTACATGCAAGATGAATGGGCACACAAGTCTTGAATGCTGGAAAAAGAAAAGGCAAGCATGGAAGCCAAAAGGTCAAGAAACTCCTTATCAACCAGAAAGAATCGGTAATAAATATGTATGGGACTACAATACATCCAGACAAACAGTACAACATGTGGTAGATATGGTCACATTGCTGCAAACTGCATGAGAGCATGGACTAAAAGGTCTAGAGGCTGGTCAAACCCGGAATGACATGCTTACACTGTCACAAAGTTGGTCATCTCAAGAAAGATTGAAAAGACCGAATGACAGAGACAATCACATATCCCAATCGAAACACCATTGAAGATATCTGGAGGGATAGAGATAAAATGTGGAGAAAATCTTCAAGAAATGATGAAGCTGGACCAAGCAATGCAAATGGAGACACCCCATCCAATGGATCTGGTGACATCACCACCCCCACTTGAGCTGAACAAGTAAGTATGGAAATGCACTATACCAAGTCATATTCTGCATCAGTTCCATTATACAAATTGATAGATAGTCAAAATCTGCATAATAAAGATGCATATTGTGTTACTTGTTCCAACTCTGAGAAAATAACCCTGTCAGTATACACATACCAAAAATCATCAGTGAACATAATAGATGAGCTGTCTACACTTATTGGAAATTGTCGGTCAACACATAAAATGGTTAAGTTACCAACGTAACCCGACACTCGTTGGTAAGAAATCAAAGTCACAAAGTTGTCATGACAGAATACCGATAATCGTCGGTAAAAGCAATATTGGTAACAACTATCCCGAGCATCCTCAACATCACCAATGATGATTGTGAAAGTCTTCCTAAAGGACTCTGTCTTTATGACCTAATGAGTTGTTGAAGTATTTATTGCTGACTTAGGGCAAAAGCCTATAAATAGTCAACAGAAGCACTTCATTTTGCACCCGCGATTTGAATGGAAAGTAGAGTGAAAAATAGAGCGATTGAAGAGAAGAAAGTAGAAGCATCCTCGAATTGATTTAACACATAGCAACTGGGTCAATAACCATTATCACAGATTGAAGTAAGTATTGAGGGCACCAAAAGCACTTTGTCATTATTTTCAAGAAAGCCCTAATTTCAAGAAAGCCCTAAAACTTGAAAAACAATGACAACCACCTCAAGAACCACTAAAATCAAGAACGATAAATGGAATATGGTTAATTTGATTAAGAATAGAACTTTTATAGAGCCAAAATACAAGATATGCCTTGATATCGCATCGAAACCCGATGAAACCAGACCATTTTCAAAAATTCCACCTAGTGTTTTGCTCATAGAAGACGTTAGGTCTTATATTCACTGCAAAATTGCTGAGTTAGGAGATCTTGAGATGGATGAAGCTTATAAGAAGCTCTGTGATGCCAAAGGCAACCTGAAGGAAGAAAAAAAACACTTGGAAGTCAAAGGGTTAACTAATGCCCTACATTTCCCGAGGGACTTCAAGACCGACTGGATCAGGTTGGTACTTAGCAGATTGCACGATCAGAAGTTGTGGTTGGATCAACACAAACAAATCACCAAGGATATCCTTCACACTGTCACTGGTTATCCAATAATTGACAAGCCTAGGGCACACAAGCATCCCTAAAAGAAGTTGAAAAACTCACAAAAGCTGAATGGGACAACAGAGGTCTAAAAGTAAACACCATCACTGACGAAGAATTGAAATTCGGTGCATGTGTAATTGGATATAATATTTTTCAAGAAAGAATATTGAACAACATATCTACAACATCAATAAGCACATCTTACAAGATAGTGACCAAAGGAATTCAGATGGATCTGTGTGAGATCTTGTTAAAACAACATGATGAGAACATGATCACAGTCAGGTCTACAAAGACCAACACATGTAAGTTTGACTCACTTATCATGTGTATCTTTTTCTATTTTCAAGAATACTTTCCTTCTATAGGAAAATTAAAATGGGACACTACCAAACTAGTGGGTGATCTCACAATAGTGTGTCCCACTTTTTGGGACGAAGGATTTCGGACTTGCTTAAAAAAAATAAAATTGATGGCTTTGCGTGAAGTATTGACTTCGCGCGAAGTGGCTGATAGGTTTCGTGCGAAGTACCCTACGTGGGTGACTTCACGCAAATTCATGACTTTGCTCAAAGTACCCCACATAGGGTACTTCGTGCGAAGCCATACTTCACGCGAAGCCATTTTTTTCCAGAATTTGTATAAAATTCCGACTACCCATTTCATTTTTACTATTCACTTTTCTAGGTTTTGTGGACCTAGGGCTTAGAGAGAACCAGTGACGACCAGTACGACATCAACATCTCCCGAGCTTCTTCAATCTCTTGTGATTGTTACTAGTACTAGGTACACACATTTTTCTCATTTTTTATTGTAAATTGTATGTTTTATATTTATTTTAGTTAATTATTTGTTTTAAATAATATTTAGTTTGTAGAAATGTTAGAAAATGATAGTT
>MU227573.1:2291538-2307701 GCA_018584345.1 Thuja plicata
CTAATGAATATAATTTTCATACATATTGAGTTTGTTATCACTTTCAAATATTACTTTAACTAAACATAGGTTGTTTGGCGATTCAACAACCTGTCTCTTCAAGGCTTCAAAAAAAATACTAAATTACCAAAAAAAAAATATGAAAAATATGTAGGAAAAGGGTATTTGTGTTACCTTTCTATAAAAAAAAAAAATTGAATTTCGATATATACATTTCAAGTTATGGTGATCAAAGTAATCTTATGTCTAAATTACAGTTACTGTCACTTTAGAACTCAATAAAATATGAAATATTGACCCAAAATGAATGAAACCAATTACATCCTCTAGATATTGAAGTTACAAATATAATTTCAAAATAATTACATCACTATCATATTTTAAAAAAAAGTTATGTTGATCAAAGTGACAGTCACTTCTTAAAATCACAGTTTTTTTACAAGAACCACTTTTCGAAGGAGAAAGAAAAATGAATTTTAATGAATTTTTATTTTTATTTTTAAAATATATTTAGAAACTAGAAAGAAAATGCTAAAATACCCTAGTTTACATTATCTTCAAATTCCTTATAGTTTTCCGGCAATAGGTGTTCGAAAATGAAGTTTTTTCTCAAAATGTTGATCTCTGTGTCAAAGTTGGCCAAAAAGTGGGACACACTATTGTGGGATCACCCTGGTAACACAACAGATTAGTGAACTGATTAAGTCACTAGGGGAAAATTTTGAATCTATTATGTCTGCATACTTCCTTGAGTTCAAGGAAAATATGATGGAAAGAACAAGGATTCCTGAACAACTTGTTGAAAAACATAAGGATGAAATATGTTTTATGGTGGATACTAATTTCACTCATATCAAACCAGTTATACAAAGGAAAGCTTGGTTAGCACCATTAGATTATGAAATAAATATTGATCAGGCTACAAATGCAATTGATGCATTAATCAATGAGCCTATTGACAGCAAACAACCTAGGTTTGGAACCTATGAAGAGGCTAGATCAAAGATAAAATGAGGCCTAGAAATCAAGAAAAGTGTCAATAAGAAATATAAGATGGTTAAGAATCTCAAGAAGATTCTAATGGTCACTGAGGAGGAACAAGAACAACCAGAGGAAATTGATGAATAGGGAACATTGGTGAGGGACAAGAAGAACATAAATCATATTCTGAGGAGACTAAATCTGATACACCTCCACCTCCAACAAAGAAGCAGAGGAAAAGAAGTCAAACTGCTAAAACTGACACTACCCCTCGTAAGAAAGGTCAAGTAAGGACCTATAAGAGGAAGCAGCCAACAAAGAAAAGCAAGCAACAAACTGTGAAAACAACACCTCAAAATAAGAGGAAAAGGTTGGTTAGGACAAAGGCTAACATAGAGGATACTAAAGATGATGAGCGTGATGTAGAAAAGAAGAATTACAGGAATCAAACTATTGATGAAGCTGTTGAACATATTGTTGCATCTAGCACAATGCATGACAAAAGAATCAGACAATGGGATACACTGAAACTAGAGGACCAAAACAAAATACAAGATGCAATCATAAGGTCAAGATCAAGCACAAATATGTACCAGTTGAATTTGTGAATCAAATACCCAAGGAGCTTGGTAACAAAGTATCCCAACAATGGTCATATTCTCTACAGACTGAGAGAGAAGCAAGGGAGAGGTTACTTTTCAAACTAATGCCTCCCGAATCCAAAATTGAAGAAATCAAAGAAATATTGAAGAAGCATTCAGGTAAATTTGTATCCAAGATAAGGGCATACAGAGTACTAGAAGACAAGTTCATAGAGCTGGACACAATGAATGAAACAAAATGGAGACAACTCCTGGATCTACCGACAGAGTCAACAAGTGGTGAGAATCAATTAATTCTCACCAACACACCTCATAGAGAGGAGGAGAAAGACAATGCAATTCCTTAGCACATTGCTCTAGACAATACTGGAAGTGATAATGAGCCCATAAAATTAGACAAAGTCATGGATGATCTTGACATCCAAGATATCACCAACTATGACTCTGATAAAGATCCACAGAAGAAAGATAAAGTAATATTCATTACACTTAAGGATCAGGGACATCAACAAGATTTGAAGACATCAAATGATAAAGATATGAATGTTGCTGATGAAACATGGAAGGATACATCAGTTATGAACTTAATAGAAGAAGAACCTACATAAGAGATACAAAAAGATAAGGATGTCACTTCTCAAAAAGATCAAACCGATGAGCAGGACACCACTCAAGATATATCCCAAGCTACCACTCAAAGCAACATGCCATTATGAATGAAGGAAATCAATATATTGGAGGGTAATACTATAGAGGACACAAGAACACCTGAGGATAGGGGAGATGGAGAAGAAAAAGACACCACAGATCATACAGAGGATACAACTGGAGAAAAATTTGCAATAGATGATCAGATAGATAAGTCTGTTGATCAAAATAAAGAGGAAACACAAAAGGAAGAAGGGGACACACAGACAGAAAAAGGTGAAGAAATTAGAAGGAGAAGAAAGATGAGAAGGGAAGAAAACAAAAGAAAAATATACAGAGACACCCAAGGTTGATGGAGAGATGTCGTCATAAAAATGACAGGTGCAACCCACGAAGAAAACACAAGAAGCATCTTCCACAAATCCTTCACCAAGCACTTCAGAGAGAAAAAATGAACTAGCTATGGTAGTTCATACATTTGCATCCGCAAAAGTCTCAAAGAAGAAGAAGAGCAAGCATAAGAATCCAGTAACACTGGATGAGATCATTGAGAATCCATTTTGTGATCCAAGGACTTTGGATCCAACTGAATTGACCAAATATACAAGACTCTATGAGAGAAAGGCTATTCAAGACAAACTAAAGAAAGCAACAAAAGAGGCCAAGGTACTAGAAGTAGCAAGAGGATTAATTCAACAAATAGTACCTAATGTAGAAATTGATCATAACACCCCAATGATCGATCAATTGGTGGTACTCACAGATGCAATAAAATCTCAGAACATAGATGCTGAGAAGGTCATGGAAGAGAGACTTGAACAAAAGTATGAGTTCAAGCTACTCGAGAAGATAAGCCAGGAAGTGGCATTGAAAAAGGTAAATCTTTTTGAATTGGTGAGCACAATTGGTCCAATCATCTCAGAAGCTATTAATTTGATACAAAAATTGTGCACACTTGATCAACTCACACAGGAGTATACCGACAAGATAGCACAAATTGACATTGAACTTAAAATGAGTGCAAAAAGTCTCACAAATAATGAAGAAGCAATAAAATTGCATAATGAACAAATCAAATAGGCTTGGAAACTAAGAGAGGACATACAGATTGCAGAGATGAAGTATAGAGATGAGGTAAATGAGCTCCAAGATCAACTCTTATTGACACTTTCACTCCTGCAACAACATGTGATAGAGGCAAATATATTAATTACCACCCCAGAAATGTCTATCCTAGACAACACTTATGATATGCATGCAAGGCTAGAGCTACAACACATGGCACTAGAACAATTGAAAGAAAAATGGGAGAAAATGCTCGAAGATATCAAGACAACCCATTCCCATATACTTGACACATTGTAAGTTACACATTTTTGTCAGAATTTTGGCATATTATAAGTTGTACATTTTTGTTATAAGTATCAAAGAAAGGGGGAAATTGATATGTTCACTCACCTCATTTAAAAGGAGGAAATAATATGTATAGTACAAGAAAGGGGAAATAAAAAGAGGAAATAATATGTACATAAAGAGAAAAGAATAGAGAATGTATAGTATACATGTACATATACTTATACTATACCAATGTATACAGTTAGGGGGAGTCATGTGATGACAAGGATACAGACATGGTGTACATACTAAACAATTTAGTATTGTACACATATCAATTTTTGATACTAATGTCAAAGGGGGAGATTGAAGGCATTATATTTTTCCATTAGTATACACAAGGAAAATCATGATCTGAACCATCGGTTGTCACTACACTGATAGACAGGGCACAACACTACCCAACGCCAAGGTTACCTAAAAAAAACTGTTCAATGTTATCCGATGACAAAAAGGTAAATGGAACCCAAAAAGTAACAATAGTGCAACCCAATGGAACAACAAAGAGAGGAACCTGATAGACAAAGGGAACCCAATGAACAGTTCAACAAAGGAACACTGACAGACTTTAAGTTCAACCCGATGACCAAGAACCGACAGTCAGTTACATCCTGCAAAAAGTGGATCTGACTTTTCACGTTAGATAAATCACTGAAGTTGTATTTATAGCTTCTTGATTTACTTTTAAATCCATTATGTGCGGAGGAAGAAATGTATTTAATATCATTTTAATTAGTTTTACTGATTTAAAACATGCAAACTAAAGATCAAGGTCAAGTTGTAAACCTTGGATCTAAGAGTTAACATTGTAATGCATGATTCTAGAATAGGTCAAAGAATTATGTAAATAGATGCTCAATCTATTGTAAAAATTAGTTGTTCAATGAAGATTGTAGCCACGGAGAGCATCTAGAGACCAGACAAGTGAATTCATGCATAAGGACATAATAAAATCAAATCAGTTTCAAGAAAAATAACACAGGCTACTGACGAGCAGAGAAAAGGTATTCATCAATCACTTAAGGTGATATTATTATTCTGAGAGCTTTAATGGATATGTAATCAGCAATTGTAGATTGCATATAGTCAGGTCAACATTTTTACTCATTATTACAAGTGTAGTACTTATAAGAAATCCTTTCAAGAAAGGTGGGCTTAACCATCCCATTGTAAATCTCATAACTGAGTGCACACTTAAATCAGTGTTGAAAAAGATCTTAACAAAGTAGATCTTAACAGATCTCCACCATAATAATCCTAACAGGGTAGATCATAAGAAGTGATCAATTGTAAGAATTTACCGTCTCCCTTCCGTTCTGTAGATACTAAAGTTTTGTGGGTGCCATCCCCACCATAGTTTTTACTTCCTAACAAGAGTTTTCTACGATATCATATCTTGTGTTATGTGTTTATTACTTTCATGAATGTTGCAAACTATTAAATATTATGATTGAAAAATACATGCATAAGAAAGAACAACAGTAATGGTCGGTAATGCAGTAATGAATAATTACTAATGATGAATTGTGAAAGGTGTTAAAAAGTTTTAGAGGTACTGATTCACTCCTCCCCTCTTAGTACTACTTCCCATTAATCTCAACAATAACAACATGATGTATACTCTCTGCCAATGCGGAGTCTGGTCTAACAACCTTGTCGACAATTTCAATAAAAGGAATGTAATCTTGTGTCAGGTCATAAAAATTAGATAGGAAAAAAGACAAGACCTGTGAGTGAAAAAAGTTGTGTAGAGATGATGGAAGAAGAACATGCTTGCCAATGACGCTCTGAATAGTATCAAACACTTCTTCAGGTAGCGTGTTGAAAACCACCTTCATGCGGCACTGCAGATAATCATCTGGGATCAGGAACTCCCAGTGATGAATTAGAAGACAAATCCACATGTTAAGGTCTTTGTACTCCATGACCGCTCAACCCCGAAACCCACATAGGTGACTCAAAAAAAACACTTTCAATGCGCGACTAATATTGGCTGAAAAACTAGTACTACCATCACCTAGAGCTAGAAGAATGTAACTAACAGAGTAGTTTAGTGAATATAAAGGATATCCAGATGTTGTATAAATGTCATTACCAACCCTTAACACGCGTGAAGAGATGAAAATTTGTACTTGGAAGCCTGACAACCAAGTGATCAAATCCCAACGTACCACCTTAACCAAAAGAATTAAACCAGCACTGGCAAAGAGAAAAATATCTTTAGAAATGTACCACCTCACACTCTGAAGTGATTCCATGTACCTAAAACTCATTGTGGGAAGAAAAAGAAACATAAACTTTTCAAGGAACCAAATCTGGATTAAATCCGTTATCTGAGCCATCTGACGCTAGCCTCCTTGGGATACCAAAAGATGCCCATGGTCACCTGTGATGACCTATGCCAACACAATAATTTCTCTTTCATTGATAATGTGTTAACCCTTCATACAAGGGGCCATTTCACCCTCCACCCAATTGACTCCCTTATCCAAGATTAGGGAACTAACTAGGGGTTAGTGCTCCCACAAAATTGAGCCACTATCCAATTCGACACCCTTGTTGGCTAACTAGCCTCCTAGCCCATTTGCCTCCCTGAAGCAAATGCGAGATAAAATAAATTTTAACTTTTAGTATGAGAGCATAATAACCATCATTATTTTATTATTTCATCAACATCATACAATTTTTTTGAGAATTGTTAATGGGAAAATATCTCACAGACATAACAATTTGTGTTAGATTCCCCTATATGAACTCAATTTTAACTGATATCCACTTACCTATTAAATGCTTATATTATATATATGCTATTATTGTTAGGATTTAGGTAACATCATTCTTGTAAAATTTTTAATTTTTTATTCTCTTAATGCCATTTGTAATACCCATAATATATGAAACTATTTCAACAATACTAGTAAAAGATCTCATGTAAAGATGGAATTATATTCACCCTTTGGATTTTGGGAAAATGAAAAAATAGTTAGGCAGCAGATTTGGAATCTTCTATTTTTAAGTTTTTGGACACATGTAAGATGTTGTAAGTGCATGCATGACAATCTAATATATGTCATAGGTTATCATGACTCACTATGAGTGCATTAACGACGAAAGATTGCTATATCATTCCAATTTGGTGAGATGCCTTATGATAGTTATAATAGCATATGTAAGTGGCTATTTTGGGCTACATGCATGATTCCAATATGACAAGTTGTATAAAGTTTACTATGGTATTTTGGAGCCTTAGTTTTACCCATGGTAATTTTGAATAGTAGTATTTTAGGCCTCTATACGTCTCTATATATTGAGGGATTCAATTGGAGACATTATCAAAATATTTTCTTGTACATAGGCACAATTATATTAAAGGTTGGAGAGGAGAAGGAAGGAATAATTATATGAAATATGTATTTTATGAAGATAATACAAGCATTGGTCTCTCCTCTTGGTAGATTTTTTTCCTAAAGGGGTTCTTCATGTAAATCCAATGTTCTGAGGTGTTCTTCTTTTATTTATTTATTTCTAATTCATTATTTCTGCTATCTTATGACAAATTTATCTTTATTTCCTTGATTTTTTATGCTCATCTAAGATAGGTTTATTAATCTCATTAATGTGGTATATTTTTGGCATAGAAAAGAAGATGAATATCTCAATGATTTTCCATCATAAGAAAACTTAATTGTTATATTTACATACAATTACAAATTCTCATTGGGTATAATTTAAGCATTGAATCCCTCCAATACTTTTATTGGATTATAGTTTTTCAATAATTTCAAGAAATTTCCCTACATTTGGTATCAGAGCTTCAAGGGTTTCCATGGTTTTTTGTGCATGTATGTGAGGTGCATGCACTTGCATGTTTTTTTGCATGTGCTTACATGTGAATGATTTATGGTTATTTGGTTCTAGGTATTCCTTCATTTTGATTTATTAGCCCAATAAGATTGTAAGAATTAGTCAAAAAGAATTTATATTGTTGGTGGCTTGTATATTGCAGCGGATCTTTTATATTTTATCAAATTATTTTGTAGAATTATGAAAATGAAATCCATGAAATCTAACTCTTGGTTGAATATATCCATGGTGGGAATTTGATGCTCATGGATATTTCTCTTGGAGTTGGTTGTGTGTTTTCTTTTTGTATAGTAGTGATTTGGATCTTTGATTTGGTAGTATGCTACTCTCATCATGCACAGTGGTTATGTTCCTATTCCATGTGTTCATGTTTAGTGAATGGGTGTGAGTGTTTCTTTTGTACTCTTACCTTGTAGTCACATGTAAAAACAGTTACTATTTAGACTACATTTATGGAGTGCTTATGTTGGGTTCATGGTTTGACATATTGTTTACATGGTCAGATTAAATGATTGGCCATTGTTTGTATGTAAGTTGTGGTTTTACTTATCCTTTGATCTTAATGATATTAAAAAACTTGATAGTATTGGATAAATCAACTTCCATGGATATGAATGTATAGTATGACCTTCTAGACATAAATATTTCACCAAAAAGATTAAAATTATTATGAGATGTTGTTATGCCGTCCATACCCGTCCCTACATTTTGTAGGCAAAATGTTGGGTCCCCCTTTTTTCTTTTTGCCTTGTTTTCTTTTCCTTTTGTTTTCCTCCAGCCTTTTCTCCTGCAAGGGTTGTTTTCTTTTCTTTTTGGTTTTCCTTCCTCTAGGACCCGGTCTTGGAGTGCTTTTGTCTTCTGTGTCAGCCAGATTTCTGAACTCCAGGATTCTTTGTCACCATTTCCTCTTTTGTTAGAGGGTGTGGTTGCATGGAACCCCTGGGCCCAGAGTCCGGAGGGTTTTCCTTTCTCAAGGTTCATGGAAGGAAGAAACATGTTTTTACCCTAGTGGTATAAATAAGGATTCACCTGTCACTTTCACATTTACCACGAACAAATTACCTAGAGTGATCCAAGGTGATTAAGGTGATTAAACAATGATTAAGTGCAATTTTCTCTCGGTGCTTTAACAGTGATTATCAGTGGTGCATTCGTGGTCTGTGAAAGATTCCCAGTTGTAGAGTGCCTCCTGTGCTCCTCCTCCCATGTTTTTTGGTCTCAAGGTAGGTCCTTCAGCTCTCCTCTTTGTGGTTTTGTTTTGTTTTTCTTGTGCTTGTTTTTCCCTCTTTTTTCTTTGTCTTTGTTTCATTTTTTCTTTCTTTCTAGTTTGTTGTCACCTCCCGTTGGTGGGATGGCTCCGTAGGAAGGTTGTCCACCTCCCTCACATTGTTTCTATCTTGTAAATGGTTTATGATAGTGTGAATACTATAAATTCTTGCAAGTTCCTGTGTAAAGGTCTTGGACTTGTTATAAATTGTATGTAGTCTTTCTATAGAGTATTGACGTTCCTATAAATTGCACCATTTATGGCTTCTCCTGTATATTTTGGTTTGTACATTGTCCTGGTAACCCTTCCCATGGTGAGCTCATCGCGCTCTGCATGTAAAAAACAAAAGTTTGGAGCTCATCCACACGATATCCACCTCGCTTTAACTCGATGCCTCACATGTTTGAGCCATGGTGGTTTTATCTCTCCTCTGTTGCTTCATCATTGATGGAAGGATTAATTTACCCCAGGAGTGAGCATTCAAAAAACATCCCATCTAGCATTCATTTCACTCTTGTCAACCCACGTGTTGCCATTAAGGGCCATTACGCCATCTATCGCGTGACCATGTGACAACCCATGTCAGCCAAGTACAGCTTGCTGCCCAGTCACATCGATAATGGCTAGTTTCTCCAGACTCTGGGTGCTAAGAGGTCCTCAAGGTCTTCATGCCATTTTGTCGCATAAACTAATACCCCTGAACCTCCAGGTGTCTATCAGAATCTAATCATTGCCAACTATTATATTCTAGGATTTTTGATGAACTCCTAGAGTCCATAAAATTATTTTTATCATATCATATGTATTGACGGTTCTCCGGTCTTGCAGGTTGTAGGTTATCCAACAACATGTCTGAAGTAACAACTCCTCCTAGAAGTCTGGAACTTCCAACTACCTCCACTCAGGCGGCCACAAAGACAAAGGTAGAGAAGATGCTAGCCAAGCTCCCATTGACCTCCAAATATCTAAGGGAGGGTGTTCTTGTGGGGTACAAAGTGGACTCCAAGATACAGGAGATCACAGATACAAAGATCAGACTATGGGCTGAATCATAGGGCCTCATCCAAATGATGTACCAATAGAGGGCTGCTAGAGATGATATGGTGAAGAACATAGCTACCTCTGGCATCATCAAACCTGCAAGTTTCCCCTACTTGGTGCAAGCACCAGAATTGATCCTTCAATTGGTAGGGCACTACAACACTCCCACCTGGGTTGTTTTGCTTACTGATCCTCTACCACTACACTACCTGACGACCATTGTTAATCTGGATGCTGCCACTTTTGTTTTGGGGTTGGGAATCCCCTAGTTCAAGGGAGCCATTTTTATCTCCCGGTCTATGTCACTGGAGGATTTCAAAGAAATTCCCACTCTCATCCGGAAACATCTCAATACTCACTGGCTAAAGTCCCCGATGAGGGACTATAAGAAGATGAAGCTAGAGATTCCCCATGGAGACTTCAAGGAATGCATACATGTGGGAATCATCTTTTTGTGTAGGCTCTTTAAAGAGCCCCATGCCAAAGAATTTTCGGTATGGATGTATTATTTCCTCTACTACATCACCACCTAGAGTCAGAACTTTGACTGGGTGACCATCATCGCCAATCATGTAGACTTCCAGTTGAAGAATGTCCTCTGGAATTTGAAGTTCTACATGACCTCATATGTATTACGGGAACTGGCCCAATAGAGACACACTCTTCAGGGTTTGTAGATAGTGGGCATTCTTGGGAACGGGCCCGACTAGCTTGTCCCATGGGAACATTATGCCTCGATCTAGTGGGAAGCCTCTTTCCCCCATTTTTGCAGGGTAAATGACATGTTCATTTACCATAACATTTTGACACTCACTCAGGATTCTAGGTACCAGTTGTTGTAGGAGGCGATGAACTTGGTAAGCACATACAACAATTATTTCATTCAATTCCAACAACATTCTTATATTTGGGTAACCGGGTTCTCTGGTAAGCCCTACTTACTCCCCAGGCACTGCGGGGATAGGATTATTCTTTTGGAGTTCTGTAGGTAAATCTTGAAACTCCACACATTCTTTTCCTTGAAGAAGGTTACATCCATTCCATTCCCAATCACTTGTGGGCTTGCAGTCTTGCGGTGGCTAAGGAAGTCAATAATGAGCTAAAGAGTCTGGGACTAGTGGAATTCCACCTTACCAGAAACAATTTTGATCCAGTTGATAAGATAAGAGAGACGTTGCCCCGGGCATCCACACCGCATAAATTTTACATTGAAGATTTTTTGGCAAATTGTCAAGATAGTTTTGATCTCCAGGCCCAGAAACATTCACGGATGTCCAAAGGTTTGATGAAGGCCCTCGACCTTCAGTACTTCCTAAAATATTTTTCAGACAATGGGCTTCTTGAGGACCCAACATATAATGAACAGGGGATCAACAAGTTGGATCTCCCTTCGGTGGATTAGGACACCCTATAGAACTTAACAATTGAGGATGTGAGTCACAACATAATCGAGAACATCCACAAATATTTTGAGAAAGTATGCAAGAGGAGTACCTGTAAGGGTCCAATCTTGCGGGGGTCTACTTCGACCTCTAGAGCCATGGGACCAAGCAAAGACAAGGGGAAGGAAAATAAAGACATCCCACCCCAAGTTACTCCCCAGGTTTCTCTCCCCATTTTGGATCAAATTCATGATCAGCTAGAGGTGTCCAGACAGATGAGTCAAAAGGTAAGCGCCCAGCTCACTTGCGGTTTCCTAGTTACTCCAGTGGGATCTGCCCGCCTGGTAAGATCCCCTTCACTAGCGACACTCATGAGATGACAGACATAGGCTGAGGCATAGTCTATAGATATTATGGATGTTGGGGCCCCATTACAGTTAAGAAGATAGAAGCAAAGGGTAGACAATCCCCTGAGCACAGACACAGGCTTTGGCATGCCCAATGTTTCCCCGGTGGAAGTTAGTTCGGACTCCCCCAAACCAGAGAATTTCCCAGAGACCTCCCCTCCACATGATGATTTTGATGACATCTTTGGGACCAATGAGCTCATAAATATATAGGGGGAGATAGGAAATGCGGTAGAAGAAATAGCCACATAGGATGTAGAAATAATCCCCGATGAAGGGGAAACACCAGAAAGGAGGTGGTTCTAGAGAAAGAGGTTTGAGAACTAAAAAGGATCCATGAAATGGAGGAAACATCAGTCCAAGAGATTGAGATAAATCTAAGGCAAAAAAATAATGAGAAATCAACAACTTGGGAAACTGGACCTTTGGGATCAACCGTACCCCCAATCGTCACGCTCCAAACACCTTCAGTTACTTCAGGTGATTAAGTGCCCCAGAGTAAGACATTTGGTGAGGTGGTCTCAGCAAACCAATAACCAAATATTGGTCAGACACCTCCACCTCCTCCATATAATGTTCCCATGGAGAAGGACACCCCAATGAATTACGTTGAAGATGAACAACATCAACAGGATGAGGGGAAGAACCCCAAAGATATAAATATTGAGTCAACAGATGCTGAAAAGGACGGGGAGAACCCCGGTAATACAGATGATACTAGTGCCAATGGAGATGGGGTCCTCGACACCATAGAAGAGAACACCACTAGGGTGGAAGACACCAAAAACCCCAGGGAACACAAAAAGGAAAAAGAGTCCAATGCGATCGCAGATACTGGAGATACACCACTAGAGTCCGAGGAAGTCCCTTATGCTTAGGCCTTAGTAGAAAGACCTCCCCAGTTGCCAAAATGGCTGGTATAATTCAGGAAAGAAAATCCCCAATAGTAGGAGGTGTTCCCCTCTCCTTGGTCAAGATGATGGCCCAGAATGCAGAGGCTAAAAATCCCAAGAAGGCCTGGACCATACATACCCTCTAGACCAGTTCGGGAGGAAATATAGTTGCAACCCTTCCCCCAGATACAGATGCAAAAACAAAAAGGGCCAAAGAATATGCAATCATAGAGGTGCCTCTAGGGAGGAGAGATAAGTAGGGTGAATTGGACCTGCTAAGAGAGGCTACCTGGGCAGTCAAAGCCCGATATGATAAACAGGCACAAAAGTTAAAGGAGGAAAGAGAGAAAAATGAAAATCTCCTCAGGCCTCTCACATAACTTACACAACCAGTGGTCGAGATCCATCTGGAATCCTCCACCTCTGGACCACCACTTCTGTAGGGTGACATGGATGCTCTTAGGGCCATGAAAAGGAAGGTACAGGCTGTAGATGGGTGGATCGTAGAGAAGATCAAGGCCGTAAGGAAATTCTTAGAGGCAACACTCCCAGACCGTTACCTGGTCAGTAATCTTTTGGGCCAAGTAAACGGTTCTGTCTTCCTATGGGAAAGGGATGTAGAGTAATATGAGGAGTGGAGGATCAGATTGGAAGAAGTAATGAAATTTGGGGAGGAAGCCGTTACAGAGGCCAAAATTTTGGGAGAAGAACCCTTTGGATTCCTTTGGGCCCATCAATCCAGACTTGGCCTCAAAATTGAGGTAAGAAAGCAACTGGTTACGACCCTAAAAGAGAAGATCACAGTGGTCTAGTATCCTTTGGACCTGTATAAAGAATTTGTTGCAAGGGTTTCACAAGTTGATCCCTTCACCACCGGGACTTGTGCCCCGGAGGACTATGTCCTTAGTAAGTTTGATGAGTTGATTAAGTCCCGGTATTAGTCTGCTAGAGACTTCGACAGAGGAAAAATGTCAAGAATATCTAAGATGATGCTCCAAGCTCATGACTCAATGAAGATAGTCAAAGAATTATTGGATGGGGCCAGAAATATTGATGAAAAGTTTAGAATCATCAGCGACCAGTGGGACAGTGTTAAGGACATAGATGAAGATAAAATTGGCCAAATTTTGGAGGCATTCAAGAACAAGGGACAGTAAAGTTCTCTGGACTCTGGAGATTCTCACCACCAGTGTGCATTTTTGAACATTCATTATTCTTTGAGCATAAGCTCCCAGACTCTGGAATTCCAAACCCAAAATTTTGTATTCTTTTAGTGACCCGCGTCCAGGTTCCCCGGAGCTGACTGGTCATTGTCAAGCAATTAATAAGGGCGTCAGTAGGTGGGTGATGCTTATAGTGCATGTCAAACAGAGGGATGGCTCTGACAGGTATTTTCCCAAGGCGTCGCTCCAACATTAACTACCTGGTGCATCAAAGACAGTGAGCCGCATTTTGCATTAATTAGGCATGTAGCCTCAAACTCTGGGAAGATTGGATTTCTTCTATTCTTACTCCGACACTCTTCTTGATGCTGATTCTTCCATCCTTTCTTCTTGTCTTCTTCCTCTATCTTGTTTTCAGACCTCTATGCTTTTTGAGGTGATTGTAAGTGGTGCAGGTAGTACCAGCCATAAGATATTGTATTTTATTGTTGAGTGTACAGTTAGATTAGGTTAGTTTTAGGGCAAACTATGTGTATAAATAATAAGTCCGACCTCATTTCAAGGGTCGGCAAAATTGATGATTTTGCAGTCCAATACTATTAGCATTTCATTTCTCAGTAGTTGTATGGGCTCAATGCTTAGTAGTTCTTATTTTTTAGATGCTCCCTTGGAGCCATTGATGTACGCACCAGTGATGCTGGAACACTTTGTTAATGAAGAATACAGGATAGTTTCTGGCAATGATGTTGTGATTTCTGAGTTAGCAATCTCTTTTTTGTTGTATGTTCCTAATGTCCTTTGCTTTGATGATTTAGTTAGATTAATGATCTCATTTCCCCTTGCTATTGAATATGTATGAACTGCTGGTTCTATATGCATTCAGTATTTAGTGTAGTTTATTAGAGCATTGTTGATGTTGTAAATATGTTGCATGACTATAAGTAGAAGTAAAAAAATCTTAACTCTAGCCTATCTTTTTCTATTTATCTGGTTAACTTAGTGTGCTTGCAAGAAACCCCGACCTATCACCGAAATCCCCAGAGAAAATGAGTCAAAAACTAGCTATCCCCTCAAACAAAATAGTCACTTGCCCAACTAAGCTCCCTGCACCGTTGAGACCCGACACTCAGGTGATTGAAGGCCCAGAGAATTTATTCCCTGGACAACCTTTACAGGAAAAGTTGGCTGGTACCTCGGTACCCAGTGACAACTTATCACCTATTGATGAGACCGGTCACAAAGTCTTGTCAATAGAAACTAGCGCTAGAAGGAGTGCATGAGCTCCTCCCCTTTGGAAGATTTTGATTTCACACCACCTGAGGGTTCCACAAGAAATAGTTTTAGGAACCAAGATTTTAGTGGGATAGTGATGAAGGGTGCTCCCCTTAATGCCACAAACACATAATGGAAACAGAGAAGCAACAACAATTTGCAAGAACAGAAAATGGGCTTCTTATTATCTCCATAAATGTGGAATTACAAACTTTCAGAATTACAATATGCAAAGCCACATGGGCATTCCTCTTACAATATTCTATAGGACAAAGCCTCAAATTATTACCCAGATCTACCCAGAACTGCCCTAGACAACACTACGGGCCTTCTTTATATAGGCAATTTCCACCGCCCGAGAAGGTTCCAGAAATCTAGCCATTAAGGCTGACTACCCTTAGCATTTAATTATTTTTTACTTTTATTACAAAAGGGTCGGCTTTAAATATTTACAAAACATGAGATTAGGTAGCCCAACTTTCAGAAGCCATAACTTTTGAACCGTAGCTCCGTTTGGCTATTATAACCACTTTTCAGAAAGGGGAGATCGCGATCTACAGTGCTTGACACGCGAAGCACTAGTCAGCCAGGGGTTTGACCTCGATCCGGAGCCTCTAAGGTCCTGAAAATTGAGCTCAAAGATTTTGCACCCTAAAATCTCAATAGTAAATCCTTAATAACTTCGCCGATACAGATGATCTGGCAATGCAATTCAACTGGCATTCTTATATGACTAAGATGAACCTTCACCTGAAAAATTAGAACATTCTGAGTTCAAACGACCAACTTACTAAAAATAGTAAGTTTCCAAAAATAACAACTTTGTACAAAATAGCCCTTATTGAATAGAAAAACACATATTTTTGGGTGATGCAAGATTTCCCTTACACCCAGGATGCTCCTACATCAGACACCTGGGGTAATTTGAGAAGTGATCACGTCTCAGGTGTGCAGAGGAAAACCAAGATGGTTAACCGCCTCCCTTGTTAGCCATGATGAATCTTCAATAGGTCATCCTTTCCCCTTGACCAGATATTCTTCATATGTCCCATTCCTTGTGCTTCTACCAACACGACTGTCCAGTATGTCTTCAATCTTCTTGGTATTTGAACTACTTTCTAGAATACTCCACTGTGCCGCTGTGATCTCATCTTCAACACCTCCTTCATGATACTCTGTCAAATCTGAAATGTTAAACACTGGTGAAATATTCAGCTCACTAGGCAATTCTACCTGATATGCATTTCC
>MU227573.1:2311662-2325995 GCA_018584345.1 Thuja plicata
TCATCATTTCCTTCTTCGGCTTCATCCTCACTTTCATTTCTAACATTAAGATTCATTCCTCTGTGAATCTCTTCTTGCAATGCTCTCACTTGTCTCTGGAGCTCTCTAACCTCAAGTGTCACAACACTAGCTCTTCTGCCACGTTCCCTTCGTGGAGGCATTTTCGCGATGCGCGCTGAAACCCTAACCACAGTCTTGGTGCAAACTTCCTCACAGTCGGTAATCTGTTTACACACTCAGGAACTTCTCGCTCTGATACCACTTGATGAAGGGTGCTCCCCTCAATGCCACAAACACATAATAGAACCAGAGAAGCAACAACAATTTGCAAGAATAGAAAATGGCTTCTTATTATCTCCATAAATGTGGAATTACAAAATTTCAGAATCACAATATGCAAAGCCACATGGGCATTCCTCTTGCAATATTCTGTAGGAAAAAGCCTCGAATTATTACCCAGATCTACCCAGAACTGCCCTAGACAACACTACGGGCCTTCTTTATATAGGCAATTTCCACCGCCTGAGAAGGTTCCAGAAATCTAGCCATTAAGGCCGACTACCCTTAGCATTTAATTATTTTTTACTTTTATTACAAAAGGGTCGGTTTTAAATATTTACAAAACATGAGATTAGGTAGCCCAACTTTCGGAAGCCATAAATTTTGAACCGTAGCTCTGTTTGGCTATTATAACCACTTTCTAGAAAGGGAAGATCGCGATCTACAGTGCTTGACTAGCGAAGTGCAAGTTAGTCGGGGGTTCGACCTCGATCCGGAGCCTCTAAGGTCCTAAAAATTGAGCTCAAAGATTTTGCACCCTAAAATATCAACAATAAATCCTTAATAACTTCACCAATACAGATGATCTGGCAATGCAATTCAACTGGCATTCTTATATGACTAAGATGAACCTTCACCTGGAAAATTAGAACATTCTGAGTTCAAACGACCAACTTACTAAAAATAGTAAGTTTTCAAAAATAACAAATTTGTACAAAATAGCCCTTATTGAATAGAAAAACACATATTTTTTAGTGATGCAAGATTGCCCTTACACCCAGGATGCTCCTGCATCAGATAGGGTCTTTTACGCCTGCACATTTTGAAAGAATCCTTCGATCAGTCCTGAATCCTAGAAAGTTTGTTGAACTCGAGCCTCCTGCTTGAAAGAAAAGGACCCCAAAGACCAAGCAGCCAACCAACTTTATCAGGGGATTTGCTACACCTCAGAATACCCAAGCTCCTCAGATAACCTCAGGGACTAACACTCAACCTAGAAAAAATCTAGTAGCCCCAATGACAACTTACTATGCTAACACTTGGTCCCCAATGGGGCAGTTCCTCGGTGCTACCAACGATCTTCCTCCACATCCGAAGAAGATCTGCCCCAGATATGAGCATCTAGGCCCAAGTACCATAGAAGAACACCGCCAGGCCTATAAGGATGCCATGAACTGACATCGGGTACAACATCAAGATGTTGTGACCTGGATGTTCCTTCTATCCTTCAGAAAGAATGAGTTAAACTGGTACCTCAACTTTTTGGCCAACTCCATCAATAGTTGGCAGGATATAGAAGACGCCTTCCTGGTGGCCTTCCACATTCATGTGGACCCAACATAGTCCCAGAGCTAGTTTATCTCCATTAGGAAGGAACTGAACAAACCCCTCGCCACATTCAACCATCAGTTCCAATGTGCCTTGAAGAAGTGCACGGGCCCCTTCATCTCATCTACTGATGTAACCATCCAGACATACCTGAATGCTCTGGACCCCATTGTTGCCACTCTCCTTTGGAGAACCACCACCACAAATGACTGAGATACTCTACCAAAGGTTTACAACCTGGCCCTAGAGTTGTCTCGCGGTTTGAGCAAAGCTCCCGGTGGGATTGGACAGAGCTTACCATTCAACATGATACCTAATGGAACTTGTTACGCTAGGGGATACAACCCCAGTGTAGCAATGGGTGCCCTAACAATGGACATGGGTCCACCACCACTGATAGAACAATAGTCCTGGTATGTTTATCCATCGCAAGCCCAGACAATACCTGGTCTAGAATTTGTTCCCTGAAACCAGTCATAGCAGATGCAATAACGATTGACACAACCCTCCGGAGTACCTTTCTTCTAGTCGGCCGTAGCTGGAGGATTGTAGTCCTTGACTCTAGGAGCTACTGCCTCTTTCCCTGAGAACCAACCACAAAAACTGTCACACTACAACATGAATACCCAGCTGTCTGTCGAGGTTGAATCCCTCCGGCGATTGGTGTCCTCCCTGACTATGGACATGGGATAGTTGAATGTGGGGCCTTCCGCACCTCACAACTCTAATTCCTAGAGAGGGAATGTTTTCTCCGGACAACAAAATACCAACTCTGGAGGTAGAAACTACAAAAATGAGCCTCAACCCAACTAACAACAATAGAACAACAATGCGAATACCGAAGGTCCTCCTCCAAACCAAAACACCACTCAGGGCGGTGCTGGACCCAGTCATTCTGCACAACTTGTAGAATTCCACCCCCTAACCAACTAGTGTAGATTGCATGACACCGACTCTCATTCCGAGGTGAACTGTGCCACATTGGAGAAGATTATAATGATCTCCTAGTCGGACAAAAAACAACTAGTCGATCCTACTCCCCTAGAATCATCCGTGCAAGAGCCTACACGCAGTGCCTTCACATGTGAGACCGTCTTCTTTGGGACAGACGAAGAGGACGAAGAAGAGCCCGAATTGCAGGGGTTCTTTAATGAATCTATCCCGACCTTTGAGGCCAATGCCTTCACCAACCCGTGGACTCCCTACAACACTTAGAGTTAGGCTGGAAAAGGGCCAATTTACACGCTAATGCCTCCCAAGATTACCTCTCCCCAGGATAACACAATTGATCGCCCCTTCCTGCCGAAAGGATTTGGCTCTAACCAAGATAGGGATCCAGCCGAGGGAAGACAACTTTACTAGGGGGAAGGTTTGACATCACTAAGGCGTTAGAGAGAACCACCACCTCCATGACCTTGATGGAGGTTTTGTTGAATTGTCTCAAGCAGAGGAAGTCCCTTCTGAAGCTCTTGGTAAACCCAAAAGTTGTGAGTCATCCACCAAAGACTGTCACATTTGATGATGCCAACTCGGCTGTCTTCTGAGGAAACATAGAGGATCCTCCCTTCTTACTAGGCTTAAACATACAAGGGAAGAAGCTATACAACTGCCTGGTAGATTCTGGTGTATCAGGAAATGTCATGCCCTTATCTATATGCCAAAAGCTCAGACTCTTTCCCACTCCATCCAAAGGCACAGTAGTCTAATTGGAAAAAATTGCTATAAAAATGGTAGGTGAGATGAAAAACATCTGGATTCATCTCATCCAAGACCCCTGAATATCAAGCATAATAGACATCCAAGTGGTGGACATCCCTGAAACTTATGGGATGTTATTAAGTCAGAATTGGTCTAAGGCCCTTAAGGGGTATTTCTCCATGGACTTCTCCCACTTGTGGCTCCTTTGGGAGGGGCAGTCGAACCAAATCCGGGTAGAGAGTGAACCCAGAATGAAGAAGGACCTCATTGAAGTTGGGAGGGTAAATGAAGTCCTATTCTCTGAATCTTCTCCCAGGGTGTACCGACCCCTAGAGATCCTAACATTGGATTTCACCCCCGGGGAGGATCCCATAGTTGTTCAGAGAATCCAGGACCTGGACCGGTCCAGGAGGAAATATAGTTGCAATAGTTGCAACCCCTCCCCCAGATATAGATGCGGCAACAACAAGGGAGAAATACTATGCAGTCATAGAGGTGCCTCTAGGGAGGAGAGATAAGAAGGGTGAATTGGACCTGCTAAGAGAGGCTACTTGGGCAGTCAAAGCCCGATATGATATACAGGCGCAAAATTTAAAGGAGGAAAAAGAGAAAAATGAAAATCTCCTCAGGCTTCTCACAAAACTTACACAGCCACTGGCTGAGATCTGTCCGGAAGCTTCCACCTCCAGACCACCACTTCTGTAGGGTGACATGGATGCTCTTAGGGCAATGAAAAGGAAGGCATAGGGTGTAGATGGGTGGATTGTAGAGCAGATCGAGGCCGTAAGGCAATTCTTAGAGGCGACACTCCCAAACCTTTACCTAGTCAGTAATCTTTTAAGCCAAGTAAACGGTTCCGTCAACCTATGGGAAAGGGATGTGGAGAAATACGAGGAGTGGAGGACCGGATTGGAAGAATTATTGAACTTCGGGGAGGAAGACGTTACAGAGGACAAAATTTTGGGAGAAGAACCCTTCAGATTCCTCCGGGCCCAGCACTCCAGACTTGGCCTCAAAATTGAGGTAAGTAAGCAAATGGTGATGGCCCTAAAAGAGAAGATCACGCTGGTCCAGTATCCTTTGGACCTGTATAAAGAATTTGTTGGAAGGGTTTCACAAGTTGATCCCTTTACCACCGGGACTTGTGCCCCGAAGGACTATGTCCTCAGTAAGTTTGATGAGTTGATCCCAGTATCAGTCTGTCGGAGACTTTGACAGAGGAAAAATGTCAAGAATATCTAAGATGATGTTCCAGGTTCATGAATCAGTGAAGATAGTCAAAGAATTTTGGGACAGGGCTGGAGATATTGAAGAAAAGTTTGGAATCATCAGCAATCGGTGGGATAGTGTCAAGGACATAGATGGAGATGACATTGGCCAAATTTTGGAGGCATTCAAGAACAAGGGATAGTAAAGTTCTCTGGACTGCAGAGATTCTCACCAGTAGGGTGCATTTTTGAACATTCATTATTCTTTGAGCATAAGCTCCTGGACTCTAGAATTTCAGACCCAACATTTTGTATTCTTTCAGTGACCCGTGTCCATGTTCCCCAGAGCCGACCGGTCATTGTCAAACAGTTAATAAGGGGGTTAGCAAGTAGGTGATCCTGATAGGGCATGTTAGACGGAGGGATGGCTCTGATAGGTGATTTTCCCAAGGTGTCGCTCCAGCATTAACTACCTGGTGCATCGAAGAAAGTGAGCTGTATTTTGCATTAATGAGGCATGTAGCCTCGAACTCTGGGAAGATTGGATTTCTTCTCTTCTTACTCTGGCACTCTTCTCGATGTTGATTCTTCCATCCTTTCTTCTTGTCTTATTCCTCTATCTTGTTGTCAGACCTCTACGCTTTTCAAGGTGATTGTAAGTGGTGTAGGTAGTACCGGCCACCAGATATTATATTTTAATGTTGAGTGTGTAGTTAGATTAGGGAAAACTATGTGTATATAAATAATAAGTCCGACCTCATTTCAAGGGTTGGCAAAATTGATGATTTTGTCTCAGTAGTTGTAGGAGCTCAATGCTCAATCGTTCTTAGTTGTTAGATGCTCCCTTGGAGCCATTGATGTACGCACTAGTGATGCTGGAACACTTTGTTAATGAAGAAGGAAGGATAGTTTCTGGCAATGATATTGTGATGTTCTGATCTCCGAGTTAGCAATCTCTTTTGTGTTGTATGTTCCTAATGTCCTTTGCTCTGATGATTTAGTTAGATTAATCATCTCATTTCCCCTTGCTATTGAATATGTATGAACTGCTGGTTCTGTATGCATTCAGTATTTAGTGTAGTTCATTAGAGCATTGTTGATGTTGGAAATATGTTGCATGACTATAAGTAGAAGTAACGAACTCTTAACTCTGGCCTATCTTTTTCTGTTTATTTGGTTAACTTAGCGTGCTTGCAGGAAACCCCGACCTATCACCAAAATCCCCGGGGAAGACGAGTAAAAAGCCAGCTATCCCCCCAAACAAAACAGTCACTTGCCCAACTTAGCTCCCCGCACCGTCGAGACCCGAAACTCAGGTGTTTGAAGACCCAGAGAATTTATTCCCCGGACAACCTTTACAAGTGAAGTTGGCTAGTACCCTAGTACCCGGTGACAACATATTATCTTTTGATGAGACCGGTCACAAAGTCCCGTCGACAGATGCTTGAAATAATGTAGATAAAGTTTAATATAAAGGAAAGGAGGGGAAGATCTAGTAGATAAGTGATGACTAACTATAAAATATATATATAAAAATTAAAATGCAATGATTAATTTTAAACCATGATTATTAAATTGGACATGTTGAAAGCCTATGATTGGGTAAACTAGCAATTTCTGGAATAGGTGCTACTTAGATTTGGCTTTGCTAAAAAATGGTGTAGGTGGATTATATGTTGTACTTCAAAGGAAAAGTTTTGAGAGTTGGTTAATGGTAGTCTATGTGGTTTCTTGTCCTCATCACAAGGGGTAAGAAAAAGGGACCCACTATCTCCTTTATTATTCATCATTTTGGTAGAGGCCCTTAGCAGAACTTTTGATGCCCATCATAGTAATAATCTTTGGAAGGGTATCAAGCTACCACAAGCACAAATATCTATCACTCATATCTTGTTTGTAGATGATACTACTTTCTTTGGGAAGCCTCAATGAGAGACGCAAAGATGATTAAGAAATTCTTAGATAAGTACTGTGAGATCTTAGGTTAGAAGGTAAATGCCTCCAAATCAAAAGTGTTTTTTTTTTTCTAAATTCTTCTTCTATTTTTTTCTCCAGGACTCTCAATTTTCCTTAGTTTCAAGCAAGCCACTCTTCCTTGTAAATACTTAGGAATTCCTCTTTTCCCTGGAAGGAATAAGAATAGTTTGATTTGATATTCAATGAAGTCATAAGATGATTTTTACAACAATCAACTTTGGCTATATAAAGCCATTATTTTCCTTTACATGTAACTTCCTGCAGGAATGCAACTTCCCACAACTAAAAAGCTAGTTTAGTATTTTTTAATATAAACTAATAAAGAAAAACTAATTGATGTAGAACTATACCATTTCCCCCTTATTAAATGAATCCAAACGAGAATAGAAAATTGCAAGGGTTTTGAACTCAACCCTTTTGGAGACTTTGATGAAGCACCTTGACCAATCCTCCTCACACACCCAAGAAACACCAATTGACTAGAATAGTGGATCTCCTCACTATAGGTCCTCTAGGAAATATCAAACTGACTTCATCAGTGGATCTCTTGACTGTAGAACTTACAATAGTTTGCACAACATAACAGGACATAAAAGTATTCCCACTCCCCATGCACAATGAGATACATTTCCTCCAAAGTTCCACATCTCTAATTATGCCTAATGCCTCCTCTAGTGCTAGACATGAGATCCCTTTCCTCCAAAAGTCCACGTCTCCTTTGAGTGTGTCTGATTCCTCCTCCACTATTGTGGAAACAATCCCTCCTCTACTGTACAAATTAGAAACCACATGCATGCACATGAGGCAACCTTTCCTCTGAATGTCCACATCTCCTCCAAATGTGATGAATGCTTCCTTAAGTGCTAAAAAAATCACCAATCAAACATGAATACACCTAGTGCACCAACATAAAATATTGCTCTTCCTTTCTCCTTGAAGGAACAAACATGATGTCAAGCCCCGTCTTTTCTTCAAGAACACAAATATAGCGCTTCTCGTGCAATAAATCACCCCTGAATGAAAAGCTAGCTTGAAATGATAGGTTTCCTCCCACCTCCATTTCCTCCAACATCCGATGATATCTAAACATTAACCTCTAGACTTTGGGCAAGCCAATCTTTGGTTCAAACACCTTCAAGAGAAATGTCAACAATTGTAGTCATTATTATTTTGCGTGCTCGATTGACATGATTACGTCAAAAAGGAAAGCTGTGTTTCTTTGCAGTCACAAACAAAGCACCACACGACACGACATAAAACCCTGAACACTGAACAAATTGAAAGCAAGAGTGAGTTACAACGCAATTATATTGTTTTCCACATTTCAAGTAACGTAAAAATCCAAAGAAGAAAAATGGATTAACGTTAAAATATGCAGTTAACAAAGACTGAGAAGCATCATATTTCAGCTGAGTTTGAAGCGGCAAAGAAAAAATGGTTATCGTATGGTTATAGAATCTTAATTTCATAAACAGTTGGTTGGGTAAACATTTCTTTCCACGGATATGATAATGCATTCGTATTACAACGAAATAACCACGCACCATCATTTTCTCCGTAGCTTGGACGATACTCTTCATTTTTTACTTATTTATAGAGATTTCTTAAGACATTTTCATGTGAAGTTTTAGTCGACAAGAGACGTTTTGTGAGCAATTTGTTTGTGGGTTGGATAAGAATTGGAAATGTCGAGGGATATGAAGAGAACATGGTTTGATATTGAGGGAGTGTATGTCCCTCCTCAACAAGCAGAAACAGAGATAAAAGGAATGCTTCATGGAATGCCAGGGGTTCAGAAGGTGGATATGGAAAAAAAGAGAGTCACAGTAGAATACAATAAAACCATCTCTAAAGAATCAATTGGTATGTTATATTGTTACCTTTTCTCCCTGATAAAAAGGTAATTGATCATGGTGTGGAAGGTTTTCTAACTATATTTGTTTGTGTGTGTTTATATTCAGCTGGAAAACTAGAAAGCAAATGTTCCAAGGTCACAACTGGAGATACCGCATATTTTAAGGCATAAATGAAATGTAGAACTACATATGTTGAACAGTTATCGTCAGGATTTCTTTTCTTTTCATTAGTATTAGGAAATTATCAATAAGTATTTCTCATAGCCTCGGACAAGTTCAGTTTGCATCTATAGAAGAATACATTATATTTGAATGAATTAGAAATCATGGTATAATGTGATGGCTACTACGCAATTAGATCTGTAAACAAAGAATAATAAAAATAAATTTTGTGAAATTGCCATCTTTATGAGAGATCCAAGCAATCTATTAAATGGTAACAGTCTAGGATAGGCTTTTTATAATCATGATGAAAAAAATTATATCAAGCATGTAGATGTCAGGACCTTCCTTAAGTTTTCAAAACTTATTTTGTTGTTTACATGTTTATGGATGTATGCAAATTACATGATCTAACATTCCAAAACTTATTTGTTGTTGCGAAAGGTCATCTAATTATTAACATACTTGTAATTGGTTACATTACCTTTTGAAGTCTATTGATCTCCTTTTTGTTAATGTTATCATATTATAAATAGGTGTATAACATTTGATGAGGTGTTTGGTCAATATTTCATTACATTATTTATGGTTAAATTTTTATATGGTTTCATGAATGTTTAGATTATAATTGTGGTATCAATTTGGTGACCAAAAATCTTGTTGTGGTTAATCAACATTATTACTATCTTTCTTATTGAGGTAGGCGATCTCAAGTATATACACGAGGGAATAAATTTTCCTATTTAATATATATGATAAATTTAATGATTTATTAGGAGAGAATAATAACTATCATTATTTTATCATTTGATTAACATAATTAAAGTTTGTTAAGAATAGTCAATGTGGAAAATATCTCATAGAGATAACAATTTATATGGAGATTTTATTATATGAACATCAGTTTTAATTGATATCCACCTACATATTAAATACTTAACTTATATATATGTTGTTATTGTTAGGATTTAGGTGACATCAACCTTGTAAATCTTGAATTATTTGTTTTCATAATTTCATTTTTAATTTAATCGTAATAGATGAAGTTGTTTCACCAACAGGAGTGAAACATCTCATGTAAAGACGAAGTTACAATTACAATTTGGATTTTGAGAAAAGGAGAAAATAGTTAGATGTCCCAATTTTGAATCTTTTAGTTACAAGCTCTTGGACAAATGTAAGGTGTTGTAAGTGCAGGTATTACAGTGTGACATGTCATAGATGATCATGATTCACTATGAGTGCATTTATTACAAAAGGCGTGTATATTGGTCTAGTTTGGTGAGATGTCTTATGACAATTGTAAGAGCATCTGTAAGCGGCTTTTTCAGGTTACACGCATGATTCCAAGATGGTAGACTATATAGATTTTTACCATAGAATTTTAGAACCTTATTTTGACCCATGGTAATTTTGTATAGTGGTATTTTAGGCTTTCATAAGTCTATATATTAAGGGCTTGGGATGGAGATATTATAATAGTTCACTTTTGTACATAGGTGCTATTGGATGAAAGGTTCAAGAGGAGAAGGAAGAAAAAATTGTATGTAATATTTGTTTTATGAAGCTAATTCAATCACCGACCTCTGTTCTTGGTGGAGTTTTTCTAAAAGGGTTTATCCAAGTAAATCCAGTGTTGTGAGATGTTCTTCTTGTGTTTTTGGTTTATAATTTCTTATCGCTGCTATCTTATGATGAAGTAATGTTTATTTCCTTAATATTTTATATTAATCTAAGATAGGTTTACTGAGCCATATTAGAGTGATGTGTTTTGGCTTAACAAAGAAGATGAATATCTCCACAGTTTTTTATCTTAAGAGAACTTAATTTTTAGATTTACATACAATTATTTTTTTTCATTGGTTATAGTCTAAGTAATGAATTTCATCTTGATAATTTTAAATTGTATTATATATTTCCTGAAATTTCTAGTAATTTATTACATTTGGTATTAGAGCTTCAAGAATTTACATGGTTTGCATATGCATGTATATGAGGCACATTTTTGTTTATAGATTAAGATAATTACAAGTTTGCATGCATTATTGGAGGGTTACTCCTATGTGCATTTGTTTTAGAGAAAATTGAATCTAGCATTGATTTTGGTGTTTTAGTTTTGTATATAAATATTATGCATATGATTATATCTATTTTGCATGTTATTGATGGGCATTATTTTGGTAGGCCTTATCCTTGGTTGTGATTATTACATCAGTGTGCTGATTGCAGTGAGAAATTTTTTTTTGGGAGTACTTGATATAGTTGGTCATTTGAATTTTAACATTATCTAATGATGTATTAAATGCTTTATTTACTTTAAATAGTGTTTTGGTAATGATATTGGTCATGATGCCATGTATAACCTGGTATCATTTTCGATGGAAGCATTATGCAATACATTATATGTTATATCTTCTTTATTTCAAGATTTTGGTTCTAAGCTATTGATATTACAATGTATAATGAGCAATGTGTAATATTTGATTAGAATATTGGTGATATTTTACAATGGCTATTGGTGTCATGTGAAGTTCTTGGCTTCTATTTTTATATTGTAGTGAGAGATTAACATATTTTTCTATGGACAAAGGATGTGCAGTATTATATCTTCTTAGTATGTAGATCATGGTTTGACTCTTCTCTTTGGGAAATATTGGTGTTGAGCTCTTTGATCATGTTGAAGTTGTAGAGGATATTCAGCTAGGAGATAGTTATCACAATTCTTTGAGATATTGGTCTCATCATTCAGTGGGGGCATATTGTAGTGATGCTTGATTCAACATGGGATGATAGATGGTCTTCTTCAATATTTGTTGGTGTCATAAGAAGAATCTTGCATTTTCTTTCATACATAGTAAAGAATCTTTAGATTTTATTAATAAGATATAGTTATCTTAAAGTTATTTTAGTCATTATATTTTTTGTTTCTTGATTTAAATGAATATGTAAAAAGGAAAGTTGCATATCTTTGCACTCATAAAAAAAACTCCACATGATATGATGTAAAACCCTGAATAATAAAAAACTTAAAAACTAGACCACATGAAATAAAAAGTGAAGCTATAATACAACTTCATTATTTTCAGATGGTTCCTCCATATTTTTGATTAACACTAAAACATTACCATGAAAAGATGCAGTTTACTTAAGAAAGAATGAGAAGCATAATATTTGAGTCATTTAAGTTTTAACTAAAGAAGAAAAAATAGTTACTACCGATTTTCCTTGTTAAACATTTCTTTCCATGGAATAAGATAATGTATTGATATTGGAACAAAATAACCATGCAACATCATTATCTTGGTAGCTTGAAAGATACTCTTCATTTATTTCTTATTAAAAAAGATTTCCTAAGACATTGCCATATGAATTTTAACTTATTTTGTGAGCAAAATTATATGTACAAGTATGTTGAGTAATAAGAAGAGAATATGGTCTAATGTCAAGAGGGATTGTATGTCTCTCCTCCTCAAGAAGAAAAAAATAAACAATAATTTATTACTTAAATGATATTGGTTTAAGATGTTAGGGTTGATATGAAAAACATGAGTCACAATAGAATACAATAAAAACATCGCTAAAGAATTAATTGGAAAGTATATTGTTACCTTTTGTCCTCCATAAAGAGGTAATTGGTGTGCAATTATTTCTAACCATATTTGTTTTGTACATATTCATGTTTAGATAGAAAATTGAGAAAAATGTCCCAAGGTCACACAAGGATATATCACATACTAAGGGTATAAATGAAACGTAGTACTACATAAATTTTTCATTAAGGTAAAATAGGTTTTGAAGGGACCCAAAAATACTTTACATTATAAAACTTCTGTATACAAAAGATAAATGACTAGAGCCCAATAGGAAACCAACAACCAAAATGTAGGAGAACAAGAAAAACAAAGTCAAAGACCCCACAACTATTGAAGCTCTTTCAAAATCTTACAAACTTCTAGATTCTTATCTATAAATTTCTTGTGCATATCCATCATATAATCATTTTGATCATTTTTCTTGAATCATTTTGATAACTAGTAGCAACCTCATCCTAACTAGTAGCATAAATAAGAGGCATGGACTAGTAAACCTTTCAGAGTCCTTGACTAAGTCTTGTCTCCAGACCCCATAAATTGAATTCAACTTACAAATATGGGGTATAATAGAGTTGGGGTTAGCCAAAACACAAATTTTCACCATAAAATCACCATCTTCAAACATTAAATGGTATAGAAAAAATTCACTAAAGAAATTTCTTATCATCTAAAGGATACCAGAATCATAAATTTCATAAGGTATATTAGGTAATTTAAACCATAATGGAATATGCTTTGGTACATCTTGAGAAGACATGAAAAAGGCTTCCAAGCATTCTCAAATGCCAAATTTTAACCAAACTAGTAGAATGGGTGTTCTAAAACTTTTAAGTTAGCTTCTACTGAATAACAATGTCTTTAAAGGTATTGGAGGAAAGAACCTAGAGGTAAAGAGAGCCATACCATTTGGTGTGGATCTTCTTGTGTAATTAAGATAAAGACATACTCTCACCCCATACTTGAATCGTTGCGACAGGAAAGTGAAAGTCATGAGGCTTTTTGTCAAAAGGGCCTTGTTGTACATCCACCATAGGAACCAGAAGCCATATGTGTTGAGAACCCTTTGTCACAATGGCTCCTTTCTTAGGTTCTAAAGTATTTGGAAGATCCGTATCTTGAATTTAAGTATTTTATCTACTGTTTGGATTTGGTGGTGCCAAAGAGTAAAAAACTTCTGATACTCTCTGTCTCCTAGATTCTTGATCTAAGACAAAGCTTCTGAAACTCTTCAGTATAGGCTAGCGCATCTAGGTATTTTTGCCTAAGTTTCTTCCTCTTCTTATGCAGTTGAATATCATAATCTTCTAGAAGATAATTCTCCTTCACCTTTGCAACCATTGTTTTCCAATTTTCTATGGGCTTCTTGCCCTCTTTCTCTCTTTCTTTCTGCAAGAACTTCCACCATTTGAGTTCTTTCCCTCTAGCCATGACTTGTCTATCTTTACCCTTTTTGCCTCTGTGATCCCATCACACTCGAAGTGATTCTCCATCCCTTCAATCCATTCCATAACCATTTCTGTATCCATCTTACTAGAGAATATTTGTATTCCCTCTAGAGCCTTTCCACCCAATGCCTTGAGTGCCTTGAGGAATGGTTCCTCAAGTAGAAGAGGATCAGGATCTGGTTCTACCTTCTCTTCTACTGGTTTCTTTCCTTTATCTACCCCTTCATGCATTTGTTCTCTCAACTTGCTGGCAGTCTCTACCACCTCTGCCATCTTTATCTTCATCTCTTCCATTTCTTCTTCAAGAAGCCTATTCTTGGTTTGTTTCTCTGACAAATCCTTGGCTAGCTCTGCATTGGGGTAAAAGCACAATAATCTGTCACCTTTTAGGACAACTTATCAGCACAACTGAATTTTAGTATTTCTAACTAAAAATTAATTTTGGCCAAACATATTGTCTAGCTAGATTCATTATAGTTAAGTTAGATAAGGTTTTTAACTTTTCCAATTGGAAATGTCTATTAAATCCATGTTTTATACCACTTTGAGGCCAATTACCGTAGAAATAAAATTATTTCAGAAAAGTGACGTTTCAATAACTCTAAGACTTTTTAATGATATTTTAAAAAAATACAAAAATACCCTTTTGTAGAGATCAGAGTCAAGAATATCTCTTATAGATTTTATAGTGTTTTAATGATACATAGTCTATTATAATTAAAAAATATTGCAAGTAGGTATTTTAACAGTCAAGGAGATGTTGATTTGGAGAAAGAAAAAAAATAG
>MU227573.1:2326345-2342190 GCA_018584345.1 Thuja plicata
ATTAAAAAAAAAATCAAAACTTATTCAAAAAAAATATTAAAAATATTAATCATAAAATTCATCCATTTTAAAACATTTTATTAGTTTACATCATCTTCAAATTCCAAACATAAATGTCACTTTTATATTATTGAAGCTGAACAATTTTGATTTTGTCGTCCTTTTCCTTTGTAAAAGGGTGACATATTATTGTGCTTTTACCCATTGGTTACCATGATGTTCTCACCTATGGATTCACTCCACCCTAACATACACTAATCCACTCCCAAGCCTTTCAATGGCTCTGATACCAATTTAATGGGGAGCTCCTCTCCTAGAGCTTTCTTGCTCTCTCTAAGACCTTCTTTTGGTCTTCTTTAGGGTCTGTATCACTACCCTAACTAGAGGATTCCTCTCTGATCCTCCAACAAACTAGGAGCTCTCCAACAAATTCAAACTCTTCACTAAACCCTTCTTTCTGTCTATACACAACCATGACTCCTCTAGCCTCCTACTCCTCCAATGGTGCCAACTTCTTGTCGACTGAATTCATGATTCCTCTTAGGTCTAATTCAACTTCTATGGATCCAAATTTGTGTATCTTTCACCCATTTCCCAATCGGGTTCTAAACTACTAGCCTTTTAGGCCTTGTAGCCTTTTTAGGCCTATTAGCCCTCCTAGACACTGAAAAGTTGGATTTTCTCCTAAAATCCCTTAACACCCCTAGAAAAAAATTGCATATTCCTTGTGGGTTTTTCCTCCCCTTAAATATTTTATAGTTCTTATTTTTCTAACCTATCCGTATAGTGGACTTTCACCAAACCCCTAAAAATAAGGGTTTCTAGGGCATGAAGACTGGTTTGGTTTCTTGAACTTCTTTAACTGATCTATTGAGTTCCTCTGAACTTCTCCTTCCATAAAAAGGTCTGCACTTCATGTCCCCACACTCCTGTATCCTTTTTTTTCACATACCAATCACTTAGCAATCTCCATTGCCTCTGCACTGTTCAGTCACCCTAGCCAGAATGACCAGTACTCGCCTAGCGCTTGAATGTTCTCTTGCTTCCCCTGCACACACACACACACACACACACACACACACACACCACACACTATATCTACAGTGTATATACAAGGCTTTAATGGATTCCAAGTGGTCATGGGAATTTGAACCACGAGAATGCCAAGAAAAGCCATTTTCTACATGACTGGTCCAAAACTAGACAGTGAACTTGCAAAACACAAAAGATTTACTAAAATCTAACCAAAATAAACAAAAGACTAAACTAATGCCATAGAGATCTAGGAAATTACATATTAAACACTCTCCATGCTTCCATTCAATCCATTCAATCCACAAAAGTGTTGGATGATGGCTCTGTATGCTAATTTCAGTGTTAATTGGTCCTTCTCAATAACTAGTCCGTACAAAATGAAGTCTAACTATCAAATTAGGGTTGTAGTCACCTTATATACTCTCATCCCACATGTATAGACCCTCTAGTTGGAATTTGAGTATCAGAAAGGCCGATTCCTAAAATCTAGGAAATGTTGTCATGACAACTTTGAAAAGTTGTCATGACAACTTTGACAACTTTTGTCAAAATGACACTTTCTCAACTTTGATGACACTATTTGATTTCAAAACTTACCAAACGACCTCAAATGGCTTGAAAACATTAAAATCTTGAAAATCTCCCCATTTTGGAGTTTTGGTCAACCCTTTGACCTTTTGGTCGACTTCTAGGTTCTAGACCCCTAGAATCAACTTGACTCAACAACTCACAAACCCTAATCTCTCCTAACACTAAAACACACCTAAAACACACTAGGGACTTTATAACATAGTCCTTATTCATGGATGGTTGGCCAAACCAACCTACAAGTCAAAATGACTAAAGATCTTCCTAAAGACCTTAGGGTGCTCCTGCACCATGGTGGCACAACTACCCAAGGTAGTAGGGAGATGTGTCAAATATCATTTGACACCACTCACAAACCTGGACACCTCTCCTAGAACAAGTCTAATATGGACACCTAACTAGGACACATAGCTAGGATACAAAGCCATGTGGAAAATAGATGTACACCAACAATATTTAATAATGCATTTATGTTATGTATTGATATTTTAGAAAATATTTTAAAATGTCCATTGCTATTATTTTATGGCTATTAATTTTTGGATTTATTTAAGATAAATTTTATTATAATTTTAATAAGTTATTTATTCAACTTAAATATATTATTATACAATGTAAAAAAATAGTAATTACTACTAATTATAAAATTTATTTGTTTAGTTTATTTTAAAAACAAGTGTTGGTAAACTTTTCAACATGACCAATGACACTGACACAACAAGCTCTCCAGTTCCACAAATGGGAACAAAGTTGAGACAAACCTCAGTAGGAACAACAACACCACTTAACTAATAAACTAAGTGGTGAACACCATTTATTTACTTATTTGTATTCTAAAATATCAAATACATTATAGAAGCTTTTGTGTTTATTTTTTACTATTTTTAAGAAAAGATAACGTGGAAAAAAAAAAATTCTACTATTCACTATATGTGAATATGTCCAGTGACATTTATAGCATCAACAAAACACTAAGTAAAAACTGTTATAAAATAATCTCATAAATTAAACTAAATACAAAATGTAAAATAATCAAATAAACGTAAAATAAGAATAGAACACGTGAAAATAAAATATTTCTATAGATACAAATATTACACCTTTTTAAAGATATAAGTATTAATATATGATCTTCATTTTTTTTAATTGAATTAAAACAAAGTTAAAAAAATAACGACCACAATAAGCTGGAAGAGAGATATGTAATCTAATAAAAAATAACAACACAATTAGCTGGATGAGAGATATGTAATCTAATAAAAAAATCAAGTCACCATTCTTTTTAGTTGTCCTCTATCCTGTGATTATATTGTTGGCGTCGACTTCTCTTGTATTGTCGACCTACTGTATTTTGTATGATAAATAAAATTTAATTTTTATTAGAAAAACAATAGTCAACTCCAGTGTTGGGCCTGCTCCAAGACAAAACAGCGTTGCGTGAAACTTCGAGCATTCAATTTGCATGGAAGTTTTACAATCTAGGATTGCATTGTATAATAGGTGATGTCCATGGCAATGAGATTTCCAGGAAAAATGCGAGAGGAGGGGCAAGCTCTGGAAAAGGAGAAGATTCCAAGATTAAAATATTGAAGCCCAGACCAAGAGGATATGGACAAAAGAGTAGCTGAAGATGAGTACGCAACACATTTTTCTTTTTAATTCGGAGTTGATTGCATTTTAGCTATTTTATAAATTCACAAGGTGCACATTTGAGGTGTTGTTGGACATAAATGTTTGGCAAGTACTCTTGAATGCTTTTTCCCTTGCAACTTTTATATTTTTTAAATTCAATGGGTTTCAATTAATTTGTTTGGGTATTTCTTAGCTTTTGGGATGGATAGTCGCTGTTTTTTTTGAGAATCCATGTCTGTTTCGTATTCTGAAAATGATTAGGGGTCACCAAAATGTGAAAGAAGATTTGTGTATTTTTTTGATCCTATCTATATGGTGGTCTTATAAGCATTTTCCTTGATAAACATAATCTCCTTTTTAATTGAGATCTTGGAACACGGCTTCCCAATAGCTGCTGTATTCTCAGACATTATTGTCAGGCTGTGAATTCCATACACGTTTATAACCAACTAGAAAGAACAAAATTAGACTTTGATCTATTGAGATCAGAATATCAAAAGCCTTTGCTATCTAAAATATTCTTAGTTAGAGTTTTTTTGCAGAAAATTTTGTGTGCATCCTTTAAATTTTTCATTAATCCATTTGAAGACTTTTAAGAGTTAATTGGGCATAAAAAATAATAGGACACAAAATAGAAGAACTTAAACTAATACAAACATGAATTTTCCATAGAAGAACTTTTACCGATACAAACATGAGTTTGCCATAAATCTAGCCAAGATTAGGCAATCAACTCTTGATGGGAACATTCTAAGACCCTTTCTTTTGTAGCCAAAATGGATTTCATTCATCTTGTACTTTCTATTATTGTGTATCAAGGTTGGTTAGTGTATTAGATAGATGTAAAGAGTTCTTTCCTATATGGTGATCTTATCACTTTTTGTAGGCTACATAATTCATAATATGGTCTCAAACAAGCTCCTGGAGCTTGGTATGAGAAGATGGAAAATTTATTTTTCTTGCTTCCAAATTCACTTGATGTCACTCTTATCCTAAAACTTACTTTTAGAAGAATGGGGGGACCTTCTCATTCTTGTTATCTATGTAGATGAATTGATTCTGAGTGGTAGTTCTCCTACATGTTTAAGGATACTCAACAAGTTTTGATGTAGTGTTTTGATATGACCGATCTTGGTTTGTTTTATTTCTTCCTCGGTCTCTATGCTCATTAGTATTTTGTAGCATTTATATATTTTAGCATAAGTATGATCTTGATTTTATTTCATGATTCAGGATGGCTGATTTAAAGCCAACAACCACTTCTTTTAGTTAGAGGTTGTTTTGTCTACTAGTTTGATTACTCCATTAGTTGATGTTACCTTTTATAGGCAATTAGTTGACAATCTTTTGTACTTAACACATGATGATCTTGATATTTCCTTTGTAGTTGCTCTTGTATTTGGTTTCTTTTAATATCTTCATGAGATTCATTAGGAGGTGGACAAGCCTATCTTAAGGCACATTTAAGACACTACGTATTATGGCATTCACTACATATAAAGTGTTATTGAGAATGTGTGTTTGATTGACTTAGATTGGGCCGATGATGTTGATGATTAGAAGTCTACTTTTAGCTTTTCCTTTTTCTTGGTTTTGGTATAGTTTCTTTGTCTTGACAGAAGAACACTAATATTTCATTATCATCAATTATGGATGAGTATTGAGGAATGGTCTTGGATAGTCAGGAGGTTCTTTCGATTCAACGGTTGATGGTTTAGTTTGAATTTCTTGCTGATCATGCACTACTCTTTGGTATGATATCAGAGTTCCATTCATATTTCTCGCAATCCAGTGGAGCATAAGTGCGTTGATCATATTGAGATCCACATACACTTTATTTGACATCTTAGGAAAGACGTTTATCTTTCTTTGGACTACATTTCTATGGAGTAGAAGGTTGCAAAGAAATTTACTAAACTTGTTGCATCTCCTCACTATCTTTAGTTGCAATTGATGTTAGGGGTGAAGGAAGTAGTCCTTGGGGGGTTTTGAGAAGTCATCGTCATCGTCTCTGTCAATTTTTATTTTTTAGTAGTGTGTTTTATCACTTTTGGAGAGGAGTTTACACCCATAAAAAATTTCTCCTTTTTTTCTATTTGTGAGAATTTTGCACTTCATTGTATAATAGTTACACATGGGTCCCTAAAATGTTAGGAATAATAAAACTGAGAAAGAGGGGGGGGGGGCAGTGAATCAGTTGTATGTCAAATAATTAAACTTTAAATTGTAAACCAATTCCTAAATGCAAATCTGAATACTTCAAGAATAATACCATCACACAAGTATTTTGTTGTTGAGGAAATCCTGTTAAGGGAAAAACCTCAGTGGGAATTAGCACCCACAAATAATGCACTCGAAATATTGTATCCTTGTTTGTAGTTGATTATTACATAATATCTAGAGACCTTAGAAATAAGGTTTAAAATCATTCCTCAAAGTAGATCCGTGCTCGCATACTTTCACATGCCATATACTGTCTGTATACATATGTCAATCTCGCCTGTACCTGTGATAACTAGTCTTTCTGAAACTTCTAATGCATCCAACAGAAACATATGTTGACATCAATGAAAAAACATGAATCTCAACACCTCAAACAAAAACAATTCCAACAATCTCCCCCTTTGGCATTGATGGAAATATATGTGAAAATCCATCAACCCAAAAATATCTTTCTTAATACAATCTTCTCAATATCCTCTTCACAACTCCCCCTAAAATAGTAGGGATTTTTTACTTATATCTCTCCCCCTTTGACATCAATGGAAAAGGGTGCCATAGTTCATGCAAGTTGTATCTTTTTCAAATCTTCATGCCTACAACAAACCAGGTGCTAGATCACCCAAATATGTTCTGTTGTGTTCTTGCGATCACTGCCCTTGAGAAGTAGACCCAAGCATCAAGTATAGAGAATAATATGGCTCTAATAAATCCTATACTGATGCATTCTTGCATCATTTAGTTCTCACAAGAAGGGGTTTGCGCCCTAAGCATACCTCTGAGATACTCAAAGACATCTTTTGACAAAGGTTTAGTGAATATATCTACTATTTTGTCCTTTGTACTGATGTAGTTCAATCTAAATTATTTTTCTGCAACCTTGTCTCTTGGAAAGTGATACTTGATTGAAATATGTTTAGTCTTTGAATTCATAACATGATTCTTTGACATTTCACTGTTCTTGTATTATTACAATGTATAACCACTATCTCTTGAAAAGTTGTCCCAATGTCCTTTAGCATATGTTTCATCCAAATAATCTATGTGCAATTTATAGCAGTAGCTACATATTATGATTCAACAGTAGATTGAGATATACAATCTTTCTTCTTACTTAACCATGAAACTGACCTTTTTCCAAGTAAAAATGCTCCACCAATAGTGCTTTTTCTATCATCAACACTACCTACCCAATCAACACCAGTATAAGCATGCAATGTAAAATTATCAAACTTTTCATACCATAAACCATATTCTAGTGTCCCTTTCAAATATATGAATATACTATTAACAGTAGCAAGGTGAGTCTCCTTAGAATTATCTTGGAACCTCGCAACAATTCCAATGACACTAGCTATGTCTGGTCTAGTGTGAGTTAAATACTACAAACCTCCAATCATGGATCTGTATTTTGTCTAAAAAACACTTTGAGATTTATTTGTATTAGTAAGCTTACATCTAGTAACCATGGGTATTCCAACAGGTTTACAATCTTCCAGTCCAAACTTCTTTAGCAACTCCTTAAGATACTTTGTTTGAGAAATAAAAATACCATGTTTACTTTGAGTAATTTGCAAGCCAAGAAAGAATTTCATTTCACCAATCATAGACATTTAAAATTCCCTTTTCATCCTTAGATAGTTTTCTACTGATTTCATCATTGCCTGAAAATATTATATCATCCACAACGACTTCAATAATCAAGATTCCATCTTCAGAAGTTCTCAAATATAGATTATTATAAGCACTACCTTTTCTGAAACCAAGATGTAATAAATACATGTCTAGCCAAGCATACCAAGATTTAGGAGCTTGTTTCAGGCCATACAATTCCTTCTTCAATATGCAAACTATGTATTCATCATATGTCAAAGGAAAACCATCAGGTTTCTCAACGTAGACCTCTTCCTCTAGACCACCATTCAAAAATGTAGACTTTACATCCATCTGATATACATTAAAGTCTTTATGTTCTACAAAAGAAAGGAACAATGTTATGGCCTCTAATGTCACAACAAGTGCTAATGTTTCTTCAAAGTTTATACCTTCCTATTCCGAATAGCCCCTACAGACTAGTCTAGCCTTATTTCTAACAACTATTCCATCTTCATTCATTTTATTTCTGAAAACCCATTTAGTTCCAATTACATTTTTGTCATTAGGTCTAGGAACCAATTCCCAAGTGTTGTTTTTCTCTATATGATCTAATTATTCCTACATTGCCTTAATCCAATATTCCTCTTTACATGCCTCATCAGTAGTCTTAGGTTCTACTTGGAAAATCAAACAAAGCTCATTTCTAGCTTTAGACCTTGTCATCATGCCCTTATTAACATCACCAATAATATGATTCTTAGGATGATTCATATTAACACACCTTGGTGTCTTTGGAGCTTCTATAGACTCATCCAAGCATGTCTAAATCTCAAGATTTTGTTATGTGTCTTGAATTTCAGTATTCTTCTCATTCTATGGAATCTTACTCTGAAACCTCTCATCAATTTTCACTTTAGCACTTTCAACTATTTTTCTCAATCTCAGATTGAAACATTTATAAGCCTTCTCGTAGAATAGCCAAGGAAAATTCATTCAACACTTCTAGCATAAAACTTCCCAATTTCATCACCTCTTTTGATATAACACTTGCTACAAAAATATTTTGAAGTATTTTTACAATAGGAGCATAACCAAACCAAAGTTCATAGGGTGTTTTATCCACACCTTCTTTGATACGAGTTCTATTCAAAGTGTACACAACAGTACCGAATGGTTCTCTCTAATTCATATGAGATACATTACCTTCAAGCAACATTGTCTTGGCCACATCTAGTATAGTGACAAGGGGAAATGGGCTACTTTCACTAATGTGGAGAAAGTAAAGATCCCCCAAGCTGCATCTGAGTGGATTAATGTTCTTCAGCAAGAACCCATGCCACCTTCAGATTTATCCACACCGTTGGTAGCAGGATTGAGTTTGTACCAAAATATCACTTGGGAAAAGACATAATGGGAATTGGAGACAGATAAATTAAAAAGGATAATTAAGGAGAAGGCTTGTCAACTTGAGTAGAAAACAAATTGAATTACAGTATTGGAGAGGAGAATTGAGCAGATCACTGAATTGATTCCTGCAGCAATGGCATGTAGGTCACCTTCTCTAGTTTATGCATTGTTCCTTAAGGAACAATTTGTTAACTTTCAATTGACAAGGATTGTTGAGGGATTAAATCCTTCCATTGCTACACCTCACGAATTCTATGATGCCTTCCGGTCAGCACCTATGCCCATCAAGAATCTGTTATGTGAATTATATCTACACAATCTAGCTGTGCCTAACAATAGAGAATGGAATTCACTTCTTTATGTAGGAGATGTGCAGTTGAGGGCAGTTATGTCCTGGATTTAGAATGAGATCAGTAGAGAGCATCAGGCTCTCCCATATCGAAACAATGAGATAGACACACCCCTTATGATGAGAACTAAAGTTCAAAGATCTAGGCGGACATTCCTTGATTGGATCTCAATCATGATAAACCCTAGTGGGTCTTGCAAGGTTCTTCTAGTCAGAGAAAAAGGATATGCAGATTAGGAATAACATTCTTCACAAGATGTTGTGGCCACAATTGTAGCTTGTAGGCAGTAGTGGATAAGGATGCCCCATGACTTAAAAATCAGGGAGCCCCATTCTCCACAGAATTTAACTCTTGCTACTCACCATGTCCCATGGTTTATAATGTTGGGCTGCACACAGCTACATTATTGGATGCCCTTAAGGTTTCAACCTCCAATCTTCTTGCAGCCTTTGCTGGCAGTAAATGAGAACGAAGAAGAGGATGATATGGTTAAGGAAAGACAGAGGTGGGACAGACTTCAGAACAGCCATGGATACTTCAGTTATGTTGTTGATGAACCAGGTTAGAAGACCACCAACAACCTGAGGCTTAGGGCCAGGATCCAAAATTTCATGATTGTTGGGGACCAGCAATAGTGCAGTTGGTGGGAATGATGAGCCTCTCAAAAGGCCATCTTTTCCATGTGTTTACTTTCCTTTTTAAGCATTTTGTTTTCAAAGAAGAAAATTTAAACTTATGGTTTTTATATATTTTATATGTAAGGACATAAGTAGGTAAAATGGATGGTAAAAACATAATGTATTTTGCTTGGAACTGATGGATAGAAGTTGTAGGATATAAGTGATTGCATGTTGAATAGATAGTCCTTTTTTCCTATGCTATGTTTATGGGTAGTCTCCTTCCTATAGCCGAATGCTGTGTAAGAATATTGAATTAAATCTCACACTTCTTTCTTAGTATTAAATGATAAAATATATTTATGCGTTAGAAGTTATGTATGCTAACCATTTTGTAGGAGTCAAGTCATGGCACATTCAAGAATTCTAGCATGGTGTTGAAAGGGTCAATGATAGCCATTACCTTTTGAAGTGCCAGCATAAAGCAAGGAATTAAGTAAGGCGATTGAAGATGGGCGTGTCCTAGAACTCTCACAGAGGAATGAGTCAGTTCAGTTCCTGAGAAGACACCGTACGTAGATCTAGAACCACTGCATGCTATATTCTGGGAAGAACTTGAAGACCTACTATTGCTATTCGAGATTTCTATTATGAGCATGATGTATCCATTAGTGATCCTCATTAATGGAGTGATCCTAGATTTACGTAGTAGTGTAGTTCCTCCTTAAATAAGTGGAATTCTGTAGTTCCACGGGAGAGTTAGCTGATATAATTTCTGGAATAGAATTTGACATTGTAGCATTGTTTATTTTCCAAGTACATTTGCTCCATGAATGAATAGAGTGCATAATTTGAGTTTCAGTCTCTTATCTTGATTGCATTTCTGTTCACTCATCCAAGGGGGCCCACTTGGTGAGTGAATCATTTTATTAGATTAGAATTTATTTCCTTGCTCATTAAGAAGTCAATAGAACTCTACTATTCCTGCAGCCACTAGTAACAAAACTGGTGCACTGTTCCTGTAGCATAGGCGAGCAGAGTAACCCCTACTCGTGATTACTATTTTCTTAGCATAATTGCATTCAATTGAGATAATATAGATTCCTAAAGCATAATGTATTTTGATTCCATAGGTTTAGCAATGAGAATCAAGGAGGTTTGAAGCATATACTTTGTAAACACCATTCCAAGTTTACGTCCTTGGTCGATAATTAAATGAGACTAAATAATCTATTTAGAAGCCATTTAGGGTGGCCAATCCTAAAGTAGCAGTCCAATGCTATGTGTTTTTGAGATGATTGTTTGGCCAAGAATTTTTGGCACCACTGCCGGGGATGGTGTTAGTTCAAGCCCACTTTGGTGTTCATGATTCCAGTTTTTATAATATAGGATTTAATTTCAAGCAAGCATTTTATGCATAGAAGAAGAGATCCTCATAGAAGATTCCTTCCTCGTCAATACTAGGCTGAACCATTTGATCTTTTTAATCTGGATCCTGAAGAACCCCAAGTAGATAGTGAAGTAGAAGACCTGTTTGAAAATCCATTTGCAGACGCCCAAGGAGAAATTTCAGTACCCTCATCCTCCTAAGAATCGCTACATTTAGAAGTCCTTTTTGATGAGCCTAAGTATCATGACAATCCATTAGCTCTTATTATATACCAACCACCACCACAGTAGAAACTAGGCCCCCTTCCAAGGTTGGCTCAGCCTACCTTTTCCTTCCCAATTCCTCCTCAACAAGGTAACCAAAACCTGAAGAAAATTCTAGCCGCTGCACTGCAAAAATTCTATGGACTGAAGATCCAGAGACCTTCCTCTTTGAGTTTGATATCCTCTGTAGGAGCTACGACTACACAAATGATGCCTATAAGCTGAAGTTGTTTCTGTCAACTCTTAAAGAGGCTGCTCTAAGGTGGTTCATGAGCCTCGGAGCTAATGCTGTAGCAAATTGGAATGCCATGAGCAACATCTTTCTTGCAAAATACAAAGAATACTGTAGAGGATGGGATTTAAAAGGAGATGACATCTTCAAGATGTCGCAGAAAGAGGATGAAACCTTGGAAGACTATGTTTCCAAGTTTATGTTTAACTTGCAATGCAATGCTCAACACCAGTTGAATGAGGAATCACAGAAGCATCTGTTCCTCAAAGGTGTCAATGAAGGAAGCATAGAAGCCTTGGACCTGATGGCTGGTGGCGATATCACCCAAAAAAATAGGGCAGAGATCAAGACCATATGTATGAATTACTCAAGGGCTACAGTAAAAAAAGGAAGAGGATTAAGGGACCCACCTCAAAAGACAAATGGCTCCGGAGTGTCTAAGATAGAACTATCCAACCTCATGTCTGACTTCAAGCAAGACATTATCAATGACGTGGCCACTCAGCTAGACACCATATAAGCCCAAAGGAAGAAAGAGGATGCAGAAGCTATGCTGGTTGAATTCTGCTCCCATTGAAGGGAGAAGAAAAGAAATTGTAAATGCAAAACTGTTGCATCCATGGACACTTCTTCAATGCCCACCGAGTTCAAAGCAATAGATGAGGAGAATGGAGAAGTATTTTACATGGCTTAAAGGCGACCATGGGCTCAGAGACAAGGTATGCCTCAAGACCCCTTAAATCATTTTGGTTATAATAATAATAATAGTAATCAGTGGCAGAATCAAAACCCCCACAATTCTGTCCCTCAAGGACAGAAATGGAATAATAACTGGCCCAACCAGTAGCCATAGGATAACCAAAACTTTTAGCAGCCACAGTATAACCAGAACTTCCAAGCTCAGTTTAACCCATATCAACAACAGTTTAATCCATATCAATAACAGTTCAATTCATACCAGCAACTGCATTAGAATAACCAATGGTAACCACATGGTAACTGGCAACAACAACCTCAGTGGGGACCCAATCAGCCTAATCAATCACAAGCTATTATGCCTTTGCCTCCTATAGCCAATAATAGTCCTCAGAAACCACAACTGCCTGTGCAACCAAATCTAAATCCAAATAACAAGCAACAAGCCTATTCATTGCAAGTGAACGATATCCACCTAAGATCAGGGACCACATTTCCTGCACCAAGAGCACCCATAATAACTAATGTTTTTGATACTGAGGAAGCTTCTGACAATCAAAATACTACTGTCCCACCTGTTGCACCACCTATTCCAGTTGAGAAAATCCCACCTTTTCCGTAGAGATTGGCCCAATCTTCAGTATCCCCTAAAGATAATAGTATTGCAAATGACCTAATTGACCAACTGAAGAAAATGACTATCCAAATACCATTATTAGATGCCCTCAAGGAAATTCCAATCTATAATAAATAAATCAAGGAAGTTTATATCAAGCACCCTGGTAGGAAGAAGAAATATCCTGATACTGTCCATGTTCTTGGACAACCTTCTTATCTCATGCTTAGTGAAGTCTTAATGCCTAAATACTATGATCCAGGGAGTCCAGTGGTTACCATTAACATTAATGATATACAAATACATAATGTCTTGGTTGATCTAAGAGCCTCCATTAATGTTATGACTATAGATGTGTTGTTAAAGCTTAGTATCATTGGGTTGAGGGAAACACCCACTATTCTCCAGTTAGCTGATAATTCAACTGTCAAACCAAATGGTATGGTAGAGGATATTGTTGTCACACTAGATTCCTTAGACTACCCCTTAGATTTCATCATATTGTCTCCCAAAGCCACACTAGGAGGGTATCCATTAATCCTAGGAAGGCCTTGGTTAGCTACAGCAGATGCTTGCATTGCATGAAGCTCAGGAAAAATGACCATATCTAATGGTATTAATACTAAGAAATTAACCATGTATTCTCTAGCCAAACCTCAAGCTGAACTTGACCAAGTTGTATGGCCAGATCTAGGAGATGCCCCCCTTGAAGCCAATTCAGTACAACAACTGGTTATTGGTAGAAATCCATTCATGGTCTCATAGGAGGAGGATGACATACTAGTAGCAATCCTTACAAACTAGTATGACTTTGAAGAACCCTCATGTCATGACCCTAACTATTCTCTACAAACCATATTGCCCAAGAAGTCTTCATCCAAGTTTCCTGCAGCACCTGATTATCTCCATACTTTGTTACCCCATGAAATAAAATCACCTTCTTTTGCAGAAGTTCTTATGTTGGATAAAGTTAAAAAAGTGCAGATTGCCTTAGGTAGGGAATTGAATGTCTAGCCTTGTCCAACTTTTGCAAAAGAGTCAGCAAGCTTTTGCATGGGACTATACTGACATGAAGGGGATTGACCAAAAATTTTGTACTCATAAGATTTATATTAGTCCTGAGTCCAGACCTATTAGGCAACCTCAAAGAAGAATAAAACCTGCATTAAGAGATGTAGTAAAGGCTGAATTGCAAAAAATTCTCCAAGCTAGCTTCATATATCCCATTTCTTACAGTTAGTGGGTCTCCCCTCATCATCCCCAAGAAAGGTGGGAAATGGTGAGTTTGTGTGGACTATAGGGAGCTTAATAAAGCAACCAAAAAGGATCACTTTCCATTGCCCTTTATTGACCAAGTACTTGACAACCTTGCTGGCAAAAAGTATTTTTCATTCTTGGATGGTTTCAGTGGCTACAACCAAATCTAGATATCACCAGAAGACTAGGATAAAACAACATTCACATGTCCATGGCAAACGTTTTCTTATTCTATCTTACCATTTGGGTTATGTAATGCACCTGCTACTTTCCAGAGGGCAGTGATAAACATTTTTTCTGACATTGCTATTGACTGTGTTGAAATATACATGGATGAGTTTACTTCATATGGAACTACATTCAAAGAGGCTTATGCTAATTTGGAAAAAGTTCTTCAAAGATGTTAGGACTACAATCTCTCACTTAATAGTGAGAAGTGTCATATGATGATGGAGGAGGGAGTTGTCTTAGGGCATTACCTCTCATCCTTTGGTATACAATTTGATCTTGCAAAGATTGCAGTAATCGTCACACTCCCAACCCCAGCAAAGCAGAAGGATGTCAGGAGTTTTCTTGGTCATGCCAGTTACTACAGGAGATTTATCAAGAACTTCAACCAACTTGCCGCTCCATTATATAATCTACTGAAGAAAGAAGAATAATTTGAATGGAAAGCAGACTGTGAGTCATCATTCCAACAGTTGAAGGATGTGTTGACAAAGACCCCTATTCTTAGAGGACCAGACTGGAAGCTGCCATTTCAGATCCACATAGATGCATCTGAATATGCAATTGGGGTAGTGCTGGGTCAAAAAGGAGTAGTTGAGCACGCCATTTATTACATCAACAAAAATTTGCAAGGTACAGAACTAAATTATACTGTTATTGAGAAGGAACTTCTTGTTGTAATCTATGCATTAAATAAATTCAAACATTACATAACCGGTTATGAAGTATTTGTTTATACTGATCACTCAGTGATCAAATACTTGATGAATAAATTGGCCATTTCTAGTAGGTTAGCCAGGTGGTTACTCCTCTTGCAGGAGTTTGATATAACTATCATTGATAAACCAGGAAAATCTAATGTCATTGCTGATTTTCTGTCTATATTACAAGTTCCTGATGATCCTATAGCAATTGATGACAACTTCCTAGACGAGCACCTATTCTCTCTTGCAACTTATAATTTGTGGTATGCTGACATCATAAACTACCTTGCTACAGGATGATCACCACCTCATTTCTCACCCCGTGAATGACGGTTGTTGGCTGAGAAAAGTTTCAAATTTTCATGGATATCTGGATTTATGTTCTACACAAGTCCTGATCAAGTCACCCGCAGATGTTTCCGCGAAGATGAGACCTATGAAATCCTTTGGGCATGTCATGATGAGCCATGTGGTGGCCATTTTTCTAGAAAAAGAACAACATACAAGGTATTGACAACCGATTATTATTGGCCTACATTACATAAAGATGCAGCTAAGCATACTGTTGTTCCCTTTTCTTGCTGATACACAAATACCCCTCAGAGGGTTCACTCTATCTATCCCTAACACTGACCTAGCAATAGAGTAGAATAAAAAAAACAAGGTTTTGAAACCTCCTTCACTTTGAGCTCCACAAACTCGGGCGGGAATACCCTTGACAACTTAGAATAATGAAATCACTAAATTATTCTAGTTTGCTATTGGTGGAATTACAGGGAATGATCACTGTAACTTTTACTAAAACAAACCGAACTGAAAGTAAAGATTTTGATTTAAATGATGATAGTCATTTCATTGAACAAAAATAGACCAGTGCTCAATCCTAAGGCATGGAGTCATATATAAATGGTTTTAAAACATCATGATTGAGGACAACAACTTGAGGCAATTACAAGATCTGACACAAACATAGATATACCTTATATATCTATCTCAGTACATTTAAACAAATTA
>MU227573.1:2351546-2368694 GCA_018584345.1 Thuja plicata
TAGAGTCTTCTCAAGATGGTTAGCGTCACTAAAGAGATGGGTGTCCATGATTAGCGGTGGTGTGAAGGTTGAAGGCCACAATGAACAATTTTTTATTTTTTTATTTATAGTTTCTAATAGAGGCATTTCCGCCATTGATGGCTTAGGGGATTTCATGCACTTGAGATGCAACTAAAACATTGATTCACCATGAAATTATTGAAAATCCCTTTAGGATATCAACTATCGATTAATCACAAATACCAAGAAATAGGGCAAATTTAATAACTAAGATGAATTTTTGATTGCACAGTCAATTAGAGATAAACCAAAACAAAATTACATACCTTTAGGTTTTGCGTTAGGGTAAATGGCAGGCTATACTTTCCATAAATGAAAGCACTGACACATTGAAACCCTTTAGCTCATGGCCAACTCCTTCAACGCCCTCCTCTATTTCCTCAACTGTCACGGCCTCGTTATCATGAGCTTCCACCTTCACCTCGTCTCAGTGCATGGTAATAACGAAGTGCTAAAACCTCTACTGTCAGGGCTCATTAACATGAGCTTCCACCTTCACCTCGTCTTAGTGCACGGTAATAACGAAGTGCGAAAATGAAGTTTATTTTTCTTTTTTTTACTTTTATGCACGTGTTGGTCAAAATTTCGACCAACACGGGCATAAAAGTAAAAAAAAGAAAATTTATCTTTTATAATGCGACCAAATAAAATTTTTTTTCTAGTTGGTCAAAAAGTTTGGTTGAAATTTGGGGTCAAATCTATTAGTGCAAGATTCTGAGCGCACTCCGCCATGAAAATAGGCTAGTAAATTTACCTAGTTTTCTTTTTAATATTGTGAAAAAATAGGTGTCTCTTGTTTGGTCAGGAAAAGTACAATCTATTTCCCATCATTGTTTAATTAAGTTAGTTGTAGAAAGGGAGTTAATTAAATAGTCAATTGGGACTTGGGAGGAACTCTTGGCTATGGAAGATTTAGCACCTAGGGTGGTTGGTCCAAGAGGCCAGGGTGTAGGTAGTAGGGTTAACATGGAAACAGGGGTTCGTAAAGTAATCCATAAAACATAACCCATTCCTGAAGCATCCTCTTCTAGACCTATCCTATCTAGGAAAAGAGCCTGAAATGATAACACTCCTGTTTTTGATAAAAATGAAAGAAAAACTAGAGAAGCTGTTGTTTCTCCTGACACTTCACTGTCTAAAGAAACTAGGTCTACTGTTGTAAAGGGAAAGCATAAAACCATAGATATAGAGGAAATGACTCCAGAGAAACAACCATTTGATAATGAAAATATGAATAAGATGCCCGAGGAACCCTTGCCTTCTTCTAAGGAGACAACACTAGAAGAACCTCCTGTAGCCATTACGGGGGAGGTGTCCTCCACAAAAAAGAAACACAAGTAACCTATTAGCTCTTTTCAAACCCCTGTGAGGAAGAGTGCTAGACTTTCTACTAGTGCTAGTAAAGTAAGAAAAACCCCTGATTCAATTATAAATGTTGAATCCTCTGAATCTGCAGAAAAGTTCTCTTCAGAGGCAATGGCTTCAAATAGAGAAGATAGTGATACCCTAGCCCATGTTGTGGATGATGAAGCTACAGCTGATCCACAAGTTTAATATATCCTTGTGGACAATGATAAGGATTCTTTAGAAATAGAGGGATTTTGCAATAATTCTGGTCAAGATTCTGATGACAGTTTAGAGAATCTTCCACTTGATGAATTTCCTACAGTGAATGAGGACATTATAGAAGAAGTGTTTGAACAGTTGAGAAAGGATGGATTGGACACATTAGCCAAGGCAGCTGAATCATCCCAAGTGAATGATTCAATAAAAACCCTTGTCATTTGGAAAGGAAAAGCTTCTATTGATGAATCCTTCCAAACAGATGACTCAGTAAAAACTTGTGACAAGGGGAAAGGGGCTACTTTCAGTAATGTGGAGAAAGTAAAGATCCCTCAAGCTACATCTGAGTGGATTAATGTTCTTCAGCAAGAACCCATGCCACCTTCAGATTTATCCACACCGTTGGCAGCAGGATTGAGTTTGTACCCAAATATCACCTAGGAAAAGACACAATGGGAACTGGAGACAGAGAAATTAAAAAGGATAATTGAGGAGCAGGCTTGTCAACTTGAGAAGAAAAAAAATCAGATTGCAGTATTGGAGAGGAGAATTGAGAAGATCAATGAATTGATTCTTGCAGCAATGGCATGTAGGTCACCTTCTCTAGTTTATGCATTGTTCCTTAAGGAACAATTTTTTAACTTTCAATTGACAAGGATTGTTGAGGGATTAAATCCTTCCATTGCTACACCTCACAAATTCTATGACGCCTTCTGGTCACCACCTATGCCCATCAAGAGATGTGAATTATATCTATACAATCTAGCTGTGCCTGACAATAGAGAATGGAATTCACTTCTTTATGTAGGAGATGTGCAGTTGAGGGAAGTTATGTCCTGGATTCAGAATGAGATCAGCAGAGAGCATCAGGCTCTCCCATATCAAAACAGTGCGATAGACACACCCCTTATGATGAGGCTTGAAGTTCAAAGCTCTAGGCAGAAATTCCTTGATTAGATCTCAATCACGATGAACCCTAGTGGGTCTCACAAGGTTCTTCTAGTCAGAGAACAGGGATATGCAGATTGGGAACAACATTCTTCACAAGATGTTGAGGCCGCAATTGTAGCTTGTAGGTAGCGATGGATAAGGAAGCCCCATGACTTAAAAATTAGGGAGTCCCATTCTCAACATAATTTAATTCTTGCTACTCACCATGTCCCATGGTTTATAATGCTGGGCCGCACACAGCTACATTATTGGATGCCCTGAAGGTTTCAACCTCCAATCTTCCTGCAGCCTTTGCTGGCAGTAAATGAGAATGCAGAAGAGCATGATATGGTTAAGGAAAGACAGAGGTGGGATAGACTTTGGAACAACCATGGATACTTCAATTATGTTGTTGATGAACCAGGTGAGAAGACCACCTGTGACCTGAGGCTTAGGGCTAGGATCTGAAATTTCATTATTGCTTGGGACCAGCAATAGTGCAGTTGGGAGGAATGATGAGCCTCTCAAAAGTCCATCTTTTCCATGTGTTTACTTTCCTTTTTCAACATTTTGTTTTCAAAGCAGAAACTTTAAACTTATGGTTTTATATATTTTATATGTAAGGACATAAGTAGGTAAAATGGATGGTAAAAACATAATGTATTTTTCTTGGAATTTATGGATAGAAGTTGTAGGATATAAGTGATTGCATGTTGAATAGATAGTCCTTTTTCCCTATGCTATGTTTATGGGTAGTCTCCTTCCTGCAGCCGAATGCTGTGCAAGAATATTGAATGAAATCTCACATTTCTTTCTTAGTATTAAATGATAAAATATATTTATGCATCGGAAGTTATGTATGCTAAGCATTTTGTAGGAGTCAAGTCATGGAACATTCAAGAATTCCAGCATGGCGTTGAAAGGGTCAATGACAGCCATTGCCTTCAGAAGCACTAGCATAAAGAAAGGAATTAATTAAGGTGGTTGAAGATGGGTGTGTCACAGAACTCTCGTAGAGGAACGAGTTAGTTCATTTCCTGAGAAGACACCGCGCGCAGATCTAGAACCACTGCATGCTATATTCTGGGAAGAACTTGAAGACCTACTATTGCTGTTTGAGATTTCTGTTATGAGCACGATGTATCCATTAGTGATCCTCATTAATGGAGTGATCCTAGATTTAGGTATTAGTGTAGTTCCTCCTTAAATAAGTAGAATTCTGTAGTTCCACGGGAGAGTTAGTTGATATACTTTTTGGAATAGAATTTGACATTGTAGCACTGTTTATTTTCCAAGTACATTTCCTCCATGAATGAATAGAGTGCATAATTTGAGTTTTAGTCTCTTATCTTGATTGAATTTTTGTTCACTCATCCAAGGGGGCCCACTTGGTGAGTGAATCATTTTATTAGATTAGAAGTTATTTCCTTGCTCATTAAGAAGTAAATAGAACTTTGCTATTCCTCCAGCCACTGGTAACAGAACTGGTGCACTGTTCCTGCAGCATAGGCGAGCAGAGTACCCCCTACTCATGATTACTATTTTCTTAGCATAATTGCATTCAATTGAGATAGTATAGATTCCTGAAGCATAATGTATTTCAATTCCATAGGTTTAGCAATGAGAATCAAGGAGGTTTGAAGCAAATACTTTTCAAACACCATTCCAAGTTTACGTCCTTGGTCAATAATTAAATGAGACTAAATAATCTACTTAGTAGCCATTTAGGGTGTCCAATCCTAAAGTAGTAGTCCAATGCTATGTGTTTCTAAGATGATTGTTTGGCCAAGCATATGTCAGTAAAGGATTCAATGATCCCTCGTATTAGAGATATCTCTACCCCTAAAGATACATAGAAAACATTGAAAGGTTTGTATGAGACTACAAATAAAAACATAATTTTGTTTTTAAAGAGAAAATTACTTTCTATTAAAAATATAAGTACATGAAAATATTAGTGGCTATTAATCCAAGATGGAGTTAAAAGATAAATTAGCTAATAGTGGTGAATCAGTCTCTAATAATGATCTAGTAACAGTTACTTTGAATGGAAAGGTTAGTGATTATCATGTCTTTATTACTAGCTTCGTTGCAATGGAGAAGCCACATTTTTTGAGAGTTTGGTCAGTATCCTACTTGAAAATGAAGAGAGGAAGAAGCACATGGAAAACAAAAATCAAAGTGTTGATTAAGCTTTAATGGCCAAAGACAAGATAACATTCAAAGAAAAGCAATGGTCAAATAACAAAGGAGGAGGTAAATTTGAGAACCAACGGTATCAAGAAGACAAAAGGTATCAAGAAGGAGCTTCATCCAAATCAAATGTAAAGAAAAATATAAATTGTAATTATTATGGAAAACTTGGGCATTATGCTTATGAGTGTTGGAAAAAGAAGAATAATGAGTCCAAAAACAACAAATATGAGGGTAATTTTGTGAATGATGAGGATGCAATAAGTAATAACCTTCACATGATTTGAATTTTATTTATTTATGATGTTTCTATTTCAGCTGAAAAAAATGAGTGTAATAACTAATTTATAGATTTAGGGGCATCTATCCATATGTCATGTCATAGAAATTGGTTTACAAATTTTCATGTGAAAAATATTTGTAGTAAGATCTATTTAGGAGATAATAGGTCTCATAATGTAAAAATATGTGGTGATAAAAGTGTACAACTAAATAGTAGTTATGTAAAGCAACTTTATAACGTTATGTTTGTCCCAGGAATTAAAAAGAATTTAATTTTTTTTCAGCTATTACTGATCAAGATATTAAGGTTGATTTCTTGAAAACTTCTTTCCAAGTAAAATATATGAAACATAATTGTAATGTGATTGGAGAAGATATTTGAATGGGAGGCTTGTATAAAATTTATGTGAAAGTGTGCATCCATCAAGTATTGGCTTCTACATGTGTATCCACCAAAGAGATATGGCACAAAAGGTATGGTCATCTAAATCTTGAGGACCTTATTACTCTACAAGGAAAAGAGATGGTGCAAGGTCTTCCAATATTAAAGGATGATCAAATTAGTTGTGATGGTTGTGCATTGGGTAAACAACATAGAAATGAATTTGAAAAAAGGTCTAATCAAAGGCAAAGGGATATTCTTGAATTTACATTCAGATGTGTCCATGTCATACGCAAAATCAATCACTTGAAGGAACTTATTACTCTCTTATATTTACTGGTGATTGTACTTGCTATTAAGTTTAATTGGGATCTTCATAAAATGGATGCTAAGTCAGCGTTTTTAAATGGTGATTTAAAGAAAAAAATATCTTATATGAAAGTTAAAGAAAGCATTATATGGTCTTAAACAAGCACCAAGACCATGGTATGAGAAAATTGATAAACTCTTCTTTCAACAAGGATTTATAGAAAGTATGAGTGATCCAAATTTGTACATAAAGAATGATGAACATGGAAATGTTGTTTTGATTCCATTATATTTAGATGACTTAATCAGAACATAAGTCCTATAAATTTGATTGATGAAATCAAAGAAGCATTGTCACGGGAATTTGAAATGAAGGATCTTGACAAAATGAATTAAATAATTGAAGTTTGGAGACACGATGGTAATACTTTGATTACTCAAACTAAGTATGCAAAGAAGTTGCTCAGTCTTGGTTTCCTTTGGTCTTGATGATATCCTCCAAATTTTAGAACAATAGGTTGATAATCTTGTTAAAATTTCAGTTTTATGACCTTATTTTATTGTTTGTAGTTGTGATCTTCATGGTGTTAAGTTATTGATGATAACCTTGTGTCAATTTTCTCTATCTTTTATAACTCTTCAGTTATGATCAATTGGAACATTTTTCTTTTGATGCCAAACAAGTTCTTGATGATGTGATAAACCAAGTGACCTACTATAGATATTAGAGTGAGGGGGAGGATTCCATGGTTACCTCTATCCCTCTTGGCATTGTTGGAATTATTAGACTGCTTGAAGTCATTCTATTTAGAAGATATTTGGGAAAGCTTGTTTGTCTTAGTCACTATGTGTGTGTGTACGCGCACGTGTGCATGTACACCTTGCGTGCGTGCATGTGTTATTTTTTAAATAAAATGAGTATCCCAATTCTTTTGTTCTGCTCTATTTTATAATAGTGTATCAGATTTAGCTTTGAAGTTTCTAGAGTGCTAGCATATGTTAGATAATGAAAGTGTCTTGTTGATCAACAAAGAATATTGAAGGAGTTGAAAAATGGAAGAGTTTTCCCTTAGTGTGTTTTTGAAGAGTTCTGAGTGTGATAGTGTACAAGGTGAGAAAGAAGTTTTGGCCTTAAGGCGTAAAAGATTGGTAAAATTTTATTTTTTGTTGATATTTTTTAAATATGGAAAATTTTTCAGATACTTATCTAACTGAGTCAAATAAGTTAGATAGTTCCAATTATGTTAATTGGAAGTTCAAGTTGTAAAATTTAATGGAAGGTGAAAATTTTTGGAGCATTGTAATTGGAACTAAGGCTAAAATAACAAAACCACATGATGTTGTTAGAAATTGGGAGAAGAGCGAATTCAGAGCTAAGATTCTCTTGCATATTTCAGTAAAGGATTCAGTGATCCCTCGTATTAGAGATATGTATACCTCTAAAGATACATGGACAACATTGAAAGGTTTTTATGAGACTAAAAACACAAACACAATTTTGTTTTTAAAGAGAAAATTGCTTTCTATTAAAAATAGAAGTACATGAAAATATTAGTGGCTATTAATCCAAGATTAAGGAGTTAAAAGAGAAATTAGCTGATAGTGGTGAACAAGTCTCTAATAATGATCTAGTAATAGTTACTTTGAATGTGAAGGTTAGTGATTATCATGTATTTATTACTAGCTTGGCTACAAAGGAGAAGCCACCTTCTTTTGAGAGTTTGGTCGGTATCCTACTTGAAAAAGAAGAGAGGAAGAGGCACATGGACAATAGAATTCAGAGCGTTGATTCAAGTTTAATGGCCAAAGACAAGATAACATTCAAAGAAAAGAAATGGTCAAAAAACAAAGGAGGGGGTAAATTTGAGAACCAACGGTATCAAGAAGATAAAATTTATCAAGAAGCAGCTTCATCCAAATCAAATGTAAAGAAAAATAGAAATTGTAATTATTATGGAAAACTTGGGCATTATGCTTATGAGTGTTGGAAAAAGAAGAATAATGAGTCCAAAAACAATAAATATGAGGGTAATTTTGTGAATGATGAGGATGAAATAAGTGATAACCTTCACATGATTTTGAATTTTCTTTATTTATGATGTTTCTCTTTCAGCTAAATCAAATGAGTGTAATAACTAGTTTATAGATTCAGGGGCATCTATCCATATGTCATGTCATAGAAATTGGTTACAAATTTTCATGTGAAAAATATTTGTAGTAAGATCTATTTAGGAGATAATAGGTCTCATGATGTAAAAATATGTAGGGATATAAGTTTACGACTAACTAATAGTTATGTAAAGCAACTTTCTAATGTTATGGTTGTTCCAGGAATTAAGAAGAATTTTTTTTTTCAGCTATTACTGATCAAGGTATTAAGGTTGATTTCTTGAAAACTTCTTGCCAAGTAAAAGATATGAAACATAATTGTAATGTGATTCATGTAAAAGTCTTGGACATCCATCAAGTATTGGCTTCTTCATGTGTATCCACTAAAGAGATATGACACAAAAGGTATGGTCATCTAAATCTTGAGGACCTTATTACTCTAAAAGGAAAAGAGATAGTGCAAGGTCTTCCAATATTAAAGGACGATCAGATTAGTTGTGATGGTTGTGCATTGGGTAAACAACATAGAAATGAATTTGAAAAAAGGTCTTGATGAAGGGGACTCCCCTTACTACCACAAATACACAATAGAAACAAAGAGAAACAAAAAAAATTTTCAAGAATAGAAAATTGGCTTCTTATTGAATAGAAAACACATATTTTTGGGTGATGCAAGATTTCCCTTACACCCAGGATGCTCCTGCATCAGAAACCTAGGGTAACTTGAGAAGTGACCCTATCACGTCTCAGGTGTGCAGAGGAAAACCAAGATGGTCAACCTCCTCCTTTGTTAGCCATGATGAATCTTCTATAGGTCATCCTCTCCATTTGATCAAATACTCTTCATATGTCCTGTTCCTTGTGCTTCTGCCAACACGACAATCTAGTATATCTTCAATCTCCTTGGTAGCTGAAGTAGTAGCTGGAATAATCCATTGTGCTTCTGTGACCTCGCCTTCAACACCCCCTTCATGGTACTTTGTCAAATCTACAATGTTAAATACTGGTGAAATATTCAAATCAGTAGGAAATTCTACCTCATAAGCATTTCCTGAATCATGCTTCTTCAGTATCTTACATGGCCCAAACTTCTTCATTTTCAACTTGTTATATGTACCAACTAGAAATCACTCCTTCCGCAAATGAACCAGGACTTCATCCCCAACCTAAAATTCTTTATGCCTCCTTCTCTCATCTACCTTAGCTTTATACTATGCATTCATCTTGGTAATGTGCTTCCTCACCTCCTCATGGATGTTCTTCAAATGTTCTACAAAATCCTTAGCTTCAGCACTACTTATCTCTCCTTTGTCTATCTTCCTCAACTCTGAAGCATTTTTGGGACTACTTCCAAATACAATCTGGAATGGTGATTTACTAGTGCTCCTGTTGACAAAATTATTGTATGCAAATTCTTCCTGTGGTAAAATCAAATCCCAACCTATTGGCTTATCTCCAACAAAACATCTCAGAAAATTCCCCAAACTCCTATTCACCACCTCTGTTTGTCCATCAGATTGTGGATGATGTGATGAGCTAAAATTCAAGTCTATCTTCAACTTCTTCCATAATGTGTACCAAAAATATCCAACAAACTTAGTGTCTCGATCTGAAACTATACTCTTTGGCAGACTATGTAGTCTCACCACTTCTTTGAAAAACAATTCAGCCACATGAATAACATCATTAGTCTTCTTACAGGGAATGAAATATGCCATCTTTGAAAACCTGTCAACCACCAAAAAAATTGAATCATGTCCCCGCTGAGTCCTTGGTAAACCAAGAACAAAGTCCATACTGATATCCTCCCAAGGCTTCTCTGGTATTGGTAATAGCTAATACAATCCTGTATTATGCTTTGCTCCTTTTTCCATTTGACATACTCTACAACTCTATACAAACTTCTTGACATCTTTCTGCAACTGTGGCCAATGATAATTCTTACTGACTAGAGAAAGGGTTTTATCTTGACCAAAATGTCCAGCCAATCCTCCGCTATGATTCTCCTTTATGAGATTCTCCCTCATAGAACTTCGTGGAATGCACAACTGGCTCCCTTTGAATAACATTCCATCCTGAATGATGAAGTCCAGCCACTTTGTTCTGTCTAGAGTAACAGGTTCTATACAAGCTTTCCAAGCTTCACCAAAATTAGGATCCTCTAGATACAAACTCTTGAGTTGCTTGAACCCAACCACCTCGATCTGCATCTTTGTTAGCAAAAGTTGCCTTCTGCTAAGAGCATCTACAACTCTATTAGACTTTCCACTCCTGTGTTTCAAAACAAATGTGTAACTCTGCAAAACTTCAACCCATTTCAAATGTCTTTGATTCAACTTTCCTTGACTATTCAAATATTGCAAAGCTTGATGATCAGTATACAAAACAAACTCCTTAGGAAGTAGATAGTGTCTCCACTTCTTCAATGCTTGAATTATAGCATAAAATTTCTAATCATAAACATAATATTTTATCTTGGCATAATTTAAATTCTCACTGAAATATGGAATAGGTTTACCTTCTTGGCTCAAAATAGCTCCTATTCCAGTACCACTAGCATCATAGTCTACTTGAAACACCTTATTAAAATTAGGAATTGCTAAAATAGGTTGTTCTGTAACTTTTTGTTTTAACAGTTCAGAACTCTTCTCAGCCCCTTTAGTCCACTTAAACTCTTTCCTATCCCCTCTCATTGTTTCAGTCAAGGGACCACAAATACTGCTAAAACTTCTGATAAACTTTATGTAAAAGCTAGCCAAACCATGAAATAATCTTACCTCAGTAGAACTCCTTGGAGTAGACCATTCTAGGATAGCTTGCACTTTCTTTGGTTCCATTTTCAGTCCTGCTAAAACTATAAATCCTAGATACACTAACTCCTTCACAAAACTGCACTTCTTCAAATTAATCAACAATTTTTCTTCCCTCAACTTCTCCAAAACCCTATGAATATGCATTATATGTTCCTCCAATGTCTTACTAAAGATCATAATATCATCTAGGTAAACAATGACAAACTTACCCAAAAATTCTTTCAAGACTGGCTCATTCATGAGCCGCATGAAAGTGCTTGGTGCATTGGTTAGCCCAAAGGGCATGACCAACCACTCAAAAAGTCCCTCCTTTGTTTTGAAGGTAGTATTCCATTCATCTCCTTCTCTGATATGAATCTGGTGATATCCACTCTTCAGATCTATCTTTGAGAAGTACACAACTCCACTCAAATAGTCCATAATATCATCCATCCGTGGCAATGGAAATCTGTACTTGATTGTGATCTTGTTGATAGCCCTAGAATTTGTGCACATCCTCCATTCTCCATTCTTCTTTGGTGCTAATACTATTGGTACAACACATGGACTCAAGCTCTCATGAATCAAACCCTTCTGCAACAACTCTTGCACTTGTCTGTTCAATTCTTCACTTTCTGTTGGTCTCATTCTATGTGCTACCTTATTTGGCAAACTGGATCCTGGGATCAAGTTCATCTAATGACTGATCTTTCTTACTGGTTGTAATCCATTAGGAACATTATCAGATACAATATCCTAAAACTCATTCAACAGATCTGTAACTTTTACAGGCACATCTTCTACTTCCTCTTTACTAGCTTTTGGAATTAAGGAAAAACACATATTCTCATGCTTCATACCTTCTAGGAATTTTCTTCCATCAACAAAAGTTATTCTTGCATTACTACATACCTTTTCTTCTATATTGTTCAATGGTTTTAACTTATGTCGCACTCCATCCTTTGTCAGGGAATATGTATTTGTACGGCCATCATGTACAACATGCCTATCAAACTGCCATGGCCTTCCCCGCAACATATGAAAAGCATCCATAGGTATGATATCACATAGTACCTCATCATAGTACCTTCCAATCTTGAACTTTACTAGGCACTATTCATTAACCATGACCTTGTGGTCATCCTACACCCAAGTGATCTGATATGGATGTGGGTGTTTCTGCCTCTTGAGCTTCAAATTTGTGACCATCTCTTCTGACACCAGATTGTTAGTACTTCCACTATCAATAATCACATCACAACACTTATTCTCACACTTGCACCTAGTGCGAAACAAGCTCCTCCTTTGCTTAGGTTCATTTTCACCACTCAGTAGGACTCTTCTATTAACTAGGACTTCTCCTCCTTCAACATCTTCAGAATGAGATGATTTTCCATCTTCGTCCACATGTGCAACTCTAGCCTGGCCACCATTTCTCCTATCTACCCTTCCTTGGCATTGAGGACATTCATATGCCCTATTACCTTCTTCTCCATAGTGAAAACATGTTCCATGGAAGCCTCCTCTTCCTGATCCTTTTCCTCATCCTCTTCCTCTTTGATCTCTATTATTTTGATTGAAATTATTTCCCCTCTGACCTTGACTACTACTGGCCTCATCCTTCTTTTTTTGATCTTCATTTCAGCCTCCATAAGATCTTCCACTAGATCTTCCACCATGACCTCTTCTGCTTTGCCTGCTTTCAAACTTCTTGTTCAACTTTTCCTCTACCTTTAGGGAAAACTGGTAGGCCTCTTCAATACTGTTCATTTGGATCAGGTTCAACACCTCCTAAATGATCAGCCTTGTATAGTTGAAAAATGGAAGCACTTCCATTGTAGATGTGTTTAGCCTTCTGAGTAAGTTGGTTGGGGTCATGGCAAGTGCCTTGAATGGGTTCTTGATCTTGACATGGCTTCCTCCCTATTTTGTTCCTCTTTCCACTCCTGTTTGGCTTGATTTATAAATTCTGGATGGCAGACTAGTGATTCTGGGCTTCAGGGTGAAGGTTGACATTTTAGGTCTATGTCGACCTTGACCCTGATCTAGGTTAGGGTCGACCTCGACCTTGATGCAGGGTTCAGATCCCTGGGTCTTGCAGTTTCAGGAGGTCGACCTTTGCAAAAAGTATTTCTAGCTTCCAGGTCGGCTGTTTCAGGTTCTGAAGTGTTGATTCCTAAATTATATTTAATATAGGTCCTCTCCTAGGGGTAAAGTCTTTAATGGGAATTTAATCCTCCTATGTAGGCCTCCTTGGAAGATTGTGCCCTAATTCCATATAAAAGGGGAGATTTCTCTCTCATTTTCTCTAAGAAAGATTGAGAATCATCATCAAGCATTCCTAATTGAGATCAAGCATTATCGAGTGAAGTTCAAGCAAGCAATCAAGAAAGATTTCAAGCAAGCATTCATCCATTCAAGTATCTATTTTCATGAAGGAGATCCATTAGAGGCCATTGAAGGATTGAAGTTACAAGGTGTCCTTTTGGTGATCTCTCCATCTACCTTCTTCCAAGCCTTTTTCAAATTCAAGAACCCATTCAAGACTTGGTGTTGCAGATCTACAAGCAAGAGATTGAAGACATCCTACCTTTTTACATTCTACATTTGAAGTATACTTGTGGATTCAAGGATTCGAATCCGCCACAAGGACTTTTTCAAGAAAGGTGAATTTATGCATTTACTTTGTCCATTTCTGCAATTTCAATTACATATATTTGAGGTTAATTCCAAAAATGGGGTTTGACGAAGGCAAACCCCTCCCCCACAACAAACAATCTCCTTTTTCTTGCAGGTATAAGTATAGAACAGTGGATTTGAACCCAGATCTGGATACTCTTTTTGGCAAACTTTCAGGATCCGTGAAGAAAGTCACTTTCGGATCTATGCAGGTCAGGGTCGACATTATTGGGTCAGGGTTGACATTTGTGGGTCAAGGTCAAACTCTTTCATAAGATGACATCATAATGGAAAACAATTTCTGGGTTTTGTTCGTCTTTGCATTTTGGTTCGGTATCAACTATTAGTTTTTCTAGAAATGGTCTACAGACCTTAGAAAACAACATTCTTTGATCTGCAATATTTCAAGGTTAGTTCTTTTCTCCCATCTCTTCAATTACTGTCATATATCATTTCTATACATATAATTAACAGAATTTAAGGTATCTCCTTTGTTATTCTCCTTTCTAAATAGTTGATTCATTTGTGCATTAACCCTTCTCTTGGGTTGATCAACTTGGATCTCCCATTTGTGCATTTGGGAATAAAAGAGGAACATCTTATCTTCTCCTTAATTGCAATTGCAATACTTAATCAATACAATTCAATTAAGGTTAAGGGATCCAATACATTCTAGGAAAATAAATCTATCATTCTTAATACATTATATCTTCTTAATAAACACATCTAATTTCATCCCCTTTTACATTTTCGTAAGATAGAATATTCAATCTCTTTACATTTTAAACACTTAACATCCATCAAATCAACCCCCCAACACATGCACACATATACCTCTATACATCTACCTCCATATTTTATCTTACATTTTGGTGAACCCGCGATAGACAATGCTTTCTTTTTGGTGTTAGATTTGCATCTTATGTTAGATCTTACATGCAGTCAACAGTAAATTTCTTTTATGCTCTTGCATTTATATATCAAAAATTTAAAAATCACAAATTGCTTTAAAAATACAAAAACATTTACATTTTTCATGCTTATAGATTTCATTTGAATGCATTTGGATGTATTTAAATCTATTTTCTATGCATTTCTTTATTGATTATCATGTTGCACAAGTTGTTTCAAGTGTTTTCCAAACATCCTTCTATAACTTTTGGGATTAAACAACATCCTCGTCTTACCTTACCATTGAATGATGTTACACCTAGAAAGACTTTATCTAGTGTGCGTGATGTTTCATTATCCTCTCTTGTATTACCTTGTAAGGATATATTAGAGAAAGAAGATGACTTTAATCTTTCTCTCCATCATATTTCTCTTTATGGAGATGAGTTAAAGATTGGTGTTAATTCTTCTCCTAATATATGTCTTTCCTACGAGCTTACTTTAGAATATAATCCCCCTATTTGGGATGAACCTTTGGATTTGGATGTTGATTACTCTCTTCCCCATGAATCCATTATGGATTATCCTCCTATTTGGGATGAACCCTTGAATAAGGACATTGATTTATCCCCTCCTAGAGAAGATGCCTTGATACAAGAGGGTGATTTATTAATAGATGACATATTCATACATAATGGTGACTCTTTTTCTAAAACACACTCCTCTTGTGAAGACATTTTAGAGAAAGAAGAAAACATTATAGATGCTTTACCTCCATTTGAGATTCCTTCTAGTGACGAGGCATTAGTGGAGAATGATGTGAATTCCCTTAATTATCTCCCTCTTAGTGATGATCTTAGGGAGAATCAAGATCCTACCTCATCTCCTCCTAGGATGTCTTCTTTTCTTCCTTCATGTGAATCTGTTTGTAGTTCTGAGATAACTAACATGGTTTATCCAAAACCCTTGATGACTATTAAAGGTTGTCCTCGCATTACTATCAAAGGTAAACCTATGGAATCTTTAGAATCTTTCAATGATCAAGATTCGATAGCTCAGACCTATCGTACAAGGAATAACCCTCAACCTAATCTAGTGGTTCCTACTTCTTTACCACCTTCTCAACCCATTCTTCCACCTCCACCCCATCTTCCTAGCATGGAGTATGATTTGATAAACCATTTGCGCAATACCCCTACCAATATTTCTTTATGGGAGCTTCTTCAAACTTCACCTACCTACCATGAAGCCTTCCAAAAATCTCTGGCAACTCTTCCCTCTCCACCTCCTAATCAAGAGAACATCACTACCTTCTTACAATGCATGCATGTTACCCCGGTTCCTCCTGACATTATATTTAATCAAAAGGATTTACCTTCTCAAGAATTTTAGAAGAAATACGATGCTCTTATGGTTGTTGTTACTATCAATAAGAGTATCATTCATAGGACCTTGATTGATAATGGATCTGGGCTTAATATTTGTAGCATGGACATGCTCAAATAAATTAAGGTTGATCTTTCAACTATTCAACCTGATAATAATCCTATCCGTGGCTTTGATAACATTGATAACCTTCTTAATTCTGAGTAAGTTGGTTGGGGTCATGGCAAGCGCCTTGAAAGGGTTCCTGATCTTGACATGGCTTCCTCCCTATTCTATTCCTCTTTCCACTCTTGTTTGGCCTGATTTCTAAATTCTGGATGGCATACTGGTGATTCTGGGCTTCAGGGTCAAGGTTGACATTTTAGGTCTATGTCAACCTTGACCCTGACCTAGGTCAGGGTCAACCTCAACCTTGACCCAGGGTTCAGATCCCAGGGTCTTGCAGTTTCAGGAGGTCGGCCTTTGCAAAAAGTATTTCCCGCTTCCGGGTTGGATGTTTTGGGTTCCAAAGTGTTGATTCCTAAATTATATTTAATATAGGTCCTCTCCTAGGGGTAAAGGCTTTAATGGGAATTTAATCCTCCTATGTAGGCCTCTTTGGAAGATTGTGCCCTAATTCCATATAAAAGGGGAGCTTTCTCTCTCATTTTCTCTAAGAAAGATTGAGAATCATCATCAAGCATTGCTAATTGAGATCAAGCATTATCAAGTGAAGTTCAAGCAAGCAATCAAGATTTCAAGCAAGCATTCATCCATTCAAGTATCCATTTTCGTGAAGGAGATCCATTGGAGGCCATTGATGGATTGAAGTTGCAAGGTGCCCTTTTGGTGATCTCTCCATCCACCTTCTTCCAAGCCTTTTTCAAATTCAAGAACCCATTCAAGACTTGGTGTTGGAGATCTACAAGCAAGAGATTGAAGACATCCTACCTTTTTACATTCTACATTTGAAGCATACTTGTGGATTCAAGGATTTGAATCTGCCACAACGACTTTTTCAAGCAAGGTGAATTTATGCATTTACTTTGTCCATTTCTACAATTTTAATTACATATATTTGAGGTTAATTCCAAAACCAGGGTTTGACCAAGGCAAACCCCTCCCCCACAACAAACAATCTCCTTTTTCTTGTAGGTACAGGTATAGAACAGTGGATTTGAACCCAGATCTGGATACCCTTTTTGGCAAACTTTCAGGATCCGCGAACAAAGTCACTTTTGGATTTATGTAGGTCAGGGTCGACATTATTGGGTCAGGGTTGACATTTGTGGGTCAAGGTTGACCTTTTTCATAAGATGACATCAGAACGGAAAATGATTTTTGGGTTTTGTTTGTCTTTGCATTTTGGTTCGATATCAACTGTCAGTTTTTCTAGAAATAGTCTATAGACCTCAGAAAATAGCATTCTTTGATCTTCAATATTTCAAGGTTAGTGCTTTTCTCCCATCTCTTCAATTACTGTCATATATCATTTCTATACATATAATTAATAGAATTTAAGGTATCTCCTTTGTTATTCTCCTTTCCAAATAGTTGATTCATTTGTGCATTAACCCTTCTCTTGGGTTGATC
>MU227573.1:2376246-2387205 GCA_018584345.1 Thuja plicata
CTCTCTCTCTCTCTCTCTCTCTCTCTCTCTCTCTCTCTCTCTCTCTCTCAAATTTTCACGTCAAGTTGACTAACCCTGATTTGCTAATTTTTCATTGCCACTTAAGGGAATAATTTGGCCCCTCATGATCTTGCACATACCTCTCTCTCTCTCTCTCACAGAGAGAGAGCATACTCATTTTCCTATATGTTTCATGTATGGGCAATAATGAGTACCTATTTTATACGTTACTTGATTCAAAAGGATGGAAAAAAAATTTGATGAATAAAGATGATTTTAGGTTAATCATGTGTTATATAATCATCTCAATATCTTTCCTACACTTTTTGAACGGAGTCAATCGGACTCCGTATGTGAAATTTATGGCTTTTGGAAGAAAAGCCTATTTTAGTTTCTTCATAACCCGCTTGGGTTATGGAGAATAAAATCAATAGTTTTTACTTCTTCAAAACCCGATTGGGTTTTGAAGTAATTTTTTCTTTTCAGATTCCGATCGGGTTATGGCTCGGGAAGAGGCTTGAAAAATGACCCAATGGCTTGGAGGCTAATTTTTCCTTCATTTTTGTTCTTTTAGATGTTTTTTCATCTTGTAAGATAAATTGTCAACTTTATCTTCATCAGGTTTACAATTTGTCAACTAGGTAGCTTTATAATTTTCACCATAATCTCATACGTCTTCTTAGCATTCTAACCATATAAATTTTTCTATTTTTGGACAACATTAGCATAGTAAACTTTAATTTTCTTTACTAGTGTCTTGATTGTCCTCACAGACATATGTCTACCATTTTTTTAATAAATTTTGATATACTTAATCAAATTAAAAATAAACTACATATTACTGTTCTAGACTTGATTCTTTACACTTTTTAAATTTTTTTTTTTCATTTTTGATTATTTTGATGCAAGTTATGCCCAGCACACGAATAGGTACCAAATTTTTAGGATGCGATCAGTTCGAAAAATCACAGAAAAACAAATACTAGTAGGAAAATTACAAAAAAAATATACTTCTAGATCTCACTCTTACCTATCATCCTACCAAAGGAATTTTAAAAAATATTGAATATAACTATATCTTTTGTACCGTGCACGAAAACAGCTATGTTATGTTTTTCCAGAAAAATCAGGAACATGTTTTCGTGTGCACAAGGTTTGACCCTCTTAATCTTATCCATTTTTTAAAAAAAATACTATTTTAGAAACTATGTTCAGAGCACTACATTTTTTATTTTTTACACATCTTATTGTGAGTGCATGACCCTCAAACGCCTGTTCCAAGTTTAGGTTTACCCAATTTCAGAAAAAATGTGTCCACTTATACCCCCCTTTTTGGTCCACAACTTGGTGCACATACCCATAATTGTAATGTGATTGCAAAAGATATTAGAATAGTGGGCTTGTATAAACTTGATGTGAAATGGACATCCATCAAGTATTGACTTCTACATGTGTATCCACCAAAGAGCTATGGCACAAAAGGTATGGTCATCTAAATCTTGAGGATCTTATTACTCTACAAAGAAAAGAGATGGTGCAAGGTCTTCCAATATTAAAGGATGATCAAATTAGTTGTGATGGTTGTGCATTGGGTAAAAAACATAGAAATGAATTTGCAAAAAGGTCTAATCAAAGGCAAAGGGATATCCTTGAAATAGTACATTCAGATGTGTGCACATCCTATGAAAACTCAATCACTTGAAGGAACTTAATACTCTCTTATATTTATTGATGAGTGTACATGATACTAAGTTTATTTGGGATCTTCATCAAATGGATGTCAAGTCAGCATTTTTAAATGGTAATTTAAAGGAAAAAAATATCTTGTTCAACCTAAAGGATTTGTAAAGAAGGGAAAAAAATATTTGGTATGCAAGTTAAAGAAAGCATTATATGGTCTTAAACAAGCACCAAGATCATGTTATGAGAAAATTGATAAATTCTTCTTTCAACAAGGATTTATCAAAAGTATGAATGATCCAAATTTGTACTTAAAGAATGATGAACATGGAAATGTTGTTTTGATTCCATTGTATCTGGATGACTTAATCAGAACATAAGCACTATAAATTTGATTGATGAAATTAGAGGAACGTTGTCATGGGAATTTGAAATGAAGGATCTTGGAAAAATGCATTAAGGAATTTAAGTGTGGAGACACAATGGTAAGACTTTGATTACTCAAAGTAAGTATGCAAAGAATTTGATCCAAAGGTTTAATATGCAAGATTGTAAAGTTGTATGCACTCCAATAGAACAAAGTTTCAAGTTTTGTTGTGATAATAATACATCAGAAGTCAATGGGACTTTGTATAGGCAGATGGTGGTAAGTTTGAACTACTTGACCATTACAAGGCCTGATATATCATATCTAGTGAGCATATTTAGCCAATTCATGGCTAACCCTCTTGAGCCTCATTGGAAAGAAACAAATAAGTCATTCAATACCTATAGGGTATCATAAACTTTGAAATTGAATATACTAACTATTTGAATGTTTAGTTGATAGGATATTTAGATTCTGATTGGGTAGGGGATTCAAATGATCATAAATCAACAACTGGTTATGCATTCAACATAGGATCAGTTGTTGTTTCTTGGAGCAGAAAAAAGTAACCAACTATTTCCTTGTCATTTACTAAAGTTGAGTACAAAGCATTGTGTAGTACTACATGTGAATTAATTTGGCTAAGGAGAAATCTTGAAGATATGGGACAAAAGCAAGAAGGGCCAACTCCAATCAAGTATGACAATCAAAGTACAATCAAGCTTGCAAACAATCCAGTTTATTATACAAGATCAAAACACATAGAAACTCAACATCATTTTGTAAGAGAAAAGGTTCATTCTCAAGAGATTGAGCTACAATATTGTAATGCCAATGACAACATGGTTGATGTATTCACTGAGCCATTAGGGAAAATAAAGTTTGTAATTTGTAGAGATATCCTAGGAGTCAATCAAAATTCTATTATTCCTTAAGGGGGAGTGTTAGAAAGAGTAATAACATAATCAGTGTATGTGCCCAAGAGTGCTAGTCATATATAATGACTAATTGAAGATTTTTCCATCAGACCTAGTTAGCCATCAAAGAGTCTTTTTACCAATCCATTACTTCTATGTGTTGTCTATCAATTTCTAGTTATTTGTCAATCTTCTGTGGTTGTCAATCTAATTAGCACATATTTAGGAAAGCTTGTTTGTCTCAATCATTGTATATATTTGTGTTATTTGTTCAATAAAATAAGTATTCTAATTCCTCTGTTTTGCTCTATTTTTCTGATATGGTATTAGAGCCAGCTTTGGAATTTCTAGAGTGCTAGCATATGTTAGACAATAAAAGTCTCATGTTGAGCAACACAGAATATTGAAGGAGTTGCAAAAAGGAAGAGTTGTTCTTTAGTGTGTCGTTGAAGAGTGCTGAGTGTGATAGTGTACAAGGTGACTAAGAAGTGCTGGCCTCAAGGTGTAAAAAATTGGTAAAATTTTCTTTTTGGTTTATTTATTTTAAAGATGGAAAATATTTCAAATACTTATCTAACTGAATCAAATAAGTTAGATGGCTCCAATTATGTTAATTGGAAGTTCAAGTTGGAAAATTTAATGGAAGATTACAATGTTTGGAGCATTGTAACTTACATTGCTGAGGCTAAACTAACAACACCATTTGATACTATTAGAGATTGGGGGAAGAGGGAATTCAGAGGTAAGATTCTACTGCGTATGTTAGTAAAGGATTCAATGATCCATCATATTAGAGATATCTCTACCTCTTAAAATAAGATACATGGACAACATTGAAAGGTTTGTATGAGACCACAAATACACATAGAATTATTTTTTTAAAGAAAAAATTGATTTCTATTATATGAATACATAGATCCACTCATTTTTGTTCAACATTGATCAACCCACAGAGCACATAGCCATCGACTTCTTTTCACCTGTATTTTTTAAGGTACATGAATTTCTTTGCATGTTGGGTTTCTCCTTTTTAGGTTTGAGATTAATTAGATTCTGATTTGTAAGGTAATTTTCATGTTTCAGACATTATATTAAAAAATATGAACGTGTAGATTTTCTATCTTGAAAAGCCTCAAACACCATGAATCCTTTGCCACTAGTACTAAAAGATTTGTATACAAGGGTTTTCTTTGTTGTTGTATCTTCAGATGATGTGTTTGGAAGACTTGGAACCCTATGGATTCAAACACGTGATATTTTTTATTTTATCTTTTAAATTTCTTCTTCTACTTTTCGTGAAGTTTTCTCGTTTGTTGACTGATTTGATGTTATAATCAGTTGCACAAAATGTATGTTTCAATGTGCAAGACTTGAAACCATTTGAATATGATAATTAGGAAGATTACTACAAGGGTTTTGAATTGAAGGGTTTATTTTTAATCTCTAAGTTGAAGTACAAAACTTAATGTTCCCTGCAGTAAATCTTTGTTATACTACATGGCCATTAAGGATTTGGGTATGAGGGTTCTGAGTTTTTCAATCCCCTTAAACCATCCATTGCATTAAAGCATTGACATACCTGATAGATTGAGAATCATTTAAACATGATTCTTGGGTGCAATAGCATGCTTATATAGTAGGATTCATTTTTTCTAGGGTGTTCTATTTGTGGTCACTTATGGGCATTGTGAGCTAGAAACTTTTTGCGTAGCTGTAAATCTGATTTTTTGGGAATACAATTGAATAGAATGGAATGTAAGGGTTTTAATTTCAGTTCTTCTCTCTGGCCAGTGGTTTGAAATCATGTACTGAAAAGTTGAAATGACTGATGCCTAGAGCCCTGAGTTATAAACATAAGTTTTCAAGGATTTTGGTGTAAGGGTTTTTTACCTTCTCTTGAGTAGAGACGTAAAACAGTCTATGTGAAAGGAGTTAATCCTTGGCTGGGATCTTGAGAGATGACATCGACATTTTTAAGATGCCCTGATATTTTTTGACTTTGTAGTTATTTTTCTCTTTTGTGGTGTTTTGAATGCAAAATATCCTTAGAAATCCTATGAAGTGGCCATGAGAATTTATTGTTATTTTTTCAGGATTAAGGCCATTTGTATATGCAGTGGATTAACATTACACTAAGGCTGGGGTCTTATGGGAGGGGGCTTCCTTAAAAATAGAGATGGAGCTGCTTGAGGAATTTTAGGAATATTTTAAAGATATCAATCCCATCAATTTTATTCTTCAATTTAGCTCAAATGTTGAGCCCTGATATTTAAGGAAAAATTTCAAGCCCCACCCCATTTTCACCCGCTCAAATTTTAACATCTAAAAGGTAGAGCCTCCTACTTTATAGCAAGAGATTCCAATTAATCCTGTAGCCTTAAAAAATAATTATCATCGGACTTTTTAGTTGCTAGCAAGTAGGTGGAAAAAGGGTTGGGCTAAAAATTGGCCCACTAGCCTAGGAATGTTTTTTTTTTCCATTTGTCAAATATTTAATTTCAAAATTTTTCTAAAATTAATTTTGTTGGGAAAATAGTTTTTTTATTTATTTTGTTAATGCATAACCTTAAATGTGGGAGTTAAAAATTTTAAACTCAACTAAACTAAAAAATTAATGGGAGGATCTCCTTTAAAATATTTCTAAAAAGTAGCAAGCAGCTCCAGCTCTAATTTTTAGGAAGCCCCCTCCACGGAACGTCAACCTAAGGATAATATTACCCTATTAAGATAGGGTATGCCATGGAGATATTGAAGAAGAGGTAGAGAACAGTGGTTGAGAGATTTGCGTTCATGGACATAAGATTCCATGTTAATGCCATTATAAGTAAGATCCAAAGCTATTGCTCGGTTGCCTTTCACCGTAGCAAGGCAACCACTTTATACCAACACAGTGCGTCATCTCCTCCACTTAAACTGTAGATAAAAAGCTGCAATAACATTTGAATGGTATTGGCACTCGTATGAGAGATTATATAAGCAAGCATCTATTAAGGAAACGTATGTAATGTAAAACAAAAATATTTATGAAATCAACATGAATATTACTGTTGCGAGAAAATGAAATCAAAGGTAGGCAATCTTGCGAAGAAGATGGTGAAATTATAAAGCAATATATGATGTAAATAGCCATCCTGTTTGGCACCTATATTTACGGGGAAGAGTTAATGTTTCTCTTTTTAAAGAAATAAAAAAATTAGAATTTTTGGGAAAAAAATTATGCTCTTCTTTTAAAGCCATAACGCGTGGTAAATACTTTTATTTTCTCCTTGTCTATTAAAATTTAACATTAGTTCTATACTATTTATTGCATAAAATATTAAAATTGAAATTATTTAGTATGATTATTATATTTAATCAAACTTATGTATTTAATATTTTAAATATTTTATTGTATTTAAAAACTAAAATATGATTATTCTTATATAAATATGTATTAAGTTAATTTTTAAAATATAAAAATATTAAGTTTATTTAAAATGTTAGATATTGAATTATATTTTAATTATTAAATTTAAGTAACATTTTTTAAATAAATTATTTTTTTTAAATATATTTTAATTTTATTTTCTATTCTAGATGAAAGAGAAGGAGAAGGTGGAGGAGAAGAATTTCAAGTTATATTTCAATTATTCAATTTAAATAATCTTTTCTAAGTAAACTAAAAAATATTTTAAAGGAGGAATGAGGGAGATGAAATTTTTTTTGCTCTGCTAGGGTTTAGAGTCGCGTTGCTATTCTAAGCCCTCTTGTCCTTTCATATCGCATTTACTATAGGAAAAAGCTTTAGTATATATGGCCTCGGCAAACATTAGCCTAGCAGTTGATGTTGGTGTTGTTTTGGTGACGGATAACAATGGCACCTCCAAGAAAGAGACCTCGCAAGTTTGTTCCCAAAGTGTTCCATGAGGTATGTCTCAGCCTGATATTGTTTTTCAAATTCATGAGTTTGATGATGCATATTCTTGGCTTGAAATGCATACTCTTATTCCTTACTTTCTGGGTCGCAACCCTCCTGAAAATATGATTAAGGATTGGGTGGCAAAAATCTGGAGTCCTCATGAAATCTATTTGGATGGCATACAGAGTCTCACCAAAGGTATCTTTCTGTTTCACTTTTCCAATCCCACTCATGTGGATGCTATTTTTGCCAAAGGACCCTAGAATATTAGGGCTTCCCTTTTAGTTTTCCAGTGTTGGTCTTGAGACTTTTCTATCTCTGACGACAAGAAACTAAAAGTCCCTATGTGGGTTGAGTTTCCTGGTCTTCCTCTACCTTGTTGGCCTTTCATGCATGCCATTGCTCAAAAGCTAGGTAGGGTTATTTTTAGTGAGCATGCCATTTTTTCAATCCTCGGCCTCAAAAGAGGCTCTGTATTGAATTCGACCTCTCCCGAGATTAGGAGGAGGAGGAGGAGGTGGCATGAATGGTGCTGCTGGTGGTGGCATGGATCCCTTTGAATGCTGGGCAATATGTGAAAATGTAGGTGCCCTCTGACCATCTAGAACTACATCATGATACAAAGCATAGTAATACGTCGCTCTCTGTCCCTGGTGGATTGCCGTCCGGGCCTGTAGGTCTCTCTCAGCTCTCAGTCGCTCGAGCTGTCTATCTCTATCTGCCAACAAAGCCTCTACCGTGGTGACTCTGGCCTCTAAAGCTGTAATCTGAGCCCTAAGCTCCTCTCTCTCCTGCTCACATCGCGATAGAGGATCCCCATCTCTGCCAGGGTCCTACTCCTGTACTCTCTATCTCTGCTGCTTAGGAGTCAGTAATGGGCCTTGATCTCTCTGGGGGGCCACAAACCTGTACCTCGGCCATCTCTACCCACTACAGCTTAGGCCACCAGTATCCACTACCTCACCACCTCCCCCTCGGTCATCATCATCATCATGTCTATCATCCAGGGGAGGATTCCTGCCGCCTCTGCCTCCATCCCTGCCTCCATCTCAGCCCCCATGTCTGCCTAGAGCTTTGTCTCTGCCCCCCTCTCCCCCTGACGGGTCGATCCTCTGGATCATAATCCAAAGGCTCCTCTATACGAGGAATCATCTCCTCTAGAACTGTGAATCTTGGGAATGGATGCTGAAGCATAGCCATCTGATACCCCTGCATCCTGAACATCTAGGCCAAGGTCCCAATCTATGGCTACCATATCATGGATGTCCTATGCAGCATCCTCATAAGTCAGCTGGGCTCCCCAATCAGCCACCTCATCCCTGATCTATTCATAAACTGTCACATCCTCTGTCCGGCCCTGTCGCCACCCGTACTGTCTCAAAACTTGGGTAACAAGGAAGCACTCTATAATATATCTGGTACAGCCGATAAAATATCTGCTCTGACACAAAAAAGGGACCTGCCGAGCATCAAATGTCCATACCTCATAGTCCAAGTATGGTCGCCCTACAACCTCTGTCATATCGTCAAATAAATGATGCCAATACTCAACCTTGCCCAGGTGGGGCTACTGTAACAAACCTGCATACATATATACATAGGGCTGCTCTGGAGCCCTCTGCCTGTCAATAATCGACTGTGTCACTGGGATGTGCTCCCAGGCCCATACCTAAAGAATCAAAATACCAACAGTCATGTTGCGGGTATGATGGTACATAATCTCATGCAGCTCTTGGTACATGTTAGCCAGAATGCAGCTCCCCCAGACAAATCATCGACGGTGGATGATCATCTGCTCTACCATGCCAACCCAGCCTACCAGGAAACTATGCTATCCTCTATCTGGCATAAGGATGCCACCTACCAATCCAGCTAAATACATAGCTAGTCAATCATAGTGATCGACCATGTAGTCCCATGACAAATATCTCCAATCTATGTTGTCATCCTGGAAAAACCTCTGACCAGTCCCAATCGCAACACCAGCTCGCGACTCATTGAAAACCTCATGTCCCACCATGGGCACACATAGGATTCTCCAAATGTCCTCTAGAGTCACAGTGAGCTCCCTAGTCGGTAGGTGGAAGATGTTGTGCTCTGAGTGCCATCTCTCGGCTAGAGCAGTCAACAACCCCTGGTTTACTATGATCTTAGGTAAACCTATCAATGATCGTAAGCCACATCGGATCATGATATTCTTCTCATCGTCTGATAGTCAGCCAGACAATGCCAGAACTCATGTAGGATACGTGCCTTGAAAGGTGACTACCTCAAAATGGGCCTGATTTTGACAAATACAGAAAAGCATCAGCATTCTATCTACCACAAAGGGCATATTCCTATTCTACTCAATCATTTCTAGTTCACAGAAAGAAAATAGATCAACACAAATAACAAAACATATGTCTTTTACCAGATGCGATTCTGGAAAAGCAGGATGCGATTGCGTATACAGGATGCGATCCTAGAAAAATAGGATGTGATCCTAAATGCGGGGTATGATCCCCGACATACGGGATACGATTCACTGATGGAATCTTGCTAAAAAGATGGCTAAACCTAAAGGACTGGATGCGATTCGGGAAAACCCAGATGCGATGTAGAATCTGGGAAAAAAACCAGATGCGATCTGGGAAAATTCAGATGCGATGCGCGTTTTGCAGGATGCGATCCAGAATCCCAGATGTGATCCTCTCTTTAACTAGCTATAAAATGCGTAAAAATGCTTAAAATTCAAAAATGCAAAATTCACAAGGTAGTTTATCGAGCACTTACCGGCGGTGGGTAATTGGCTGGGCGCTGGTGTCGTCGGCTCATCTCAAAATGATGCTTCCTCACGGGGACCACCATTTTCTCTGTAGAGCTCTCTAATTGGCTATTGCTAAATGTCAAAATGAATAGTGAAATGGTCAATTTGGAGGCTTATATGGGTCTTTTGGGACATTTAGGGTTTTCAGAACTCTTCCTGAACAACTATAAATTCATTTGTGCTCTCTTTTCTTCAATCGGGAACCAAATCGAAGGTGCCTACAATATTTTCAGTAGCACAGTGTCCTTTTGCAATAGTTTCACAAAATTTGCAAATTTGCTTCTTTTTTTTTACCATATTGGTACTAATTGCACATTTTATCATACATCTTGATCTAAACATCATTATCACTCATATTTTCATGTAATTCAACTTGATAACTGTGTGTTTATTTACACGCACCTTCTTCTATTCCGCTCTTTCTTATCCTCCTGCTTCCTACAAGTGATACGTTCATTCAACTAACGGATTTTATTCTTTTCCTTCGATTTTGTTCCTGAGGGGGCATGATCACACTATCTCAATTAAATTTTTTCTTGAAGAAACATTAAAAAAAATTGACTTCATTATCAAACAAACTAAGGGGCATAACAGTGTCTTGAGTAATGTCGGAACTGTTGGATAGAAAGCTTAGGTTCTCATGAGCTGGATATCTTATGTTTCCTCATTTTAGAAGATTTTTAAAAAGCTCCTAGTAGCTTCATATTGGCTTTCAGACGATAACCAAATTTGGAATCAATATTATGAATTTTCGGATGACAACCAAGTTCAGAATTGGTATTTTTAAAATCTTTTATTGATCTTTGGACGACAACCAAGTTCAAAATCAATTCTATCAGTTTTGTTTAAATAATTGCGAGACTGATCTCATCAACATTTCATTCGACAACCAAGAATGGGATTCTCAATCTTTTTGAAGTCAAAATCAAAAAATTTCTTTGAATCAATGCGCTCCTCGCACATCAATTCAAAGAGGGGCAAATGTAACCACCTAAATTTGGTCTGTCACAACTATGGACCCTATTTGCCCTAAGTGTGATCATACCCTCGATTTATGTCCAAACGACCCTGTTACAGCTTGGCATAATTCTTTAAATCAATTTAATATCCTAGGTGATTTTTATCACTGATTTATATTAACTATTATAGCCATACAATTTCGACCAATCAAATCAAATCAAAATCAAACATGGCTATAATATTTAATTATAAAAGAATTAAATAAATCCCTAAATCAAATACCCACTTGCAATTAACCCATTCCCCTAGCCTATTTAATTTAATTAAA
>MU227573.1:2403922-2418205 GCA_018584345.1 Thuja plicata
CCCTCTTTAAGGCCTTCATTAATGCCTTCATTAATAAAGATGCCTTAAGCCCATGTCTCTCCCATGCCTTATTAATGCCTTGGGCATTAATGGCTCTTACATATTTATTTATGAGCCTCCTAGTTCAGAAATGAACTTTGTCCCCGCCCCCTCTCTCTCTCCCATTCTTCTATAAATAGAAGTCTATTTTGAGAGAAAATGGGCCTTCACCTTAGAATAAAAATTACATTTTTATGCTGTTAGATTTATCCTAGACTCACATTTCATCCATTTTACCATGCTAGTTCTTTGTTTTCATTTCATCTTTTAGAGCTAGATTGCATGCTTTATCATCTTTTAGCTTGTTTTTAATCTAAAATCCTTCATGCTAGGTTGTATTCGTCACTGATTTGTAGCATATTCTGAGGGCTGATATGTTACTAATTACACTCCTCCTAGTTAGCAGGCAATAGGTCGATATTAGTGGTTATGCATGTTTTATCTAACCTTTCAAGCTAATGCAATGACTTATTGAGTGTTTGTGTCATTTTCAACAGGTACCCATTTACACACACACAGTGGTAACCCTCTTTGGGTTCGCACACCTCAGGTAGCTTCCTTGATTTCCACTCCTCCCATTTTTTTCCACTCTCGCATCCCTGAAGGGCGTGCTGAGGCCGCATAGGAGGGCATGTCCAAAAAATGCAAAAATGTTTCCATAGAGTCTCTTGGGAATAATTTCGCTTATTTGTCAAATAGTTTTCCATCCCTTAGGGAATGTGATGGTATGGATGACACTATTTTCTCATGAAGTACATCTCATGGAATATTAGGGGTCTGAGAGACCTACCCATAAAGTATTCTGTTAGGAATGTTCATCGTCGTGTTAATCATCTAGATGTGTTATGCCTCTGGGAAGTTAAAATTTCTGTTTTTTTGCTTGATGTTGCCTGCAAAGTTATTTGGCCTAGGAGCCTTGCTCTATGTTCTCAGCATGAAGCTAGTCGAGGTGGAGTTGTTACTCTCCTTTCTCCATGTTGGCATTCTTTCTTAATCAATCATGGTTCAGATCCCATGCAATGATCTGTTTGGGCTGCTTTCATTATCGAGAATCATTCTTTTGACATAGTCAATGTTTATGCTCCCAATGATGTTGTTGAGAGATCTCATCTTTGGCATTGGCTTGTAGATTCTCTGCCACCTACAACTTGAATTTTTTGTGGTGACTTTAATATGGTTGAGGTGGCTTCTGAAAAAGATGGCATTTTTCCTTTTCAATGGATAGTTGGTGAATGGGAAGCCTCGTACTACATGCGTAATAAATTGGGCCTTTTTGATCCCAATCTTGGCCACCACTGAAATGATGGAGTTTGGCACATGTGATCTAATTTTAGAGCTTCTTCTAACAGAATTCATAAATGGCTTGATCGTGCCATGATTACAGCATAGTCTTTTTTCTCTTTTTTTCAAAAATGCAAGCCTTGTCGGTTACTCCTCTTATTGATGTGACCTTTTAAGATCATTTCCCCATTCAATTCAATATTGTATGGAAGATAGCTAAGACATGACCTCCCACCACTCAATTCTTTTTTAATACTTCCATTCTTAATCATGCTTCTACGGTGGCCCACATTCATTGGGTTTTGAACCTTGAGCCTCGGCCATCGCAATTATCTGGCTGGATTCAATGGTGGAATGATGCCATCCGACGTACGACATGCTTTCTTTGCATTTATGGTAGACAACTTTCAATCTACCACTGTCGATCCTATGATGTCAACACCAAAGCTCTTTGTGGTGCCATAGAGGCCTTAACTCTAGATCAGTTCAATCAGAGCCTGCAACTTCATCTTGCCTAGTTGCGTCAACAGAAACAAGTTACAGACAACTATGTTGCCAGAGGTGCTCAGATCAAAGCTCATTTGCACTGGTTAAAAGTCAGAGATCAGACCTCTAAAGAATTTTTTGTGGCTCTCTGTGCCCATCAAACTAATGTGGGCATAACCAGGATCAAAGAAGGTCAATCCCTCCTCACAGAGCTTCCTGATATTCTGCAAGCCTTTTTTTGTCATTACGAACAAGTTTTTGCCACCTAGGGATCCTCTCCTTCCAGCAATCAAGCTCTTAACGATTGTATATCTGTCATGCCTCAATGTGTTTCACCATCCCAACATTCTTTCTATGACCAACTTCTTACCCTGCAGGTTCTCTGGGAAGTTGTCTTTGCCATGGCTGTTGATAAGGCTCCTGGTTGTGATGGGTTTTCCTATGAGTTTTATAAAACTCTCTAGGATGCCATAGGTCCTGATTTACACTAGGTCTACCTTGAAGCATATCACTCGTATTCTCTGGGAGACATTATAAATAAAGGCAACATTAAATTCATCTCCAAAGATGGGGATTCAAAGGATATTTGCAACTGGCGGCCTATTACCTTGCTCAATGTCTCATTTAAGATCATTGCTAAGGCTTTGGCTTGCGAAATTCATGACATCCTTCCTCAAATTTTTCGGCTAGAACAAACTGGCTTTATTAAGTCAAGATATATTATAGATAATATCATTGTAGTTTGGGAAGGTATGGAATGGGCCCGTAAGTCACAACAGAAAGCCCTTTTTCTTAAGATTGATTTTGCTAAAGCTTATGACCATATTGAATGACCTTTTATTCTTGCTATGCTTCATGATCTAGGTTTTGGCACCAAATTTCTTCAATCTGTGTAGATGCTTTTCAGGGATGCCTCTGCTTGCATCAGCATTAATGGAAGACAGTCCTCTACCTTTGGGCTCTTCAAATCCATTCGGAAAGGATGTCATGTTGCCCCTGCCTTATATGTTCTAGCATCCAAAGGCTTTGGCTACTTGTTAGCTCACTCTATTTCTCTGGGCCATGTTCATGGGATTGCTTTACCCAATACCACTCAGCAGTTGGTTAACGACCATTTTTTTGATGATTCTTTTCTCACTCTTGCAGAGGATGAAGAAAATATCAAGGCAACCTTGCAATGTTTAGACACTTTCTATCTAGCTTCAGGCTCGGCCATTCAGTGGCCTAAAACCTTATGTTATAGATAGTATTCCCTTCCTGACCCACCTTCGTTTACCCAGTTTGGCTGGTCCAGGATACAACATGGTAAAATTTTTTGATTCCTTGGTATACCTTTTTCTTTTCAATCTACTTCTACTGAATTATGGAATTTTGTGCTTGCTAAAATTGAAAAGAAACTTACCTATTGGATTACCAAGGCACTGTCGCTCGCTGGAAAATTCCAGATTTTCTCTAAGGTTTTGGCTGCTACTCATGTGTACTATTCTTCATGTTGGGCTCCTTCAAAGGCATCCTACAAGAAGCTCAGGAAATTGTTAAGGGATTTTCTTTGAGCCTCTGGTGCTGATCACCATGGATTTCACAGAGTTGCCTAGGAATTTTGTTGTCTCCCCAAGGCCTGTGGTGGGCTTGGTTTACTTGATACTCAAAAGCAGGGCCTGACCCTCTGTGTGAAATGGGTTGTGTGTTGTCTCACATGCAATGAGGCCTGGAAGTCTTGCTTCGCCATTGCATTTCTTCTAGGTATCCTTTGCACAAACTGACATGGAAAGGGATTGGCTTTCAAACCCTCCTAGTTATGAAGCACCCTGTTCAAATCCAAGGTACCTTTGTTGTCAAAAGCATTTGGAGAGCTTGGGAAGATGTCAAACCTTGGCTTCGTTAGGTCAGGAATGGCTTCTGGGATGGGCTTTCTATCAATCAATAGAATATTTGGTGGTACCCACTTTTTGCACAATAAGGGTATCATCTATCCAGAATCCAGGGTATCAGTGCTCTTCATTTTCACAAACGAGGCATTCAAATGCCCAAGGATTTTTTTTCCAGAGCCACCATGAGTCTTCACTCTTGGGAAGATCTTCGGATTCAATTCTGACTCACTCACCCAGACTGTCATACTTTTGACTTGCTTGTCTCTACTATTCCACCACATCTCCTATACAAAATTGGAATTCAATCAGTTAAAACTTGGTGGAAAGATTGGAAATGGTACCCTAATATGCCATTTACCAACTACAAACCCAAACTTGGGTACTCTTGGCTTGTGCCACATTTTCCTATTGTTGATTCTCTCAACCATCGGTGGCATCTTTCTTCTTTCCAGAAGACTTGGAGCTAGTGTCTCTGCACTATTTGGGATGCTATCATTGAACCCAAAATTGCTCATTTTGCTTGGTGTCTTCTCTACCAAGGTCTGCCCTTAGGAGCTTGAATTTGACACTTAGGTGTGCCTGATCCTAAATACCCATTTTGTGGGCACCCTGGAACCGTTTTACATATTTTTTTGTTTTGTTGTCAGGCCCAGAACTACTGGAGAGGGATTCATAGTTTCTATATGCCATTTTTGTCAGAGCCTTTCTCTTGGCATATGGCTCTCCTTGGTGACTCTCCCAGAATGCCTTCCCAGTATACCTAGATTTGGCATACTTTCAAGATGGAGATTTTGTTTTCCTTATGGAAATAACGTAATGTTGTTATTTTTACTCACTGGTTTCTAGATATTACTTTTTCTCTCTATGCTAAGGCATGTTTATGTAATAATGTCATGATGCATATTCAAGTACAAGCTGACAAGGTGGCCCTTGAGGTCGCCCACTTGCAGGAGCTACTTCAACATTAGGGTAATGCCCCATGTACTATTGCTCGTGTGCCACTAGATTCTCTCTCTGCTGACCACACACCACCTGGGGCTAGTGTCAAAGCAGGAGTGCCTCGGTGAGGTGATCCAGAATGCCATGCTCTTGGCACCACCACTCCGCCTCTCCTCCTGGTAGGAGGGCCTCAGCTACTGGCTAGCCTCTGGTGCTTTCCTATACTATTTCTTGGCCGTCGGCCACTATTCCTGTGTGGCCTCCCACCCCTTCTGATAAAATTCCCCACCTGGCTTTGACAATTTCTCCTAGTCGGGAGGAAGGAGAAATGGAAAAAAAAAGAAACTGATGATGGGTGGTCACTTCCAGACCAGACCCCTGGGCCCAATGTTTGGGGAAATCCAAATGATAAAGATCCTCTGCCCTCTTCTACTACTACTCTTGTAGCCTAAGGGCTTCTTATATGTTTTTTTTTTATGAATAGTAGTTTAATTCCGACATGAAGCCAAGTGACTCTTTGCGGGGTGATTTTTTATCCCCCGAGTTTTTTTGTGAATACCGTACTTTGTTATATTATTAATAGTAAAGACATCTATTCATTAAAAAAAAATATTTTAAACAATATTTAAATTCTATTTTCTTTTCTAGATGAAGGAGAAGGAGAAGAAAGAAAAGGTAAAGAAGGAGAAGGACGAGCCAGAGGAGAAGAAGCAGAAAGAGAAGAGGAGAAGGAGGAGGAGGAGGAGGAAACTAAAATTAGTTTTTCCCTTCTTCTACTCTAATATATTAAATAATATATATCTTACAAATGGTATAACTATTGCACCTCTTCTAGATACAAGTATATTGGGCCCCCTCCAAGACAAAACAGTGTTCCCTCAAACTTCGACCTTTTAATTTTCATGGAAGTTTTTTTTTTTTTTTTGATGGAGGATTCAAACCTCCAAGGAAACCCAGCAAGGCACGAAGCCTGCGAGCTACCAACCAGCGAAGGCCACCTTGACGTTTTAGGAACCCGATACGGGCCCATTCGTGCCTGAAACCTCTTCGGCTTAGAGCCAAGGATAGAGGAGCATCCACACTGCCAAATTTTCTTGGGGCATGATCCCAGCCTCATCCCTTATGATGTTGAAGCCTTGCACTTGGTAAGACTTGATCCCTGGTGGGCTCGTTGTGAGCCATTCAACTTCACCAGGAAACCAAGGGCCCTACATGGAAGTTTTACCTCACCCAGATTTAAGGAAAGAAAATGTCAAACAATTTTAAGTAATCATTATTTGGTTTGATTTGTATGAATATGTCAAAAAGGAAAGCTGCATTTTTTTGCACTCACAAACCGAACACCGCATGACACGACATAAAACCTTGAATAGTAAACAAATTGAACACTATATCTACTTGAAAGCGAGAGTGAAGCTACGATACAATTACATTGCTTTCAGGGGGTTCCTTCCACATTTTTGGGTAACATGAAATTCCACAGAAGAAGAATGGATTAATATTAAAATATGCAGTTAACTTAACAAAGAATGAGAGGCATCATATTTCATTTGAGTTTGAACCACTGCAGAAAATACGGTTATCGTATGCTTATTGATTGATAATTTATCCGTGGAATAAGATAATGCATTGCTATTGCAACGAAATAACTATGCACCATCATTCTCTCCCTATCTTGGAAGATACTCTTCATTTTTTCCCTTATTTATAGATATTTCCAAAGACATTGCCATGCGAGTTTTAGTCGATATGAGACATTTTGTAAGCAGAATTATTTGTACAAGGATAAGAATTGGAGATGTCCAGCGGTATTGAAGAAACACGGCTTGATTTTGAGGGACTGTATGAAGCAGAAACCAAGATACAACAATTTATTAGTCAAATGGAAGGGGTTGTGGATGTTAAGGTGGCTATGCAAAATAAGAGTGTCACAGTAAAATACAATGAAAGCATCACTAAAGAATCAATTGGTATAGTATACTGTTACTTTTTCTCCCTAATAAAGAGGAAATTGGTGTGGAAGACTTTCTAAGCATATTTGTTTGCATGTTCAACTGAAAAAATTAGAAGAAAATGTTCCAAGGTCACACCTGGACAAACCACAAAATGGGAGTAAATGAAACGTAGTACTACATAAGTTGAACATTTATTATTAGGGTTTTTCTTAGCGAGGTATTAGGAGATTGTAAATAAGTATCTTATGACAGAACGTTAATCTAACTTGGGTGACAGATGGAAAACTATTTGACTATCAAATAATATGTTGGTTAAATTGTGTTATCTAGTGGATGTTTTTGTGTTTTTTGAATTAAATTATTTTGGGAAATTTTTAGATGTAAAATACAATTATTATAGTTATATTTTTAAGAAGAAATTTCAGAATTATGAAGACAATGATTAAGTTTTTTTATTAGAGTAAAATAGGTTTTGAAGGGGTCTTGAAATCTTTTACAAACAGATTTTGAAATGAATCTGAAATTCAAAAGAGCAAATAACAGCTCACAAATATCTAAGAATCAACAAGTTGAAGCCTCACAACTTAATACACAAATTTTCTACAACCTCCCTTAACCTCAAACATAATCCAAGGGTTTCTTCAGACTCTCTTAATCTGAGAATTGAGTTTTATTACTGGGTAAAAAAAATGCACCCAAACAAAAAGGAGGACGATAGGGTTTTGAGAGGGTCCCCAAACCTTTACATTGAGTTTTGAAATGAATCCCAAAACCAATTTGTGGCTATAACTAAAGCTCCCTAAAAGTAAGTACACAAATTTTAATTATTTTAAGTTAATGGTTAAGTTATTTTATTGTTAGTATCTATTATTCATTTAGTTCAAAATTTTAATTATGGAAAATATTATACTCAATTTAGTATATAAAATTATTAAATTTTTAACTATTAATTAGCTTTTCTAAAATATTGAATATATTTTTTTTGTTATTAATATTTTGTTGGTTTGAATGCTATTTATATAAGTTTGCTATGGAAAAGTGTTGAACTTTATTGAATTAAAACGCATACACTTTCAAAAATTGTCATTAGTTTTCATAGCTGTAGGTAGGTCTATTTGCATTTATAAAATAGTATATTATATATGTGAATGACTTTCAAATCATGATACAATATAATGGATACTAGACAACTAGATCCATAAATAAAGAATAATGAAAGTTTATGTTTAGTGAAATGTCATCTTTATGAGAGATCCAAACAACCCATCAAATAGTAATAGTGTTGGATAAAGGAGAGCCTTTTATAATTATTAGAAAAAAATGGTATCAAAGTATGTAGATGTTATGAAATTCTGTTACTTTTTAATTAATTGTTTTATTGTTGCATAACAATCACATGTATATGGATGGATGGAGATTACATGATCTAAAATTCTACAACGTATTTGTTGTCATGAAAGGTCATCTAGTTATAACATACTTGTAATTGATTACATTACCTTATGAAGTTTATTCATCTCATTTTTATTGATGCTATCATATAAATAGGTGCATGACATTTGATGAGGTTTTGGGTCATTATTTCATTACATTGTTTGTGGTTGAAATTTGATACAATTTTATGAATCTTTTGATGATCATTGTTTGTGGTACAACTTTGGAGACAATAAATGTTTTTATGGTTAATGAGTTCATAATACCAATGTTTCTTATCACTATAGGCAATCTTCAACTATATTAATGAATAGATTTTACAATTTTCTTTGTATGATAAATTTTATCATTTGGTATAAGAGCACAATAACAATCATTATTTTATTATTTCATTAACATCATGCATTTTTTTTAGAATAGTTAATGTGAAAATATCTCACAAACATAACAATTTATATGAGATTGTACTATATGAACATCATTTTTAAATGATATCAACTTATCTACTAAATACGTATCTTATGTATGTGTTGTTATTGTTAGGATCAAGGTGACATCAATGATGTAAATCATTTAATTACTTGTTCTCTTAATGTCACTTGTAATTTAACCATAAGGGATGACACTATTTCACCAATAGTGGAAAAAGATTTTTTGTAAAGACAACTGCAATTACCATTTGGATTTTAAGAAAATGACAAAAAAGTTAGGTATCCCATTTGGAATCCTCTATTTTCAATTTATTTGATGCATGTAAGGTGTTCTAAGTGTATGTTTGATATTTATGACAAATTTAATGACTACTATATTGGTCCAGTTTGGTGAAATGCCTTATGAAAATTGTAAGAGCATTTATACGTGACTCTTTTGGGCTACATGTATGATTCCAAGATATTGGTATGTATTATTTTTTCCCATGGTATTTTAGAACCTTATTTTAACCTATGGTAATTTTGTATAGTGGCATTTTTGACCTCCATAAGTCTATATATTGAGGCTTCATATGAGAGACATTATGGGAGCTCATTTTTGTACAGAGGTTCTATTGTATTAAAGGTTGATAAGAACAAGGAAGGAAGAATTGTATTTAAACTTTATTTTATGAGGATAATACAAGCATTGGCCTCTTTTCTTGATGGATTTTTTTCCTAAATGGATTACACTGTGTAAATCCTAGGTTGTAAGATGTTCTTCAAATTGTGATTTTAATTTATACATATTTATTGTTGTTATCTATGATGAAGTAATTCTCATTTTATTGATGTTTTATGTTCATCTAATATAGATTTAATAGATTGTTAAAATGGTTTATTCCCGCATAACAAAGAAGATGAATATATCCATTATTTTTTTTCATAAGACAACTTATTTTTTAAATTTGTGTATAGTCATAGATTTTCATTGTATATAGTTTAAGCATTGAATCTCAAAAATAATGTTAAACTAAAATAGGGGTAAAAATTTATTGAAAGCCAAAGAGAAAATAACAAGAAAAATTACAAAGATCTCTAGTGAGCCTTATCCTGATCAACAATTTGATCCAACTCATGAGATAAATTACGGGAAAGATACCTCTGATAAAAAATATTCCAATTCTCCATATGTTCGGAAGCCCATTTAGCCAAGAAGTCAAGAACACCATTCCTCTCACGAGGTATATACATAAAAATGAGAGAGTCAAGAGACCTGCATAACTTAGGGATCTACTTAATAACCAAAGACAATTGCTAACAAACATCCACTAGCTCTTGTCTATTCAATAAATACACAACCACCTATGAATCAACCTCACAAATGATCCTGAACCAACCATACACACAATAATATTCTACCACAACCAAGATGGAAAGGGCCTCCATCAAATTATTGGTATGATAACCTTTGTCAATAGAAAAAAGAAACTGAACTTCCTCAGAATTGCTACGCCCAACACCCCCTATGCCTGAGGGAGCAGGATTTCCCCCGAGAAGAGCCATTCATATCAATTTTAATAACTCTAGGCAGAGGAGGATTCTAATGCCCCTCATGATTAACTCACTATGAATGATGTCTACTTCTACTTCAATAGCATTGGATAACAAAAAAAGGAACACCACCTTCTAAAGGAAAAGAAAGGCAGGTGCAAATACCCACATCTCTAGGGTCCATACCTCAATGCAAATCATATTTTTCTAGATCTTTTTCATGGTGAGAATGAATAATTTCCCCTCACAGGTGCATGACCCAAAACATAACCTCCTGAAAGATCCTCCTATTATTTCTAGCCAGAAATTCCAAAGAACAAAGGAAGAGCCAATAGCCGAAGAAACCTGAAGAGAAGAGGACCTAGAAGGGGAGTGCCCCAATTAGTCCCAGAACTCAGATAATGAAGAAACATGCTAGCAAGTGAAGCCCCATGTACTCCACCAGAAGTGCCAAATTTTCTAGACAAAGGAGCACTAAAAGAAGATGTGAGAGACAAAATCCTCACCATTACTGCATAAAACATAGATTGATGAACCATGGAATCCTTTATTGTACAAATTATCCTAGGTAAGACAGCTCGATTGTGAACCACCAACCAAAGGAAAAATTTACACTTAGGCCAAGAGAATAAACTCCAAACTTGCTTCCACTAATATACATCCACATCGCCAAACAAATGTCTAGTAAGCTCGAGGGACTCTGAAGAAAAATAATACTTACCAGAAAAGGCACCTCCCCATGCCAAAACATTAGGTTCCTACATAGAGCCACACTCCCTAGAAGCCATAATCTGTGAAAGCTCCATATGATCCCTTGCTATACCCCCTGACAACCAATCATAATAATTATTCCATCTATAACCAACAATAAGGCCCAAATTAAAGACCTCGTTATAATATTATTATCTATTACATATTAAAAATATTATTTCTTGTTGATAATTTTTTGGTTTGGATGCTATTTATAGAAGTTTTCTATAGAAAATGTTGAAATTTGTCAAGTTAAAACATATACACATCAAATTGTCATTAGTTTTAGTGATCTTGGGTAGGTTTAGGTTGCATTTGTCAGAGGAATGTGTTTTTTATTAAGGATCAAACAAGTTTTGAAGGGAACCAAAACCCTTTACAAACAAATTTTGGTGGGATTGGGAACCCAGAGACCAACAACTGCAATAAGAAAGCATCAATGTTATATATTTGAATGAATTTTTAATTATTATGTTATATAATGGTTACTAGACAATTAGATTCATAAAAATAAATAATAATGAAATTACAAATAAATTTTGTCAAATGTTATCAAGTTAATATATCTAAAAAACCAATTAAATAACAGTAGTCTTAGATAAAGGAAAACCTATTATAATCATGATTAAAAAAATTGTGTTGAGCAAGTAGGTATCATGGTATTCCTTAATTTTTATATTATTATTTGTAATTGTACAATCATTACATTTATATAGAGGAAAGTATTGGGATTAGCTATAATCTAAAAGCAAATACAAAAATACAAAAAATTAGAAAACAAAATCCAAATGAATATTATCAAAGAGTTGACTAAAATGTACATAGAAGATTTCATATGTAGGGAAGAAAATTAAGGTAGAATCATTGGATACAACAAAGAACTAACCATTAACGATGTTATTTTTGTGAGAATACTTGAAAAATGTGTAGGATATTGGCTAATGTACACACATTAGGTGTCTCACTAAGTGAGTACTCATGTCTACAACACATGAGGTGAGACAAAATACTAGAATTTGTTAGTAAACTTAAGCTTATGTTTGAATAGGTTAATCTATAAAGTGCTAACAACTAACTACCTAGATAATGACACTATTTACCCTAACCCCCCACCCCACCCCAAGTGAAAATTTGGGAGTAATGTATGTATGATAATGAGTCCTAGCTACTAGGCCATGATAGGTACTCATGCACAAGTTTCTCATAAAGATAAGTAAAGGAGAAAAACTAGTGGGAACAAAAGTCTTCTCCAAAAGAGAAATGATATAATAATGAATGTAAAGGTAAAGAAGAGAAGCCATAGAAGGAAGGACTGATAATATGCAATAATATAATGAATATTCCCCTCTAGAAGAGAGAAATGAGAGAGTATGCAACCCTCCGATAATGTAATTTATGTAGATTTGACTTTGATACCATGTTAAGATTAGCTAGAATCTAAAATAAAATACCAAACCAGAAAACATTAGGACAAAAATTCCAAATGAATATTATCAAAGACATATCTAAAATGTACATAGAATATTTTATTTGTAGGTGTATCATCTTAAAATGGAAGCACTTCCATGTTAAGAGCATTTATCCCTCCTTAGGGGAAATTTTTGACCTCTACCATATCATCCTCCTATTTTTGCATCATCTCATGCTTCTGTGCTGGTTCAGGACCCTGATTGGGCCTCTCTGGGCACCTCCTACCCCACCTGGCATATTTTCCAGGGGTTCTGGCCCCCTGGGTCAAGGTCAACCTTGACCTTGACCTAGGTCAGGGTTGAACTCAACCCTAACATAGGTCAGGGTCAACCTCGACCCTGACCAGGGTCCCCCTTTCAAAATAGGAAGATTGTTAGCTGCCGGGGGTCATCCAAAATTTAGTTTTCCCGCTTCTGGGTCGGCTATTTTGGGTTCCAAAGCATTGATTTCTAAATTATATTTAATATAGGTCCTTTTCTAGGGGCATGGGTCTAATTGGAATTTAATTATCCTATGTCGGCCTCCTTATAAGATTGTGCCCTAATTTCATATAAAAGGAAGCCTCTTTCTCTCATTTTCTCTAAGTCTTCTAAGTGCAAAAAAAAGCTCTAATCAAGATTTTGTCAAAGAAGCAAAAGGTTCAAGCATCCATTTCCAATCTCTCAAGGTGTTCAAGTCTTCCTCTCAAGTATTCAAGTTCTCCATTGAAGATCAAGGATTCAAGCTCTCAAGCCCTTGAGGGACTAGGTGCAAACATTCAAGATTCATCATTCAAACCCTAGATCTAGCCATTATGGTGGTGTGATCTTCCTTCAAGATCCTTTGTACATCCTCAAGACTCTTTCATCATCTCTTCAAAGTAGATTTCAAGCATAAAATCATGGAGGTTCATGGTCTCTATTGAGTTCATGCTTTCATACTTTCATACTTACATACATTTGAATTTCAATTACATATCTATTGAGTATCATAGCTTCATTGTTAGATTCAATTCTACTACTTGCTAGCATTCTGTACTTTATTGATTTAAAGGTTAATTCCTAAATCAGGGTTTGACTAAGTAAAACCCCTCCCCTGTAACAAATAATCTCCTTTTTCTTGCAGGTACAGGTTCAAAACAGTTGATTTGAGACTAGATCAAGATACCCTTTTTAGCTTTCTTTTGGGAAGCGCGAACATATTTTCTGTCAGACCTGTGCAGGTCAGGGTCGACATTATTGGGTCAGGGCTAACATTTGTGGGTCAAGGTTGACCTTTTTCATAGGACGACATCGTAATAGAAAAATATTTTTGGGTTTTGTTCGTCTATGCGTTTTGGTTCAGGATCAACTATCAATTTTTCCAGAAATAGTTTATAGACCTCAGAAAATAGCATTTTTTGATCTACAATATTTCAAGGTTAGTGCATTTCTCCTATTTCTTCAATTAATGTCATATATCATTTCTATATATATAATTAACATAATTTAAGGTATCTCTCTTGTTATTCTCCTTTCCAAATAGTTGATTCATTTGCGCATTAGCCCTTCCTTTGGGTTGATCAACTTGGATCTTCCATTTGTGCATTTGGGGATAAAAGAGGAACATCTTATCTTCTCCCTAATCACAATTGCAATATACAATCAATTAAATTCAAGTAAATATGAAGTAGGGTTAAGGAATTCAACATACTCTAAGCTAATCAAACAACAATTAACAATCAAACCCCCTCCTTTACTTCCCCTAATTCACATCTTTACATTTTGGTGAACCCGCAATAGACAACTCCTTCTCTTTGGTGTTAGGTTTACATCTTAGATTAGAATTTACATAATACTTATAAAATATACAAAAAGACTTCTTGCATTTTCATCATGAAATTATTTTGGTGTATGGCTATTTTTCTCATTATCCTTCTTTTAGCATTTCTTTATAGTACCTATGATGTCTATGAGAGTGTCATCCATTTTATCATGTTTGTCAATCTGCATGTTTCACTTGCTTATGCTATTTTAAGATTGACCAATACTAGTCTCCCTACTTTCAAAACTTTAATTAAGGATTTGTGTAGTGGACTTATTGTTCTTTTAGATTATGTGAAGAATTTGGTAGATG
>MU227573.1:2418737-2441611 GCA_018584345.1 Thuja plicata
CTTTCCACAATAGTAATAAACATTTACTTTCTGATTGTGTGCATTTCAAATTATATGTTAGAGATAGAGCTTCTCATGGAATTATATCTTATTCCCAAGCGGTATTACAATTTCTTCATAATTTTGATATAGGGCATTCCCCTCATTCTTCTACAAGTTAGACTATGTTTTTCCTCTTGTATCTTAAACTGGGGGGCAAGAGGTATTCTATTATAGTCTTATAGGATCCATTATCCTCTTAGCATGAATGTTTTTTTTAGTATAATTGGTTATCCTTTCTGCATTCTATCCTTATAACTTCCTACACTCATGATATTCTTTCCAGGACATCTGTTTTGTGGGGATATCTCATATTTTTATATAATTTTGTTGATATAATTTGATATATCCCTTGACCGCCATCCCTGGGGGGAAAAGGTATTTTTTCCTTCTACCTCTATCTAAGGATCTACTTTCCTTAGCTTAGTGGCATTTTTTTATGTTGCAAACATTATTTTCCTTATAAAGATCTATGTGTTGACCATTGACACCTCCTTATTTGAGAGGTGATTGTCCTAGGTCATTACCTCTTCTTTATTTTTCAAATTATGTTCTTTATAAACTCTTGCCCTTTCCTTTTGGTTAGAGTTTTTTTTCCTTCATTCCAAGATTCCTCATCCTCTTCATTGCAAGGAGCTTGATGATTGAATCTTGGGTCCCACTTTCTTTTCGAAGATGACATTTTATCCTAAGCACTCCTCTCTGGTAGGGCTCTTGTTGATAAGATCTCTTCCTCTTTGAGGATCCTTTTTCCATAAGTGACATATCCATTTCAAAATTATCTATGTTCTTAGATGTAAGGGTCAATAATCTTCACTAAGAATATGGTGTACATTGTTGTAAAGTGGCATATCTCCTTACCTTGTGAAGTAGGTATCCTCTTCCTCTTCCTTATCCTGCCTAGTAGGTAGTCATGATAAGGAGGGGGGCATATATAGGGTCTCCCTTGTACTATAATTTACATTTTTCAGCATGCTAAATCCTCAGAAGGAAACACACACAAGTTGCTAAATCCTAAAGAGACACACATTTTTACTTATTATGTTTGCTAAATCCTTGGAAGGTAACGCACATGAGTTGCTAAAACCTGAAGAGACACACATTTTTACTTTTAAGTTTGCTAAATCCTTTGAAGGTAACACACATAAGTTGCTAAATCCTGAAGAGATACGCACCCTTTTTATTTTTGCAATATGCTAAATCCTTGAAAGGTAACGCACATAAGTTGCTAAATCCTAAATGGACACGCATTTTACATTCCATAGTGATACAAGAATGTTGATCTATGGGTATTTTCAAAAGTCATCAGAAGATGCATTTACAATTACAAGCATAGTTTATGGGTGAACCTCTTGGGGGCTCTCCCTCTGGGGTGATTCATAGTAAGATGGGCATCTTACTAGGCTAGGTAATCACTTTCTCTTCTCTCTTTCGATTTCATGCTAGTAGGATTAAATCATGAAGCTATGTTATCTATGGTGTTGTTCTTGTCTTACTCATGTAGTCATGTATGTTATCTATGATTAATTACTCTTTACTTCCATATCTTTATGTATGTATGTATATGGAGTTAGAATCCTTGTTTTGGGGGTCATATCCCTAACTTAGTGATATTCTATCTTATTACAATTCACTAGGATCCTTTTCCTCTAACTTTACCGTGAGCACATTTGATTTCTGTACTCCCGCTAAAGTGGAGGCTTAATATATCATCTTAAAATGGAAGCACTTCCATGTTAAGAGAATTGAGCCCTCCTTAGGGTAATTTTTTAACCTGTACCATATCATCCTCCTATTTCTGCATCATCTCATGCTTCTGTGCTGGTTCAGGACCCTGATTGGGCCTCTCCGGGCACCTCCTACCCCACCTGGCATNTCTGGCCCCCTGGGTCAAGGTCGACCTTGACCTTGACCTAGGTCAAGGTTGACCTTGACCCTGACCAGGGTCCCCCTTTCAAAATAGGAACCTTGTCGGCTGCCAGGGGTCATCCAAAATTTAGTTTTCCCGCTTTCGGGTTGGCTGTTTTGGGTTCCGAAGCGTTGATTCCTAAATTATATTTAATATAGGTCCTTTTCTAGGGGAATGGGTCTAATTGGAATTTAATTATCTTATGTCAGCCTCCTTAGAATATTGTGCCCTAATTTCATATAAAAGGAAGCCTCTTTCTCTCATTTTCTCTAAGTCTTCTAAGTGCAAAAAAAATCTCTAATCAAGATTTTGTCAAAGAAGAAAAAGGTTCAAGCATCTATTTCCAAGCTCTCAAGGTGTTCAAGTCTTCCTCTCCAGCATTCAAGTTCTCCATTGAAGATCAAGGATTCAAGCTCTCAAGCCCTTGAAGGGATTAGGTGCAAACATTCAAGATTAATCATTCAAACCCTAGATCTAGCCATTATGGTGGTGTGATCTTCCTTCAAGATCCTTTGTGCATCCTCAAGACTCTTTCATCATCTCTTCAAAGTGGATTTCAAGCATACAATAATGGATGTTCATGGTATGTATTGAGTTCATGCTTTCATACTTTCATACTTTCATACTTACATACATTTGAATTTCAATTACATATCTATTGAGTATCATAGCTTCATTGTTAGATTCAATTCTACTACTTGCTAGCATTCTGTACTTTATTGATTTCAAGGTTAATTCTTAAATCGGGGTTTGAATAAGGAAAACCCCTCCCCCACAACAAACAATCTCCTTTTTCTTGTAGGTATAGGTTCAGAATAGTTGATATGAGACTAGATTTGGATACCCTTTTTAGCTTTCTTTTGGGCGGCGCGAATAGATTTTCTGTCGGACCTGTGTAGGTCAGGGTTGACATTATTGGTTCAGGGTTGACATTTGTGGGTCAAGGTTGATCTTTTTAATAAGACAACATCAGAAAAGAAAAAGATTTCTGGGTTTTGTTTGTCTCTGCATTTCAATTTGGGATCAACTATCAATTTTTCCATAAATAGTTTACAGACATCAGAAAACAACATTCTTTGATCTGCAATATTTCAAGGTTAGTGCATTTCTCCTTTTTCTTCAATTACTGTCATATATCATTTCTATATATATAATTAATAGAATTTAAGGTATCTCTCTTGTTATTCTCCTTTCCAAATAGTTGATTCATTTGTGCACTATCCCTTCCTTTGGGTTGATCAACTTGGAACTTCCATTTGTGCATTTTGGGATAAAAGAGGAACATCTTATCTTCTCCCTAATCACAATTGCAATATATAATCAATTAAATTCAAGTAAATATGAAGTAGGGTTAAGGAATTCAACATACTCTAAGCTAATCAAACAACAATTAACAATCAAACCCCCTCCTTTACTCCCCCTAATTCATATCTTTATAGTAGGCAAGAAAGATGAGATAGACTGTTTGAATACAACAACTAACTAACCGTCATGGATGGAACACTTGTGAGAACAATTGACAAGTGTGTTGGTAAGTGGCTAATGTAAATGTATTAGGTTTCTCACTAAGTGAGTACACATATATAAATTAAATGAGGTGAGATAAATACTAAAATTCCTATGTAAACTTAATCTTACATGTGATTCAGAGGGTACTGCAAGAAGACCTAGATGGGCTCCCACTTCTTGTTACCACTTCAATCTCCTAATTCAGGCACCCTAGTTCAAAAAATGTCTTCCTAGGGTGTCTATTTACTTGCCTAAGAAGCCAATTCACTTCTTCTATCACAACTTAGCTCTCCAAGCTAAGATCCAATTCTCCGTAATATCTCTTTTAGGGACACTTTCCCTATACCAAGCTAAAGATATAGAAACTTCACCAAAGTCCTAGATCAGAAAACCTAGGTGATGGAAAGAGTTTTTTTGACCCCAAGGGTAGAGAATCCACCAATGGATTCAGTCTTGCAGACTGAAGGATGGTCAAACACTATATGGCCTAGAATTACTTGTAGCCCTACCCAGAGGGTTTTTCAAGAATAAATTTCACATAGTGAAGGGTCCAACTGATTTGATTAGGTTTCTAGACACCCTTTATGGAGTGTTTAAATCCCTCAAAGCCTTATCACTTCACTCCACTCATGCATCACTAAAATCTTCCAAAGCTCACAGACCTAATTAGCTAGGTTAGGCTTGGATTACTAAGAAAGTGGGATAAGGTAGGTACAAAGAATTAATACAAGGGATTAGATAGCGTCCTATACCCAATAATGGTCTAGAAACACCATTATTTTGATCCTCCCAATCATATATTGCACATGCATGTGACTATACTAAAGATCCAAGCTAATTACATAGAGATAATTAGCCTAGGGATTTGTCTCAAAAATCATAGAACTAAAACTAAGATTTTGAGCCTTAGGAATCTTAAATAGCATGATCCTAACTTGTATTCCCCAAGTGGCCGAGCAGATCCACTAGTTTAATCCCAAGTTAGGATCACATCTTTGGAGCAGGCCCATTAACTCTTGGTTTCTTAGATAGTGAGAAAGAAAAATCTATAACTCCTATGAAACGTCACAAAAACAAATCAAACCAACTAGAATGTTGAAGTAACTCAAATAATCAAAAATTTATCTAAGTGGATCCATTAGATGATTTTGTACCAAGTCGTACACTATCTAAATGAATCAGAAAACTCTTCTATTTCCTTCTCTAAACATCAAGCTATGTACACAGTAAAACCTCACCTTCCTAGAAGGCATGGGAACCTCTAATACCATAATATTGGTGTTACAGATTCTCTAAGAAGTTGGTGTGATCGATTACAGTTGAGTTTTCATTCTTCGAGCAACATTTTGCAAAAAGAGAACTTTTTGGAAAAAAATTGACAAAATTGTTAATTTGAGAAAATGCCAATCGTACCAACCTCCAAGGGTGTGGGAGAGGTCCAAAACATGTGAAGAGCCTATTCTAAGGTCTTAAGACACAAACTTCTAAGTAAACTCAAAAATACCAAAAGGGACTAACATGGTCTAACATGGTTTCAGGAACCCATAGGTTTATAACTTACCTTAGGGTCCTTCACCTTACATAATAGACCCACACATGCACACACTAGGGTGATCCAAAGGATTCACCTTATTATAAACACTTAAGAAAAAATAGGAACTTCAGGGGAAGCCCTGCACCAACATGTGAATAGGTCAATCTATATAGTGCTAACAACTAACTAGTTAGATAATGCCGTTATTTAAACTATAAAATAAGATTATACAATCTAACATTTAAAAAAATATTTTTTATCCTGAAAGGTCATTTAATTATCAGCGTACTTATAATTTCTTTTTCTTCTTTATGGTGTTTATTGATCTCATTTTTATTCATGTTATTATATAAATGTATATGGCATTTGGTGAGGTTTTGGGTCACTAGTTCATTACATTGTTTATTGTTGAATCTTGATATAATTTTATGACTATTTAGTTTTTATTAAACAGAAATAGGTTTTGAAGGGACCTGAAACACTTTAAAAACATATTTTGAAGGGGATCTAGAACTCCTAATAGAAAAACTATGATAGATGGAATATTACATAACAACAGTGAACAATCACCAAAGACTCATCAACCTAAAGAAAAAACAAACCAGGCACCGAATGCAACAAACACAAGCATACTAGACAACTAAATAACAAAAAATAATTCAAATTAGGAGAAAAACAATATGAAAAATACAACAACCTAGAAATCTAACCACATACAAATAACGCGATGAAGTAAATTTAGGCATTGTAATATAAGAAAATTGATGTGACATAGGAAATGAATGTAAGGAAATGTGTGTGGGAAGGTAAGATTGTCCTCTCAATCCCAAATTTCATAAAGGAAAGATCCAAATTGATTAACCCTAAAGGATCAATACATAAATGAATCAACCTATTAAAGGTAGGGATAAAGAGAAAAACCCTAACTTCCATTTTATGGAAAAGAATACATGATAGATCTAGAAAGATTAAGAAATTTAATTGAAATGGATAGGAGAAATATACTAACCTTGAAATGTTACAGATCTAAAGAATGCTATTATCGGGGCTCTGCACTTAGTTTCTAGAAAATTTACAACCGGATCTGGAATAGAAACACAGAGACAAACAACACCCAAAAATATTTTTCTATTCTGACACAGTTCTGATTCTGAAACTCAAGTCAATATCACCATTGACCCAGAATATCCGATTCTAACCTAGGGAAGAATCAACCTAAAAATTCTCTGATAGGAAATTTGTTTTTGGATCCTGAAAGTTTGCCAAAAAGGGTATCCTAATCTACACTCTGATCTGCTGTTTTGAACCTATACCTGTAAGAAAAATAGATTTGTTTGTTGGGGGGAGGGGTTTTCCTTAGTCAAACCCTAATTTAGGAACTAATCTTGAAACCAATAATTGAAATAAAGAATGCTAGAAAGTAGTAGAAATAGATCTAAGAATGAAGCTATGATATTTAATAGACATGCAATTGTATTTCGAATGTAAGCAAGTATGCTAATATGAGATCTTGGACTCAATATTAGAAACCATAAACCTCCATGATTTTATGCTTGGAAAACACCTTGAAGGAAGAATGAACGAGTCTTGAGGATGCACAAAGGATCTTGAAGGAAGATCACACCACCATGATGGATAGATCTAGGGCTTGAATGATGAATCTTGAATGCTTGAACCAAATCCCTTCAAAGGATTGAAAGCTTGAATCCTTGATCTTCAATGGAGAATTTGAATTCTTAAGAGGAAGAATTGAACACTTTGAAGACTTGAAAACATGTAGGACAATGGATTCTTGGAAGTAGATGATTTCTTTTATGCGTAGACGAGATGATATCATATTTTTGCATATGAGAAGTGATTATGAAAACGAGAGGAGAAAGCTTCCTTATATATGAATCTAGGGAACAATCTTCTAGAGAGGAAAAAATAGGAGAATTAAATCCTAATTAGGCCTATACACCTAGGAGAGGACCTATATTAAATATAATTTAAGATTCAACGCTTTAGAAACCCAAAATAGTCGACCCGACAACGGGAAATGAATTTTTGAAGACCTCCGACAGTCGACCAACTTTCAAACATGAAAGGGGGACCTAGGTCAAGTTCATGGTCATACTTGACCTAGCTCAAGGTTGAGGTTGACCTTGAGCTATTTCAAGGTTGAGGTCGACCTTGACCCAGGGAATCAGAACCCCTAAAAAATGTGCCAGATGGGATGGATGGTGCCCAAAGAGGCCCAATCAGGGTCCTAAACAGGCATAGAATCATGAGAGGGTATAGAAATGAAGGGAAAATATGATTATGGTCAAAAAAATCCCTTTAGGAGGGCTAAACAATTTTAACATGGAAGTGCTTCAATTTTAAGATGATACATTAAGCCCCCACTTTAGCAGGAGTATGAAAATTGAACATACTCATGGTAAAGTTAGAAGAAAGACTCTGGTGGATTGAAATGAGGTAGAGAATAACTTAGTCAAGGACCTAAGCCCCTAGAAAAAGGATTCTAACTCAACAGACATGCACAAAGATGTGAAATAAAAGAGTAATTAATCATAGAAAACATATATGACTACATAAGAAAGGAAAGAGCAACACTATAGATACCATAGCTTCATGATCTAATCCTACTAGCATGAAAGAGAAAGAGAGTTCAAAGAGATAGTGATTACCTCACCTAGTAAGATTCCCACCTTACCATGAATCAACAAGGAGGGAGAGCCCAACAGGTTCACCCATAAACTATGCTTTGTAATTGTAATGCGTCTTCTGACGGCTTTTGAAATATCCATAGATCCACATTCTTGTATCACTATGGAATATAAAATGCATATCTCTTAAGGATTTAGCAAGTTATGTGCATTACCTTATGAGGATTTATCATATTGGAAAATTGAAAAGTGCATATCTCTTCAGGATTTAGCAACTTATGTGCATTACCTTCCAAGGATTTAGCAAAAAATAAAAATAAAAATGCGTGTCTCTTCAAGATTTATCAACTTATGTGCGTTACCTTCCAAGGATATAGAATATTGGAAAATGTAAATTGTAGTATAAGAGAGACCCTATATATTCATCCCTCCTTATTGGGACTACCTATTAGGTAGGATAAGGAAGAGAAAGAGGATACCTACTTCACAAGATAAGCAGATATCCAACTTAACCACAATATACACTATATCCTTAGTAAAGAGTATTGACCCTTACCTCTAAGAGCATAGATAATCATGAAATGGATATGTCACATATGGAAAAAGGATCCTCAAAGAGGAAAATATCTTATCAAAAAGACCCCCACCATATAGGAGTGTTTAGGATAAAGTTTCATCTTCTAAAGAAAAGAGCGACCAAAGATTTGATCATCAAGCCCCCTGCGATCAAGAGGAAGAGGAATCTCAGAATGAAGGAATGAAACTCTAACCCAAAAAAAGGGAAAGAGTTTATAAAAACATACTTTGCAAAATAAAGAAGAGGTGATGACCTGGGACAATCACCTCTGATATAAGAGGGTATCCATAGCCAAAATATCAGTCTTTATAAGGAAATAATGTTGTAGAATAAAAAAATGCCACTAAGCTAAGGAAATTAAATCCTTAGATAGAGGAAGAAGGAAAATACCTTGTCCCCTAGGGAAGAAAGCAAGGGATATACCAAATTACATCAAGAGATGTTATAGAAAAGAGATATATTTACAAAACAAATGTCTTAGAAAAGATATCATGAATGATTATGATCAAAGGAAGTATGTACCATAATAGAAAATTATAGGGATAGAATATAGAAATAATAACTAATTAAACTAAAAAAAAAGAACATGCTAAGAGCATAATGGATCCTCAAAGATTGGAAGGAAATACCTCTTGCCCCCAAGTTTAGAGATAAGAGGAGAAATATGATCTAACTTATTGAAGAACGAGGGGAATGCCCTATACCAAAATTATCAATAAACTGTAAGACCACCCAGGAATGAGATATAATTCCTAAAGTAGTTCTTTCTCTAACATATAATTTGAAATTCACACAATCAGCAAGTAAATGTGTATTACTGTAATGAAAAGGACAACTATATTTAGAGAGAGCATTTTTTGGCATGGGTTTAAAGGTTTCTTTCTTAGAATTATTGATTTGGACATATAATTTCTTAGAAAAATATTGAGGAGTATCAAGGTGATCTAAGGAAGGTTCTGGAAGAAGGACATGAAGAGAAGGATGATAATTAAGATCAGCCACCTTGGTTTGAGAAGGCGAGAATGGTGTGAGTGTTCTAAGGGTTTGCTTGCACAATTGACTAAGAAGATCTTCTTTGTCTTCTTCAATGATCCTAATATCCTCTAGGTCCTTATTAAGCTTAGATGATTAGCTAAGTCCCAATCCAACTCTTCTCTAAGAGTCTCACACTTTGTGCTTCACCTTTGAAAGACTAACACCCTAGTAGTTACTTCACTTCCTCTCCTACACTTAGAAGGATCTAAGTGTCAACTCCACTCTAACATCCATAAATCATTATAGGGGTGTCCATCATCATTTTGAAAATCCATCTAACCAAATTCAACTCCATTTTGGAGGATCTCATAACCCTTTTCAATCGAGTTCCAACTTTAGTCTCAAAGAGGCCTAATTGGGCTTGTTTCCCTTGTAGCCTTTCACAGTGACCTTTTCATATTTCTTGCAAAACTTTCCCAAAGAACTTGAAAATATCAAACCATATTCAGATACCCTTTATCCTTTTACAAAATATTTTGAAATTTTTAGTCTCCTAAACCCTCCGTACATAGGGTTCCTACAATCTAGGTCCAATAGGGATAATAGGCCTAATTTCTAGGACTGTCTGCAACTTAGTAGAAAACTTACTCAAAAATTGGTCTCAGTGATTGGTACGAACTCAACCATCATATTATGCTAGGATAAGACTAAACCCTAATTAGAACTATACTTATTCCATGCAGTACTTTCTTCTCCTGCATGAAACATGCCAATTCTTCTATCCTAAACCACTAACCCGACACTGTCAGCTTGCATAGGGCTTAGTAGTAAAAATAGCTCTCCATCTTTCTAAGACCCCTAATCCTAAACATATGTACAATACTAACTCCCCTAACATATTCATCCATCCTTAGGTGTTTCACATGGCTATATTTCATGGGGGAGCCATGAACTGACTGATTGGTCAGGAGAGGACCAGTGGACTCACTAAACACAAAACAATTTAACTAAGACCTTATACTATCTCAAAATGACTAACTTACTAAATGAACAATGTTTTTAACTATCCTAGGAACATAAAACAACCACTAGTTCAAAGATTTCAATCTATAAGATGGAACTGTCACAATGAAATGCATGGGTTTCTCAGAAAACCAGAATTACAGACTGTATTGCTCCTCCCAAACTTGTTACAATGAATGACTACTACTGAGATTTGAGTCCTTGGGTAAAATTAGATGCCATCTCCATGATTCTAGGCCTTGTTGGTTGTTTCCCCACTCCTATTTTGTAGGGGGACCCAAGGTAACCGTGTTGCATGCAACATTTGCAATTATTGCAATTGTTGTCATGACAACAATTTAGCAACTTTTGGCATCTTTGCCATTATTCCTTCTCCCTAAGTTTTAGGCCCTCTAACCTCTTCATTTCAAGGATCCAAGATCATTAAAGGCCTCAAGGCATCTCTATGTCCTCATTTATGTGTTTAGGACACATTCATGACTCAAATCCAACATTTAGCAACTAAGCCTAAGAAACTAAAAAAATACTAACAATGGCTATTGTTGTGACCTTAGTCCTAATGACTAACTCACATATCCCACATTGACATGACCTTCTAAGGTCTAGAAACAACCTAACTATCTTGACTTGGCAATTGTCAGGTACAAGCCAAAATATGACAAAAACATGGAGGTTAGCCTAGGTGTGCTCCTGCACCATCCTCCCCAAAACAAAAATTTCAATCCACCCTTAGATTGATGATGCATGGATCAATCCCCATATTATTGAACTCTGATTCTTTGACCCATACTGCATCAGCATCTATTTGATCATGCTTCTTTACCAAGTGTTCCTTGTAGGCTTTGGTTCTAGTTTGTTTGTAGACTCTAGTATCCAATATACTGTCAACTCCTATGACTGTAACAGGGGGTAATTGAAGTTCTTCCACATCCCTGATTACTTCTTGGAGACTCTAATCCATGTCTTTCTATGGTCCTTTGTAATGGACTAAGTCTGCAATGTTTAAAATAGGTGACAGTCCACTGTCTTCTAGGAGATCAACTCTGAATGCATTCTCACCATACTTAGCTAAGATAGGATAGGGACCTATCCTTCTCATTTTCAACTTGTGAGGGAATCCATTTTGAAGTCTTGATTTTTTAAGATGCACCATGACCATGTCACCCAATTTGAACTAAACAGTTCTCTTACTCTCATTAACCTTGGCTTCATGTTTCATGGTATTCTTTGTCAAAGTCTTCCAGACTATTTCATGTATCTCTTGCATTGCATAAGAAAAATCATCTGCATATCCACTTGCTTTCACTTGATCCTTCAAGTCTCTCAACTCATAGACTCCTCTAGGATGCAATCCATATACTATCTCAAAGGGGCTCTTCCCTGTTGATCTGTTGATGGTATCATTGTAGGCATACTCTGCTTTCCCAATCAATTGATCCCATTGCTATCCATACTCCTTGGTCAAGCATCTTAGTATATTTCCAAGGCTTCTATTCACCACTTCGGTCTAACCATCAGTTTGGGGATGGTATGTAGACCCAAAGGATAAATTAGTGCCCAATCTTTGCCAAAGAGTCTTCCAAAAATGACTCATAAATTTTGTGTCTCTATCTGACACTATACTCATAGGTAACCCATGGATTCTTACTATCTCTTTGAAAAAGAGAGAGGTTATTTGGCTGGCATCATTAGTGGTCTTGCATGGCACAAAGTGAGCCATCTTTCTGAATTTTTCCACAACTACATAGACACTATCCATGCCTTGTTTTGTCTTGGGTAACCCAACTACAAAATCCATTCTCAAGCATTTCCAAGGCCTAGTGGGAATAGGTAGTGGCTGATAAAGGCCTACATTTGAAGAAGTACCTTTTTCTCTTTGACATACAATACAAATTTCCACATACCTCCTAACATCAAGATTCATCCTTGGCCAATAATAGAACCTTTGAACAAGTTCTTGGGTCTTAGTGATCCGAAAGTGACCACTCAATGCACCATTGTGCTTTTCTTGGATTAAGCTCTCCCTAATAGACCCTCAAGGGACACACAACTAATTTGCCTTAAACAAAATATTACTTTGTAAAGTGTATTCAGCATAATTACTATGAAAATGGTTTTTGTATTCAACACATACCTTATAAATGTCTACAAAATCCTCATCATCAGCATATAGATCTTTGAAATGATCTAGTACCATGCTCTTCAACTGAATTTCCTGAATTGTGAGAGCTCTTCTAAACAATGCATCTGCCACTTTATTAAGGACACCTTTCTTGTGTTTGATATTAAAGGTATAAGCTTGTAAGTATTCCACCCATTTCATGTGCTTGTGGCTCAACTTCTCTTGACAATTTAGAAAAATTAAATCTTGGTTATCCGAGTAGACTATGAACTCCTTGGGGAGTAAATAGTGTCTCCATTTCCTTAAAGCCTGAACCAATTCATATATTTCAAGGTCATAGGAAGAATAATTCCTTTTGGCTTCACTCAACTCTTCTAAATGTAATGCTACCCGTCTGACCTCTTGGCTTAGGACAGCTCCAATAGCCACATTGCTTGCATCACACTCAATGGTGAAAATATTCTCAAAGCTTGGCAAGACTAAGATAGGTTGGGTAGCAATCTTTTCTTTCAATAAATCAAAGCTCTTGGTGGCTTGTTCATTCGATACAAACCTTGTCTTCATTCCTCCTTTGAATGTGTCCAACATGGGAGAATAAATAGCACTGAACTACCTTATAAAATTCCTATAATACTGAGCAAGGCCATGAAAAATTCTTACCTCTATTACTAACCTTGGAGTAGGCCAATTCATGATGGCTTCCACTTTACTCTTGTCCATTTTCAGATTTCCATGAGAGAGAACAAACCCAAGCTACACTAGCTCTATTTTGATGAACTCACATTTCTCCAAGTTAATCATCAACTTCTCTTCATGCATCTTCTTGAAGACAGTCTCAATGTGTTGAAGATACTCCTCTCTTGTTCTACTATAAATCAATATATCATCAAGATATACTACTACAAATTTTCCAATGTAGTCTTTGAGGACTTCATTCATGAGCCTCATGAATGTGGAGGGGGCATTAGACAATCCAAATGGCATGACAAGCCATTCATACAAACCTTCATTTTTTTTGAATGCTATCTTCCATTCATCTCCCTGATGTATCCTATTTTGGTGATAACCACTCTTCAAGTCTATCTTACTAAAGTACTTAGCTTCACCTAGACAATCCATTAGGTCTTCAATCCTATGTATTTGGAGCCTATACCTAATGGTTATCCTATTTATGGCTCTTGAATCAATACAAGGTCTCCATGTTCCTCCTTTCTTTGGTGCTAGGATAGTAGGTACTGCACAAGGGCTAATGCTTTTCTTGATAAGGCCTTGGTTAAGAAGTTCTTCTATTTGCCTAGCAATTTCCTTATTTTGTTGAGGTGTCATCTTGTAGCCTGCCTTATTAGGTAGGGTATCTCTGGGTATGAAGTCTATCCTATGACTTATGGCTCTTGTAGGGGGTAATGCTAATGGTTTTCCATCACTTACTATGCCTTCATAAGTCTGCAACATACTTTGTATCTCCTTAGGTATCTCTGATTGCTTGTCTCCTTTTTCTTCATTCTTTTCTCTTGGTCTTAGCACCAATGCATAGCCAACTCCTCCTTCTTCCATAGCTTCTATGAATTATTTTTCACCCACCATAAGCACATTAGGACCTGTTCTCTTCACATCTACATCTTCTAACAATGATTGGATCTTGAAAGTTACTTTATCCTTCTTGAATGTATAGGAGTTCTTCACTCCATCATGGATAGCTTGTCGGTCAAATTTCCATGGCCTGCCTAGGAGAAAATGACATGCATCCATGGGCAGCACATTACATAGAACCTTGTCCTTATATCTCCCTATAGAGAACTCTACCCATGCTTGATTGTTGACTAAGACATGCTATCCCTTATTGAGCCATGTGACCTTGTAAGGATGGGTATGAGGTATCCTTGTCATGCCTAACTTTATGATTGCTTCCTCTGACACAATGTTGTCAGTAGAACCTGAGTCTACAATGACTCTACATACTTTTCCCATCACCTTACATTTGATTCTAAATAGAGACCTCCTTCAGCTTGGCTCCTCCTTGACTAGTTCCTTGATCAATGTTCTCCTCATCATGAGGTTCTCACCTTCTTCAGAATTTAGTGGTACCTCAGAGTGTGTCTCTGCTACATTTGTCTCTTCATGAACTAAATTATTTCTCTTGTTACCTCCTTGAGAAGTACTACTCTTCTCTGGACACCTATAGGCTGGGTGTCCCATTTGGTTTCAATGGTAACATTTCATATTTGCAAAGTAATTGCCTCTTCCTTGTCCACCACTTCTACCTCTGAAACTTGAGTTTCTTCCTCTTCCACCTCTACTAGAACTTCCCTCTTACTGCTCATTGTACTTGACTTCTCCTTGTGTCCTTGATTCTGAACTTCTTCCACCATAGCCACCTCTTGTTCCTCTATTATCCCTTCCTCTACCTCTTCCTTTGGAGGTTTGTTCTTTCTTTTTTTTTCCTTTATCTTCTATCTTCAAGGCCATTTGATAACATTGGAAAATGGTTTTGAAGTTCACAAGACTCATGTCTTCTTGAATAGACCACTTGAGTCCATTCAAGTATCTAGCTAGCTTGATGCTTTCATCTTCCACCACTTGTGACCTTAAGCACAACCTTTGGAACTCTTTGGTGTATGCTTGGACATCCAAATCTTTTTGTCTAAGATTGTGTCTTCTCCTATGCAACTGAACCTCATAATCATTAGCTAAGTAAATCTACTTGAACTTAGTCACCATTCCCTTCCATGAGACTATAGGACTCTTTCCTTCTTTCTCCCTTTTAGTTTGAACAAACTTCCACCATGTGAGAGCTGATCCTCTCAACCTTGACTTGGCCACACTCACTTTTTGGGCCTCTCTAACACCATCACATTCAAAATGGTTCTCTATACTGTCAATCCAATCCATAACTGAATTTGGATCCATTTGTCCACTAAAAAGTGGTACACCCTCCAAAGCTTTCCCACTAAAAGCCTTCAATGCCTTTAAGAAGGGTTCTTGGTCACTAACAGGGTCAAGGGTTGGAGCTTCCTCTTCTACATCCACTCCCTTTTCCCTTGCTTCTTCTTCTTCTTCTTCCTTTTGATCTATATTATCTTTCATCTTCTCAGCTTTGTCTTGGACTTCTCCCAAGAGTTGCTCCATTTGAGACAACCTTTCTCTTAACAACTTGTTGTCTTCTTCTTTCCCATCCACCTTTTTGGCTAACTCAGTGTTAGTCACCATGGCCTTGTCTTCTACTGATCCAAATAGTGTATTCTCTCCCACTGATTCAGTAGGCTGAAACATCCACCACAAGCCTAATCTTTAACCAAGCTCTGATACCAATATGATGTGAGTGCTCCAAGGGTTTGCTTACATAATTGACTAAGAAGATCTTCTTTTTCTTCTTCAAGGATCCTAATCTCCTCTAGGTCCTTATTAGGCTTAGATGATTAACTAAGTCATAATCCAACTCTTCTGTAAGAGTCTCACACTTTGTGCTTCACCTTTGAAAGACTAACACCCTAGTAGTTCCTTCACTTCCTCTCCTACACTTAGAAGGATCTAAGTGTCAACTCCACTCTAACATCCATTTATCATTAAAGGGGTGTCCATCATTAGGTAGATATTCCATCTAACCCCATTCCACTCCATTTTGGACTATCTCTTAACCCTTTGCAATCAAGTTCCAACTTTAGTCTCAAAGAGGCCTACTTGGGCTTATTTCCCTTGTAGCCTTTCACAGTGACCTTTTCCTATTTCTTGCAAAACTTTCCCAAAGAACTTGAAAATATCAAACCATATTCAGATACCATTTATCCTTTAACAAGATATTTTGAAAGTTTTAGTCTCCTAGACCCTCTGTACATAGGGTTCCTACAATCTATGTCCAATAGGGCTAACAGGCCTTATTTCTAGAACTGTCTGCAACTTAGTAGAAAACTTACTCAAAACTTGGTCTCAGTGATTGGTATGAGCTTGACCATCATAGTATGTTAGGATAAGACTAAACCCTAACTGGAACTATACTTAGTCTGTATATTACTTTCTTCCCCTACATGAAACATGCCAATTCTTCTATCCTAAGCCACTAACCAGGCACTGTCAGCTCGCATAGGGCTTAGTAGTAAAAATATCTCTCCATCTTTCTAAGACTCCTAATCATAAAAATATGTACACTAGTGACTCCCCTAACATATCCATCCATCCTTAGGTGTTTCCCATGGCTAGATTTAATGGGGGAGCCATGAACTCACTGACTGGTCAGGACAGGACCAATGGACTCGGAAAACACAAAACAATTTAACTAAGACCTTATAATATGTCAAAATGACTAACTTACTGAATGAAAAATGTTTGTAACTATCTTAGGAACACAAAAAACCCATTATTTTGAATCTTTCAATCCATAAGATGGCACTGTCACAATGAAATACACGGGTTTCTCAGAAAACCAGAATTGCAGACTATGTTGCTCCTCCCAAACTTGTTACAATGAATGACTAATACTAAGATTCAAGTCCTTGGGTAACATTAGATGCTATCTCCATGATTCTAGGCCTTGTTGGTCTATTCCCCACTCCTACTTTTTAGGGGGATCCAAGGTAACTGTGTTGCATGCAACATTTGCAATTATTGCAATTGTTGTCATGACAACAATTTAGCAACTTTTGGCATCTTTTCCATTATGCCTTCTCCATAAGTTTTAGGACCTCTAACCTCTTCATTTTGAGGATCCAAGATCATTAAATACCTCAAGGCATCTCTATGTCCTCATTTATATGTTTAGGACACATTCATGACTCAAATCCAACATTTAGCAACTAAGCCTAAGAAATTGAAAAACTACTAACAATGGTTATTGTTGTGACCTTAGTCCTAATGACTAACTCACCTGGCCCAAATTGACATGATCTTCTAAGGTCTAGAAACAATCTAACTATCTTTACTTGGCCAATGTCAAGTATAAGCCAAAGTATGACAAAAACATGCGGGTTAGCCTAGGTGTGCTCCTACACCAAGGAAGCCGATACCATGTATATCTTGTTTAGGGGATGAATGAATCAGATTTTTAATTCCATGTTCATTAACACTAAGCCCTAAACCCTTATAGCCTTGTTTATCCACCATAGTATATCCGATAGTGTACATATCTTGCAAATATTCTATAGGAGATGATTGATTATGGTGTTCATGAGAAAATGTTGTGTATGGTGGAATGATAGGCTTAGAAGAGGTTTCCTTTTTTTTCCCTTTAATATCATCATGGATCAGGTAAGAAGGGGAAGGTAAATGAAAGAATTCTCAAACATTGGTATCATGAACCCTAGCTTGAGCCCCATCATAAGTGTGGGAATGACTAGGGATAGAAGATGGTGAAATAGAAATAGGAATATTAGGAATGATGGGATTAGGATTAGGAGGATTAAGATTAGGAGGATTAGGAACTAGATTAGGAATGATAGGATTAGGATTAGGAATATTAGTAGATGGAGTATCATCTACCCAATTCTTCACATAATCCAAAAGAGCAATAAGTCCACTACACAAATTCTTGATGAAAGTTTTGAAAGTAGGAAGACTAGTATTAGTTAATCTCAAGATAGCATAAGCAAGTGAAACATGAAGATTAAGAAACATTATTAAATGGATGATACTTTAATACACATCATAATTACTATAAAGAGATGCTAAAAGAAGCATAATGAGAAAAATAGCCATACCCCAAAGCATCTTAAAGGTCTTCATATAGTGAATGAAATGCAAGGAATGTTTTTATATTTTTATGAGTATGTAGATTAATTTGTTTATTTTATTTTTTTAAAATGCAAGAGCATAAAATAAAACCAATTTAATATGCACGAAAGATCTAGTCTCTAAGGAAAAGAGGCAAAGCATCTAACACCAAAAAGAAAGAGTTGTCTATCACGGGTTCACCAAAATGTAACATAAGAAAGTTGATGTGACATAGGAAATGAATGTATGTAAGGAAATGTGTGGGAAGGTAATATTTTCCTCTCAATCCCAAATTTCATAAAGGGAAGATCCAAATTGATTAACCCTAAAGTATCAATACATAAATAAGTCAACCTATTAAGGATAGGGATAAAGAGCAAAACCCTAACTTCCATTTTATGGAAAAGAATGTGTGATAGATCTAGAAAGATTAAGAACTTTAATTGAAATGGATAGGAGAAATGTACTGACCTTGAAATGTTAGAAGAATGCTATTTTTGGGGGTTTGCACTCAGTTTCTGGAAAATATGCAATCGGATCTGGAATAGAAATGCAGAGATGAACAAAACCCAAAAATATTTTTCTACTATGACACAGTTCTGATTTTGACCCTCAAGTCAATGTCACCATTAACCCAAAATTTTTGATTCCAACCTAGGGCAGAATCAAACTCAAAAGTCTCTAACAGGAAATCTATTTTTGGATCCCAAAAGTTTGCTGAAAAGGGTATCCTAATCTGCACTCTGATCCATAGTTCCTAACCTGTACCTACAATAAAAATGGATTTATTTGTTTGGGGGGAGGGGATTTCCTTAGTCAATCCCCGATTTAGGAATTAACCTTGAAATAAAGAATGCTAACAAGTAGTAGAAATAGATCTAATAATGAAGCTATGATATTTAATAGATATGCAATTGTATTTTGAATGTAAGAAAGTATGTAAATATGAAAGCTTGGAATCAATATTAGAAACCATAAACCTCCATGATTGTATGCTTGGAATCCACCTTGAAGGAATAATGAATGATTCTTGAGGATGCACAAAGGATCTTGAAGGAAGATCACACCACCATGATGGATAGATCTAGGGCTTGAATGATGAATCTTGAATGCTTGAACCAAATCCCTTCAAAGGCTTGAAAGCTTGAATCCTTGATCTTCAATGGAGAATTTGAATTCTTGAGAGGAAGACTTGAACACTTTGAAGACTTGAAAACATGTAGGACAATGGATTCTTTGAAGTAGATGATTTGTTTTATGCATAGATGAGATGATATCATATTTTTGCATATGAGAAGTGATTATGAAAATGAGAGGAGAAAGATTCCTTATATATGAATCTAGGGCACAATCCTCTGGAGAGGCTGACATAGGAGAATTAAATCCCAATTAGGCCTATACCCCTAGGAGAGGACCTATATTAAATATAATTTAAGAGTCATCATTTTAGAAAACCAAAATATCCGACCCGGAAGTGGAAAATGAGTTTTTGAAGACCCCCGTTAGCCGACCAAATTTCAAACATGAAATGGGGACCTAGGTCATGGTCAAGGTCTTCCTTGACCTAGGTCAAGGTCGAGGTCAACCTTGAACTAGGGAGTAAGAACCCCTGAAAAATTTTCCAGATGGGATGGATGGTGCCTGGAGTGGCCCAATCAGGGTCCTAAATAGGCACAAAAGAATGAGAGGGTACATAAATGAGGGGACAATATGATGATCATCAAAAACATCCCCTAAGGAGGGATAAATGTTCTTAACATGGAAGTGCTTCCATTTTAAGATGATACAGGCGTAAGCCTAAAAAATATAGAACATGGTTTTCAAAGGCTCTCTTAACCTTAAAGTCATCCAACCATAGGGGTTTTGAAAGACTCCCCAAACCTTCAACAAAGAAAATTTACTCTTGATAGAGACTTCTCTTGAATTTTTTCACTCCACCTCAATATGAGACAAAACCACCTCTATAGGATTTGAAAGGGAAAGAAAAACAAGGAGAAAATACATTTTCTTAGCCTGATGAAACTGTGCTTCTAAAGGAATTCCCTCCACCTAAATAGGAAAAATAGACAAGACATAAATAGCCAATAGAATAGAAGGAACCCAACATGAGAGAGAGAGAGAGAGAGAGAGAGAGAGCACATCAATGAACAACCATTTAAAACACTCACACCTAACCTCCACCACAACCAGTACAACTAAAGAGCAACCACCATCTACCCTAGAAAAGACTGGTTGGATAAAGAACACCCTGTGTAGTGAGGGGAAAAGGATGACCATGAACACAATAAAGCACAGCCACTAAAGATCATCACAACAATCCACACCTAACATCCTTGCAACCAAGAGACCATTATGTACCACAAGCCAATACAAAAATATAGAAGGGATCCAATGAAGTCAAAGGAAGGGAGAGGGGTGTCAGATAATCAAAGACCATCCTCTTAAAATGATCAACACCAAGCACTTCCGATAAAACCTCAACCAAAATCCCACTAGACCTTTCCAAAGAACAACACAATAGGAAGTAAGCCACGAAACATAGATAGAATTGGAAGAAGTGAATATACACAATAAATACCACCATCTTAAGAAATGTACAGCCAAATTCCCCCATTTACACAATGCTCAAAGACCACCAACAACCTACCCCAAGAGTTTGCATCTCTAGAGTAAGAGGAAACTTGAATAGAAGGAGGGAAGTAGGAGGGATAAGATCACCAACTTGTACACTCTCTTACATAAATCAACCTCAAATCATTTCACAACCCAAATTAAAATGGAACCCATCCACCCATGACATGAAACCTCCCAAAATCTCTCCACAAATAGAGAGCTATCACTAGAAAAAATGGGCAGCAAGGTAGATAAACCCCAAAGCAGAGCAGGGAGGAAGAGAGGGTCAATTTTGTGAAAGCAATTTCTTAAAATAAAACCAACCTCCAACAACTACAGGTCCTAATCAAGAGTCTATTACCATGAAACCCAAGAACAACTCCAAAAAAGTAATATCTCTCCCATCCAAAATCAACAGTCTGGAGATCCAAGAGAGAAACCAAAACCTCAAAGGCTACAAAAATAGAGAAAGAAAATAACCCCAAAATCAAAAAAGATGAATGCCCACCACACCATTTCTCACAAAAAGAGCCAGCCCCAGGCTGCTCCATAACACCCAAAAAGAGGGCTTTCTTCCTGAATCAAGCAATAGAGACAAAATAGCACAAAAAAATGTTGTTGCCTCTCAAAAATACCTTGAAACACATCAAACAAATTGGGGAAACCAAGTAGAAATCCTGACAAGAAGCCATAGTGAATCATGAAAGAAACTAGGGAAACTATATGGCATATAGAAAAGATGCAAATAAGCTTGCACAGGAACAAACACATCTCCATATGCACCAAAAAAACAACCCCTACATAAATAATGACATTCAAAAATAGGGAAAAGAATAAAACCAGAGATGTTGCCACCAATATCATCTCCAGTCTACCACATCCCGTAGAACCAAGGCCAACAAAGGGGTCCAAAGATTCCAAATCAAAGGGAACCATGGAGGAGGAGTACATGTTGTAAGACAAATCCATATTCCCCAAAAACCACCTCCATTGAAGCACATAAAAGGAAAGGACCCGAACATTAATGTTGAAAAAACATCCAAATCTATGGTGACCAAAGAAATCACCACTCTATCAATGTCATCTTTATTGGCATCATCTTCATCTTCATCCTCTCCCCCTTCCTTTAAAACCCTCGCTCTACTCCTACTCAGACCAGTTCTCCCACCCGTCTTCAATTCAAAACCACTTTTCCAATATTTCATGACTATTTAGTTGATCATTGTGTATGGTATGGATTTAGTGACCATAAATATTATTTCCATTAATGAACATTATCAATACATTTATTATTATTGTAGGAAATCTTAAAGTATATGAGGGGATGCATTTTTTTAATTTTAATATGTTAAAATTTATCATTTAGTATGAGAACATAATGACTATTAGTATTTTATCATTTCATTAACATCATACAATTAATGGCCTTCTACTCTCCCCACTAATTTCAAATTTATGATTCCTACCTTTGACAACTATGTCAATGGCTCCCTTTCCCACAACCTACTAATCAATATCTCGAGCACTTTTTGGCCCATTAAAAATGCTAAATCTCTTCTTGATCCTTTCAAAAACCTATTTTCTCTTGAGATGAAAATGAATTCACTTTTCAGAGCCTCCTTTATAAATTTTATGTGCAAACCCTTGCAGGGACCTTTTGGTGCTTCTTGGAAGTGCCTCCCCTATACATACTCTTCTCTAGAGGTGATTGTTGGAAAGGAGGTACTAGACTATGTTTTTTTACTTTGAGAGGAAGGGATTAATAGGAAATTTTAATTTCTGGTGTCCCCCTCTATTAGACAAGTAAAAACCTAGATTTTGTGGATTTGGAACCCTAAGGCTATAGGAAAGATTGAGATTTACTCTTATTCCCATTGATTTTTAAAATATTTTCTTTCACTCTGTGGAATATTATGAGGATATTTTCATCACAGGTTCAATTATAAATGTGTTCCTCACACTTTGTCTTTGCACCTAGGTCCCCTCCTATAATGCCATAAATTTAAATCTACTAGCTATCTCTCTAGTCTAGGTAAGACTACTGGTGCAGAGCACCCTAGGGTTAGCTCAAAACCCTAGCCCCAACAATTTTTGAACAAGTTTTGATACAAGTCTTTCAACGAGCAAGTCATGTTTTGCCTAGTCGCTCAGTCGCGGAGCCAGCAGAGAGCAGAAAAGTAATGCATCGCACACTCGCGAGCTAGTTATGAGTTAAGTCTATTAGT
>MU227573.1:2442903-2475153 GCA_018584345.1 Thuja plicata
TGAAGAGTAAGAGACAGTGAGGAGTAATACATTTCGGTGGGTAGGGAACCTAGGATAGAGGGAACAGAATAGTCCTTCTGGTTAGGGTCTGAGAGTAGCCCTAAGAGACTCAAGGGTGAGTCTAGAGCGTCCTGAATTGAATAGGATTCCAGGTGAGATTCCTAGAAGAGAGTAGGAATTTCAGAAAGTTAGGTGACCTCCCCATCAATGTTTTTTTACTTTGAGAGGAAGGGATTAATAGGAAATTTTAATTTCTGGTGTCCCCCTCTATTAGACAAGTAAAAACCTAGATTTTGTGGATCTAGAACCCTAAGGCTATAGGAAAGATTGAGATTTACTCTTATTCCCATTGATTTTTAAAATATTTTCTTTCACTCTGTGGAATATTATGATGATATTTTCATCACAGGTTCAATTATAAATGTGTTCCTCACACTTTGTCTTTGCACCTAGGTCCCCTCCTATAATGCCATAAATTTAAATCTACTAGCTATCTCTCTAGTCTAGGTAAGACTACTCTACCTTCCCTTCCATTTCTTCAACAACTCTACCCAAAAGGCTATTAGCAACATGATGGTTCAATTACTTCAAGGTTGACCCTATTACTAGCAAAATCTCACACCTCTTATGCTCGAATGTTGGTAGATATTGAACTCTTAAAGCTACTACCTACCAAGATAATCCTAAAGGTGAGTGGAAAAGGATGGACTGAGATGCTTAACTATGATAAAATCCTACTTTTTTATAGATATAATTGTGTTACTAGACATCTAGCTTCTTCTTGCCTTTGTGGGTCTCATATGCATTTTCCCCCACTTGGTGGAAGGATGTTGATTGTGATCATCTCACCATTTTTTCTATTTCTTTAGATAGTGACTCCGAGTCCTTAGATAATTTAGTGCCTCCTCCTATTGGGTTATTTATTTTGGTATATCAATCTCTTTCTCCCACAAAATCAGATCCTATCCATTCAATAGTTCTTGACTCTAACAACACTTATTTCTTCCCTTTACTTTTTTGGCTACACAATTTGTTATCTTGTCTAGTGTTGTTTCAAAGGGTGCCTATCCCCTTGCTTCAAATTGTTTTACCAAAAAATGCTAGGCTTCTTCAACTATTTTTCACTGCAAGAAAAAAACATCTAGTCTCTTATTGCTCTTAGTACATAATTTATCTTGCTATGATTGGCATTGGGCCCCTGCTATAATTTTTAGTAAACATCAAATCTATTAGTAATCTAGTTCAATTAAATATTTTTTTCTTTGCACCACTCTATAGTTTTCTTTGTTATGTCTTTGGCTATCCTTCTCTATTTTTGTTTTGTCTACCTCTATGGTAAGATTCCTACTTTGTAATAGGTTTTGGGGCTTGCCAAGAACCCACTTATATTAATCAAAACATCATGCATTTTTGTTATGAATATTTAATGTGAAAAAATCCTCATACATATATCAATTTATGTCAAATTACACTATATTAATATAATTTTAATTAATATGCACTTACATATTAAATATGTATCTTACACATGTTATTATTTATATCAATATTTGCCTCCATAGTGTTGGTAAACAGATTTGTCATAGTGAATGCTTCTTCTGATCAACCCTAGTTGACTTGTGAGTAGTGACACATATTTATAATAGTTGGAAAGATTGTTTTAGGATAACATTTTTCCTCTGTGTTTGAGAGGGGCAGTTACCTTGTATAGTATTTGGTATTTTGGGGTTTTGAAAATATAAAATGCAAGAAAATAAGAATGGGAGGTAGGGAATATCAACTAACTTTAAGGATTTAACATATCTAAGTCAAGGTACCAAGAGCATGATATATTATTCTTATTAACATACAATATTTAGGAAAGAAAGAGTTATCATTAATGAACATAGAAAGAATTAATAATAACACATAAGAACAAACTGAATACATCTCCAAATTTTTCTCTTTATTTTGTTTTTCTTGAACAATACTATTCAAGTCCCGTGTACAATGTGTTTTGTGAAAAAGTGGAACCCATTTTACAAAAAAATGCATCGGATATATATACATTGTTCTAGAATGAATGAAACATACACAACTGAGAGGGGTCATGGGGTGTGAATAAGTTGTGTCCAAAAACTCAAGACCTTTAACCAAAGTACCAAATTATTCTTAGATCTCAAAGATAAACATGAATGCAGGAACATAACACATTAATCAACACATAACACCAAAATTTTTTACTTGGAAACCCTATTAGGGGAAAAACCACAGTGGGGATCAAACCCACAAGATGAATATACTCTATTCAAAGAACTATACCCTATTAGGATTATTACAAATGGGAATGCACACGCATTCAGGCACACTACCTAGAGCTCATTTCTCAAATAAAAAAAGGATCTCAACCCCAAGGAAAGTTTACTTCCTTACAACAATTTGTGATCTCAAATCATAAAGGACATATTGTCCAAACTCATGAACTGACAAAATAAAATCTCTTATATGCCAATACAGTTCCAATGAAGTACAACAATTATTTTCCTCAACTATAGATTCCACACATACCTCTTCTCGTCAGCATCTCATTCTTTTTCCCATATCTTCTCACACTTTTGCAATTGTAGATGATAATATATTTATACACATTACATCAATTTATCTCAACTAGGTTGGCAACAGACTTAATTACAAAATATTAATTTTCAATTCAACTCAATACACAATGTGATCTATTGAATATCAACTAAGATATAACAATGATCCATAACAACATCCTCAAACACACTCTAGATCCATAAATCATGCCACGGTCCATCACAACTTGCTACACCACCATGTCGACCAAGAACAATAAGAACAACAATGTGTTACATAAAATATCTTCAAAATCAATGAAATAATCCAACACAATCTGGGAAACATGAATTGAACATGATCAAGAAACATCAGAAAGCAACATTAAATACCATGAAATACTAAAGGTCATACAACCTACCATGGTGTCTTTCGTTCCTGCATCTACATCTAATGTAGATAAGTGAAAGGCACCCATGCTGCAAAAGCCCAAGGTGCGCCCACCTCCCTCCATCCCCATTATACTAGACATACCCCACCTTGCCACCTATGGACAGGGTAGGAGGCCTCATAAGAATATATAATCCCCCCTCACATTGACTACTTATCCTTCGAGGGCACTGTCTATTCCCTTAGATTCCCGTAGGATAAATTGGGGAAGGTCGCTTGTGATTGAACCTCTAGTGCCTCCATCGTCAGGACCACCTCCTAATCCATTGGTTGGGACTTATTCTATGTCGGTTATGAAATTAAAATCCTCCCCCATGGAGTAGGATGGTGATGTACCTCCACAATATTATTAGCTTAGTCTTTTTCTACGTCATAAATAGCTTACACATGAGTGAAAGCGTCTTCAATAAAAGGGATTTGGCTCATGACATCAATTCAAGGAATAAAGTGCATCTTCTGAGCCTATGTCTATTTCCACCTCTGATTTCACTTCTATCTTTTCTCCTACTCTTGCAGCTCCTCATCATGAAGCTACCTTTGTCACAATCCCCCCTACACTAGGAGTGACCATTGGGCCTTGTGCCAAGCAAGTCCAGGTGTTATCTCTCCTTCATAGGAGCCACTCTTGATTACCACTTTTCCAAACATCCCACCATTCATAGAGATAGTTAACATGCTATAAAATCAAGTGGTATCTAGTAGAGTGATGTCCACTCAGCCTACATCTGCCTCATTCCATTACCGCCATGTCAGCTTTCCTAATGTCTTGAAGGATTCTATAGTGGATCAAAGGACATTACTTGCATACTTTAAGAGGAAGATTAATCAGGGTCCTATCCCAGAGTTCAAGCATCACAAATCTACACCAATAGATTGTCTTTCTATTTTGGTTCTCGTAGTGGAGAAAGCTCCAACTTCTCTTAAGTTCATCTCCACCCCTTTCATAGAGGTTAGTGGGGAAGCTTATTCATAGACATCTCCACATAGGTCTCTTACAAGCATTGATGCTTGTATATTTGATTCATTAGAGGATATTCTGATGTTGATGATGATCTTCACATGATCCCTCTCGCTCGCCATAGTTGAGCTCTTAGATGAAGACTTGTCGACTACTTCCTCCTTGGCTCTTGTTGTTGGTGGGGAGTTTGGGGCTGCCTTAGTAGTTGTGCCATTGCAATCTTGATCTTCCTCCCCATATGATCAAGATTGGGAGGACAATGGTTTTTTGATGGATGATATATGAGAGTAGTAGGGTAAAAGTACAAATTTGTGTCATGTTTGAGGCTAACTTATTAGCACAACTGAATTTAAATATTTCTAACTAAAAATTAGTTTTGGTCAAACATATGGTCTACTTATATTCATTCTAGCTAAGTTAGATATGTGTCTCAACTTTTATAATTAGAAGTGTGTATTGAATGCATATTTTAGACAACTTCGGGTCTAATTACCAAAAAAAAAATATTATTTTAGAAAAATGATGTTTCAACAACTCCCACTCCTTTTATTGATATTTTTAAAAAATATTAAAATACCCTTTTATAGATCTTGGGGTCAAGAATATGCTCATATAATTTTTATAGTATTTTGATTAGATATAATGTATTATAATTATAAAATATTGCAAGTAGGTATTTTAATATTTGAGAAGATGTTGATTCGGAAAAAAAAACAAGAGTAAATCATATCAAAATAATTTAAAAAATGTATGGTTCACTAGAGGAGAGAGTCCTCTTGAAGAAAGTATAATTTTTTTTTGATTGGGATAGATTTGATAGGGAAAATATGGTGGGAGATGAAAAATATCGATTTAAGAAAAGTTAGACTTTGAATTGTTATAACAAGGAAAATATAGATCAAAAACCAATATTTATTTTTTAATGCACTAGCTATATATGTCACCTATAACATATTTTGAAATTGGATGAAAAAAAGTTTTGATGTTGTTGAAATTTTCTTTATAAAAGTGTGACACAACTTTTTACTGTTACCTTGTACCCGGTTCTACATCTTTAGATTAGAGCATGTGTGCTTGTGTTCCCCAGTTCTTGTCTTTTAGTGTTTTTCCCTCCTAGAGGACCATTGTACTCCATTGGTACTTGGAAACAAGAGTTTTTCTATTATGTACCTTCTTCTACATGTTCTCTCTAAAATTTCCATCTATTGTACTTTTAATTTTCAACATCTAGGGACGATGCAAAGTGTTGGGGGCATTTAAAAAATCCTTCCATGTTGACTGAAATCTTTTTTTTTTTTGTTTGTCTTGATGTGTCATTCTTCAGATCCGAGTCCCGGTTGGCAGAGATGAAATATCCCTTGAGATTAGATATAGGTCTACGCTTCTGGGCTCTAATGACACTCCATTGGATCCCTTATATCTATACAGATGTTGTAGAATCATGTCTCACCCACCAGGAAGTGATATTCGGTGACAACATCTCATATGCTGTCATGCCACAACGTCTTTTTCTTTCCTTGGAATGTTTATGCTCCCCTCTAAGAAATATAGTCTGTCCCAAAGGGGGTTGTGTTATATATGTGTTTGATTTGGATTTTACATAATGATCATATTGTCTCTATACCATAGATTTTTCTAAAAAAAAATTCAAAATTTTAGCATTATCTACCTTTATGGGGGCTAAACCACTATATTTATGTCTCAGTCTTACCCTATCATACACCCATCTAGCTTAAAACTTGTTTCACTCCAAATTTTCATTTTCAAATTTCTTTTTCAAACTACTATCAAATCATATTATATATATTTTCTAAACAATTAACATTTTCTCGAATATACATCCATTTGACATGATTCAATCAAGAGAAAAGTACATTATATATATGATCGAGGAGGTGCAACTTATCCTCTTTAAAATGAGTAGATTCCCTTCCTCTTCTGATGTGAAGTGGTTTGAGAGGATTTTTTTTGGTTTTGAGTTTATTAGTCGATAGGCTATTCCTAGTGGGGAACTCCCTATTAGAATTCACAAGTCTCATGCCCTACTTTTCTATCCATTGCCCACAAAGTTGTGGTTTTCTACAAACTTTTCATTTTATTTCTTCATTGAAAAACATATTTTGTGATGGTAAATTAGACTTACTACAAATCTTCATCATGTCCAACCATCCAAAGGAGAAAAGAGTCCGACGAGGAACTCCATCTCTTTGCCCTTGTGCTGCTTCAACCATGTCTAAACTTCTTCACAACTTTCATAGTAAGGTAAAGCATTTGTCACATTTAATTATTTTCTATTTTAATCATGTAAAATTATATTTATTTTTTTATTTTTTAAATTTATATTTCTATTATAATAAATATATATTCTTGTCATATTTGATTATAATTAGATGTATTTTTTATACCCAATATGTATTTAAGTTTTGTATTCATTTTTCTAAAATACATTGTATAATATATCTAATATCTTTGAATGTTCATAGATTTTTTTAATAGTTATTAATTTTTAATAAATATTAAAGATATTTTTTTCTATAATTTTAATAAATTATTTACTTAACTTAAATATATAATAATCAATATAAAATTTTGTAATTTATGAGCAATTATAAATTATTTTTTATTTACTTATTTTTATTCTAATAAATCTATTGTATCTTATTTTTTCTTTTATTTATAATGTGGTCAAGAAAATATAATGTGAATAAAAATAACTCTAGTTTAGCAACATTCATAGCATTAGTAACTTGGTCAATCGTCCCGGGCTAGACTGGAGGTTTTCTTCTCCGTTGTTTCCTACCAGTGCCCACAGTGAACAGAGAAACATGAAGATTTCTTCAAGCTATAATAAAATTCTTTGGCTTCGACCTTTTATTGATAAAAAAAACATTCATAGCATAAATAAAGCACTAACTTGATCTTTTTATCTAATTTGATTATAATTAAATATATTATATATTTGATAGTGTATTTAGGTTTTTTATTTATATTTTTGAAATACATTGTATAATTTAGTAGTGATGTCTTTTGATGGTTATTAATTTTTAGATAGTATTGAAAGATATTTTAATCTATAATATTAATAATTTTCTTATTTAACTAAAATATGTAATTATATTGATATGAAAATAATAATTTATGAATAATTTTAAACTTTATTCTAATATATCAAATCTATTATAGAAATTTTTGTAATTATTTTAAAATGTCCTTAAGAAAAGACTATGGGAATAAAAACAACTATATTATTCACTTTGTATGAATTTTTATTTATTTCATTGTTTTTTTATTTTTATTTTATTTTTTTTATCGATAAGGGGCCGAAACCGGATATTATTAACAAATAAATATAAGTGTACAAAGTTCCTAGTTCATGGGAGCATACTGGCAGGAAAGAACCCGAAAGAAAACCCATGGTTGTAGGTCTAGATAGAAGTGTTCTTTTAGCATTCAAAATGCATTCCTTATCTTTTAATGGGGATTCCCATTAATTCCACCTTTTCCTACTACCTCGACGCTCCACTTGCAACCAGACAGAAGACCAAGAAAATAGTCTAAAAAATAATGAGTAATTTTGGAGCTGCTTGAAGTTACTTTTCCTTCCTCCTCACTCTTCCATTTATATCCTTTGTTGTCTATGATTCAATCTGACTTGTAAACTATTCCTGCCACAATAAATTTGAATGTTTTCTTTGAGTCACTTGGTTTTGTGATGTTGCTCTGTATTTTCTTGCCTCTTCACTCTTCCATTTCTATCCTTTGTTGACTATGATTCAATCAAAGTTGTATATCATTCCCATTAAAATTAATTTAAATTTCTTCTCGGAGTCACATGGTTTTATGATGCATCTCCATACTGTATCAATTTTATATCTCAATTTATGAAGCGGTTTTGTATTCTAGTGTGCGGTGATCATTTTTCTTTAATTTTTTCTTATTTCTAAACTCTTCTATAGCAATCCAATATTTTTGATATAATCCTCTGAGAGGGATTTTTCTATTCTCTAATGTAAGCTTGATTGGAGTATCCATTTTGGTCACAAATCGTTAAACCACCACCCACCTTCCTCAGCCATAGGTAGCAAATCCTGAGAGAAAGTTGAACTCTTTATTGAGATGTCACTTCATTTGCAACGTGTTTGAGACGAAATCAAGTTGACCCGATAAAAAATACATGCTTTTATTCTAATAGATCAAATCTATGATAGAATATTTTGCATTTATTTTTAAATATTCTTAAGAAAAGATCATGTGAATAAAAAAAAACTCCACTATTCACTATATATGTGAAACCTCTTACAAAATACTATTTAAGATATTTTTATCTATTAATTTCAATAAAATATGTATTCAACTTAAATAAGTAAATAATTATACCAATAAAAACTTAAATTATTAAATAACTTTCTAAATTCTTGTTTCTAATCAAAATTGCTTTTTAAATAGTAAAAATAAATTATGTTTAGTAAGAAACTTCTTACAGAGTTTGGATCATCCCTACAATGGAAAATTTACACATTTTTTAAAATTAATTTATCTCCTGCTATATATATATTTAATGCAATGTTTTTACATGCTAGATAAGGATAGAAGTGGAGCAATAATACACTCGTGGACAAAGAATATCTTCAGCTTTTCTTTTATTAATGATGTCATAAATTTTCATTGTAATAATATTATGTTTCAAATTATAGATAATAAAATTGATTAACTTATTTTAATATTTAATGTAAACAAAAATAATCTAATAATTTTGAAATATAAATTGAAATATTTCTAATAAATTTTAATTATTTATTTATATTATCTTAAACTAATAGTGAATAAGTTGATTAGTTTTTAATGCAAACTATTTTACTTCATTGAAAATCAAATCTCGTATCGAAGTAAAATTATATTTATTTACTTTGTTTGAAAATTATCTGTCTGGTAAACTTTTTAACACGACTAGTGACACTGATACAACAAGCTCTCTAGGTCCACGTGAAATGCTTTTGACTAGGAACTATGAACCAATTAGGCCATAAATGGGAACAAAATTGAGGCAACCCTGGGTGGGAACAACACCACAACCACTTAACCAACACACTAAGTGGCGAACCTCATTTATTTACTTATGTGTTTTCTAATAGATCAAATCAATTATAGAAGCTTTTGTGCTTTAAAATTTTTTTTTTTTTAAAGAAAAGATAATGTGAATAAAAGAAATTCTACTATTCACTATATGTTAATGTGAACATCTCTAATAACATTTATAACATCAATAAAACACTAAATAAAAATTGTTATAAAATAATTTCATAATTTAAACAAAATAAAAAATGTTAAATTATCAAATAAAGGTAAAATAAGAACAGAACACATAAAAATAAAATATTTCTATAGAAACATTCCATCGACATTCTATATAATTTACACTCAACATAATTATTATACCTTCCTTTGATAGAAGTAGTAACATATGATCCTTAGCTTTCTTAATTGAATAAAAAGAGTAACAAAGAATAACAGCTATATCAAGTAGCTGGATGAGAGATATATAATCCAATAAAAAAACCAAGTCACCATTCTTTTAATTGTCCTTACTTGTAATTATGTCGTCGGTGTCCGGTTGTCTTGTATTGTCGACTTGCCAGCTTTTTAATGATAAATAAATAAATTTTTATTTTTGTTAGAAAAACAATAGTCAACTCGAATATTGGGCTCCCTCCAAGACAAACATCATTCCGTGAAACTTCGACCATTCAATTTGCATGGAAGTTTTACGTCGCCTAAATTTATGGAAGGAAATGTCAACGATTTTAATCATTATTATTTTGCATGCTTGATTTACACGAATACGTCAAGAAGGAAATCTGTGTTTCTTTGAACTCACAAACAAAACCCCGCACGATACGACATAAAACCCTGAACATTAAACAAATTGAAAACAAGACCAGTTGAAAGCGAGAGTGAAGCTACAACCCAATTACCTTGTTTTCACATTTTCAAGCAACATAATAGTCCACAGAAAATGAATGGATTAACATTAAAATATGGATGTTTCTGTGTTGGTTAAATAATGTTCTCCTAGTGTATGCTTTTGTGTTTGAGAATTAATTTTCTGGTAAACTTTTAAATATGAAGTATTCTTATTTTTGTTATACTTTTATAAAAGAAGTTCGAGAAGTATTTATGAATTATAGATTTGATTTGAATCTTTGTCGATGATTAAGTTATTTTGTGTAGTATTCATTTATTACTTAAAATATTATATTCAAATTCGTATTTCTTAAAATAGTAATTTTTAATTTTTGATTGATTTTTTCAATATATTGAACATATAAATTTTTATTATTGATAATTTATTGGTTTGGAAGCTATTTACACAAGTTTTCTATGGAGAAATGTTGAAGATTTTCTAATAAAACATGCATACTTCAAAAACTTGTCATTAATTTTAATAGTCTTCGACAGATTTAGTTTGTATTTTTAGAACATATTATATATCAAAATGAATTTCAAATCATTATACAATATAGAGGTTACTAGACAATTAGAGTTGTAACAATAATGGATGTATAAGTTTTGTGAAATGTAGTTTTATGAGAGATCCAAGCAACCCATTAAAAAGTAATGATCATGGATAAACAAGGACCTTTTATAACCATAATTAAAATATATATTGTATCGAGTATGTAGATGCCATGAACGACCTTGACCTTTTATTAATTATTTTGTTGTTCCATAGTAACTACATGTTTACGGATGGATGGAGATTACATGTTCTAACATTCAAAAACTTATTTGTTGTCATGAAAGGTCATGTAGTTATTAACATACTTGTAGTTGATTACATTTCCTTATAAAGTTTTTTGATCTCTATTTTGTCAATGTTGTCATATTATAAATTGGTATACGACAGTTGATGAGGTTTCAGATCACTATTTCATTATATTATTTGTGGTTGGATTTTGATATGGCTTCATAAATGTTTAGATAATAATTATTCATGGTATCAATCTAGTGAACATAATTCTTGTTGTAGTTAATGAAAATTATCACTATGTTTATTATTGATGTAGGAAATCTTCAAGTAGATATGAGGGAATAAATTTTTCAATTTAATTTATATCATAAATTTTATCATTTAGAATTAGAGCATAATAATTATCACTATTTTATCATTTCATTAACATCATGCAATTTTGTTAAGAATAGTTAATGTGAAAAATATCTCATAAACATAATAATTTATATGGATATTCCACTATATGAACACCATTTTTAACTGACATCAACTTACATATTTAATAGTTATCTTATGTATATGTTGTTATTGTTATGATTTAGGTGACATCAACATTGTAAATCCTTTAACTATTTGTTCTTCTAATGTCATTTATAATTTACTCGTAAAAAATGAAATTATTTCACTAATAGTAGTAAAAGATATCATGTAATGATGAAGTTATAATTACCATTTGAATTTTGGGAGAATGAAAAAATAGTTAGGTGTCCCACTTGGAATATTGTATTTTAGGTTCTTGGACACATTTAAGGTTTTGTAATTGCATGTATAATAGTATGACAAATGTCATAAGTTATCTTGATTCACTATTTTTCTGTTTATGATTGATGATTTCTATATTGGGCCAATTTGGTGAGATTGCATATGAAAATTGTATGAGCATCTTTAAGTGGCTATTTTGGGATATTTGCATGATTAAAAAATGGTGGATTGCATTGGTTGTTAACATGGTATTTTGGGTCCTTATTTTGACAGAGATGGAATAGAAAATATTCAAGATGTCTATATTAATTAACCTTGAGGGAAATTTATACAATGTGAATAACGACAGTTACTAGTAGTTAGTTATGTAGCTGATACTTATAGGAAACTTATTTATGGTAACCAATGTAATAGTTATGTCAACCTTCCCCCCCCTCCTTATTACATTGTTTCTAAAAAAACAAAAAAAAAACACCTTGCCCTAGGGACCCCCCTTAAGGCTTACAAAGAAAAACGTGCTAATTACATAGTATGAATACATATTTTCAGAAAATATTCTTCTAAAGTAGTAGATAATTAACCAATAAAGGCTCCATAAAGCTATCACTTGACCCTTAGAAAGGTGTAGCTTTGAACTATGTTATTAAGCCCTTGGTCCGGAACTCTTGAATCATAGAGTATTGAAATATTCAGCAATGATCCCTAAGAGATGTGACAAATCTCTATCATTGTCTAATGACTGTAGAAAGGTATAATTCTCAATCATATAATCTAAAGCTTTCTTGACAATATTCCATATTGAGCGCAATTCCAAGTCCCAAACGTGTCTCCAAAATGAGTCGTCACAAGACATGTATTCTTCAAATTTCTCAGCACTAGAAAGGAAATCAAAATGAGAAACCAAAAATACCAAAAGCGCTCCTCATGTAGAAAACCATCTCAAAGAGAGAAGCTAACTTGAGATGATGGAAGTCACTTCACCCTCTAATGCTTCCAACCTCCAAATTGACATTATCAAGCATCCAAGTCAAGATAAAGGAGACGATTTGGTTCACCAAGCGAAGTGTCCTTGATGTTTTTTATTCTTTTAAGATAGGTTTATATTAAGCATGTTAAAGTGGTGTTATTTGGCATAACAAAGAAGATAAATTTCTCCATAGTTTTTCATCTTAAGAAAGCTTAATTTTTTGATATGCATACAATTATTTATTTTTATTGGGTATAGTCTAAGTAATAAATCTCATCAGTACTTTTATCGTATTAGAGATTTCTAAAGATTTCCAAAAATTTTCTTATATTTGGTATAATAACTTCAAAGATTTCCATGGTTTGCATGTGCATGTAGGAGGTGCGTACATACTTGCATGAACTTGCAATTTTGTTCATGTGATTATATGTGAAGGATTCATGGTGTTTTGGTTGTGATTATTCCTTCATTTTGATTTCTTAACTTCACAAGCTTGTGGGAATAAATTAGAAGGAATTATAGATTATTGGTAGCTTGTATATTGCAATGTATGCTCTTTGTAATAGCATTCCTTTTATAGATCAATGAGAATGGAGACCATGAAATCTAAATCTTGGTTGAATATTGTTATGGTGAGAATTTTTATGCTAATGGGTGTTTCTCTTGGATTTTTCATGTGTTTTATTCTTTCATAGTAGTGATACAGAGCTATAATTTGGAAATATGTTACACTGATTTTTTTAGAGCATGCATAATTATTTCATTAGTCACATTTGCATATGTTGCATAAATTAATTGTGCACATGCTCAATAATATTATAATGCATAATTGAGCACATATTTACACATGGATGCCTAACTTAAGTTCACATAGTTGAGCTTTAGTTGCGCCTAATTTAGCCTAGTTCAGTCTAGTTTAGCTGTAGTTTGCACATCTAGGTCTAGTTTTCTTTTTAAGTTTGAGTTTTATTTTTTGCTATTATAAGGGCTAGTGCTTTCTATAAAAGAACTTTGTTTAGGTACTGTATAATGTCATTCTATCCCATTTGTATCTCAATTAAATATTATACAATCAATACAAAATTTTCAAGTTGTGCACATTATCTCGCTTCTTGATCTTCTCTTTGTGAAAGATGTTGTGTTGTAGATGAGTCTTGGCTTGTGAGTTGATATCATCATCAAATTATACATGGAATTAGAGCCTGATATGCTAATTTCTTGTCCATTTTTTGAAGGGATCCAACCTTAAAGATAATTTTTGATGCACTTTTGTTTTAATTTGGTTCCACCATTACATTTTGAATGACAAAATACATAAAGAACACTCTTCTTTTTTCCAAATTCTAAGCAAGTGAGGAGAAGAATCTTATCAGTACTAGGTTTCTTTTCTTGGGATTAATTCCATACTTTCTGAAATTTCTTGATCTACATACAGGTATAATAAACTTTTGTTATTGGATTCTCAATTTTTTTCCTTAAAATCAAAATTTTAAACTTTTTCTATATAGTTTTTTCTCAATTTGTTTTCTTTCTAGCCTATGTTATTGTTTTCATTTTTTTAGGGTATTCTTTCCTTTTTATTAGTTTACATGTCTTTGTTTAGCTTTGTTTGTGTACTTTTTTATATAGGCTACTTTTGCATATATTTATTTATATTATTTTGTTTTTCTATGGTTTATTCTCTCTTTATCCCTTTTCATTCTAGTGTTTTTTGAGTTTCCTTTTTTCTTTTTGTTTACTTATGTTGTCTCTCTTTTTTTTTTTCCTTTCTCTTCTTTGATTTTTTTCCTCTCTTATCCCCACCTCTTCATATACCTTTTGAGTGAGGTTTGTCTGCCTTTTATACTTTTACATATCATGTACCCTCATTCATCCTAATAGTGGATCACAAAGTGTGATAAAAAATGTTGATGCTAAAAATAGATATAAAATCAAAGAAGTAAATGAATAATTGAATTCAAAATGGATTGAGGAAATCTAATAATGTAGAATATTTTTTTTTCATAGATTTTTCTTTTGCAAAGAAACTTATGCATGCAAAATCAAAAAGCAAAAAGCAAAAAATCTAAAAAAATCCCTTGAAAATTGGGTGAAGACCCACCCTACCGGTACATGGGCTCCTCTACTCATGTACTATGCAACTCTTGTCCTTTTAGACTTTTCTATTATACCACCTTTCTTGTCACATTAAACCATGCCTAGTAGTGAACCTTTATGTCTTGAGATTTACTTAAGGAGTTTTACTAGAGTTTAACCATGTCACATTCCTTTTAAAAGAATATTCTTGAAAGCTACCAAGTTATATGCACCATAGTTATTGTTTAAATTTTTTATTTGACATGTAATATTCTAGCAACTTTGGTATATTCTAATAGTAGAAAGAGAATAGAGTTTCATTGGTATAGGATTTATGTCTCAAGACAACATTTTTTCTTCTTCAAATCTTATTGATCTTTATTCCTCAAAACCAAAATCTCATTCTTTACAAATTATTTTTCTAACCCCTTTACATAATAACACTCCTTCAAATGATCATTTGGTCTTAGCTAAGAGAATGTTTTAAACACTTAAGTATGATACTAAAATTCATTTACATTTTCATCATTTTCCAAAGAATCAAAGAGTTCATAATGGTAACTTTCATTGTCTTTTTCATTAAAAAATTAAACATTCTCTTATTGATTGTATTGAATTTACATAGTTTGTTCAAGATGTCTTATTTATTTAACAACATATCTCATCCTCTTTCTTAATATTAAAAATGTTCACTAAAATTCCTTTTGGGCCTATTATGTTTCTCCATAGTATTTGATTTTAGCATCTTACTTCATTGGGGTCTCCTTTTTTTGCATGGTGTTATCTCCCTTATGAGAAACATAAAAAGTACTTTTCCTTGTCTTTTGAGTTTCTCTTTTTTTATTCTTATAAATGATCCATTATCTATTTGTTGATTTTTATCTCTTCTGAAATGTTATCTTTCCTCGTATGGACTAGATTTGTTTTACAAAAAGATTTTCATTCTTGTTTACAATCTCTTTCTTTCTTGGGAATTTATGTGTATTATAATTGATCAATCACTTAAAGTACATAATTTTTTATCCTTTCTTTTTTCTTTACACTTTGAGGGTAACCGGTTTATTTTTGAACTCTTTCTAAGGATCCAATTTCCTTTGTGGAGTGGAATTATTTAAATCATGTGATATATTTTATTATAGGGAATTGATTACCTTGATTGGAGATTCTATCTTATACAACATGTGTGTATCCTTGATCACAACCTCCTCCTTATTTATAAAAAATAATTCTCTTATAAGGAAATTCCCTTACTTGGGGACTTAAAGTGTGCCATTCTTCATCAAGAATCCCTTTTTCCTAGCTAGAAATAGGGGAATAAAACATGAATTATTTCTCTCCTTCCCCTCTTTGTCTAGAAGATGTTATATTTTTTCTGAAACTCCTCTTGGAGGTAGATATCTAAATGAATAAAGATCTCTGCCTCCCAAGGATCCCTTTAGACACACTGCAAGATATCTTCTTACACAATTATATTTCCTTGGATTTAGAAAGAGTCATGCCTCTTTCGCTTGGGTTATGTATACATTGTTTTTAAAAGGATGTAATATCACTTCTATGCGACATTCGTATTTATGAGAGTCAAATTATACAATTGAGTTTCAAAAGACAAATTTTCTAAGTTAGAAGTAAATCTATTAGAGGTTGGAAGATATTGAATGACCTCTGATGAGTCACTAGCGACGGGGTTATGAAATCATCTTAGTGAAAACATCCTTTGTGGAAAAAATACTAAATATGAGATCAGTTTCCAAGTGGCAGTGACAATTGTCTCATATTATTTGTGTTTATAGTGGCAATGATCTACAATGGTGGCCGCATAAATGAAAATGAGCACTTGGTTCTCATAATTTTTACATTGTGGTTGGATGTGTATGTATCCAATCAAATTTCTTGGTTTTAAGTGAATGGATGTTTTCCCCATTACAAAGTAGTGAAGTGATTGAATATTTTTGTCCCCAGTCACATGAGTTGGTGATTATTATTCGATGTGTTGTCTCCAATCATAATTTTTGTGAGAAGATGTGTGTCTCCTTGGTCATGACTAATGTTGGATAGATGTGTTTGTCCCTATCTAAACCCAATTTAAGACGTTGGATATATTTATTAGTCCATATACTTGGTTCCATGAGTAAAATTATTGTCCCTATTGTTGGCTGAGAGTATAGTAAGCATGCAAAGGCTAGTTCCTCTACTGTTACTCATATTGAATATTTTTTGGTGAGCTACTATATATGGTCATCAAGTTTTCTGATGTACATTCAACCCTTGTTCGCACTAGGGGATATTAGGAATTTGTGTTCACATAGGTATTTAGGTTGGTTATAAAGTTGTTAACAAATAAAAATATATTAATGTTAGACTATAATATTATCAGTGTGGGTTGTTAGATAATATATACTATTTTTTTTTGCAAGAGATTATAGTGAAGTGAGTTTTTAGAAAAAATCATATAAATTAGGGAGTGTTCCCTATAATATAGGACATGTCAGAATTATAAATACATATTATGTATCTAAATAAAAATTAATATAAGACATATATCTTATATAATATTATTCTAGCTTCCATTTAAGTATGTCCAAATTTTTTGAAAACATCTGCACTGCCAAGTGGTACATATTTATCCCTTATCTTTTCTTCTACAATTTGATTTGATTTCTTTTCCCATGTCTTCTATATTTCTTCCTTTACCTCATGCACACCAATCTTGTTTAGTAGAGTAGAGGTCTTCCCATTTTTTCTTTGTAGAACTTAGAAATGTGTTTATTTATTTTACAATTGTAATATGTAGGAACTTGTTGTAGACCACTTTCATTCTTTCTAACATTGGATACACATTCAACAAAATTTTTCCAATATTTTTTGCATGTTAAGAATAATTAACTATTTGTGCTTTAGAGTGTAGAAAAGAAAAAAAACTAGAGGTTGGACACAATAGAGGTAGAAGGTTTGTATCATCTTGAGATAGCTCAGGGATAGTTTATTGAATGAAAAGCACCTTATTTGTGTCACTAAAGAAAAGAGGAGACTTAGTATCTTGTTTGTCTCTTCAAGGGAGAAAGGGGGTAAAATATTTGTTCTGGGTGCACTTGGTTCATTTATGTTTGGTTGGTTATGTGTTGATCACTTGGTGAGACATTATAAACACTTGGAGGGGATGTGGAATTTCAAAGGAAATGTGTCTCATGTGTAGATGTTTGATTGGTAATTCATAAATAAAAGGAGGGATTCTTTCCATTGTACTTGAGGAGGCATTAGACATAATTAGAGGAGATGTGGCCTTTGAAAGGAAAAATGTCTCATGTGCAACACTAGAGGATGCATTAGACACACTTGGAGGAGATGTAGAATTTCAAAGGAAATGTATCTCACTATGCATAGAGGGTGGGATCAATTTTATGTTCTCTCGTATTGCGCAAATGGTTTCACATTCTATAATCAAGAGACCCACTGATGTAGTCAGTTTGGTGTTCCTTGGGTAGTGAGGAGGATTGGTGAAGGAATTTCCTAAAAGTCTCTAGAAGGATTAGGTTCAAAACCCTTGCAATGTTCCACTATTTTGTTTAATTAATGTAATAAGGGGGATTGTTGGCGTATTGCATTACTTATTAGTTTTTAAGGTTAGTAAGTTATTACTATTTTGGAACTATCTATTGTCTATTATATGGATTTTGCATAACCTATTTAAAAATATTATTTTGTTCAAAAAATCATCAAGCATTTTTCTCTACAATTTTATTTTGAATCATAGAGATTATCTTTTTTCGAGAATGAAAGCTTATTAATCTATATGAAAATGGTATTCCCTGATATTGTCAAGGCATCATATCAAATATAAAGTTGAGAACATCCTTTATTTATCTAATCTTCTACATAATATTACTTAAAATATATTTTTTAACTTTATAAGAATTCACCTTCCACTCTGACACCTCACAATAGGCTTGTAGCACTTGATAAAACTTTAGCCTCCTAAACTGAGGGGTACCAAAATATAAGAGTATGATTTGTTAACAAAGATCGTGTCAGTGTATTATGAGTATTAGAGATTAATATGCCCCTTAATTGTTATCTTAATTGAGATGGTAAATTTTTTTTTTCAAAGCTTCTTCCTTAAGAGTAAGCAACAAAACAAAGGATAAATTGGATCTTCTTGTCAAACTCCTTAAGAAATATTGAAAAGCTAGAAGGAGAACCATTTACTAAAAATGATTTTTTTAGTGTAAATATAAACTCCCTAATCCATTCACACCACTTGATACTAAAATCAAAATTAGCAAGCATTTTAATAAGAACTCATATTTCAGTGTATCATAGGCCTTAATCATATCCAACTTAATTATCATTCTTGGGAGCTTATGTTCATGACTCTAATGGAGCACTTCATGTGCTAAAATTGCTCCCTCTAGAGCTTTTGTACCTGGAAAAAAATTTCCTTGGTCCTTTGAAACTAATTTTTGAATATTTTTTCCAATCTTATAAAAATAACCTTTCAATGAAAATTATATACAATATTACAGAGGGATACTGATCTACAACTTGCAAAGGAAGCTAGATTATTCTTTTTATGGGATGAGAACAAATTGAGTAGCATTCAATTAAATAAGGACATTACCACTCTTTCTTGTCTCTTCCAAAGCTAGCCAAATATATCTTCCAATAAATGACCAACATTTGTGAAAGAATAAACATGTAAATTCATCAAGACTAGCAACCTTATCTGGGTAAAAGAGAACACTACCACTTTCACATCTTCTAGAGTAAAAGGTTGCTAGCATCTGACATAGATCTAAATTTGGATGTTTATCTAATCTTAAAAATAAATAAGAAAAAATCTCACTAAATCCTCTTTAATTTTATCCTCTTGCTCAAGAGTTTGGCCTGGATGATCTGCTATAGAAAAAAAAAATTATTGTTTCTTCACTTTTGATGAGAGGTGGAAAAATTTTGTATTATGATTACGCTCCCTTAACCATATCTCCCTATATTTTTGTCTCCAATATATTTCTTCTTGGGCCAAAATTTATTGACGATCCCCTTGAAGTTTTGTTTGTAACTCATAGGTTGAATCATCAATGTCATTTTTTATAATGACCTCATTAACTTCCTCCAACTGAAACTGAATATCTACTTTATCACGAAATAATTTTTTTGAAATGGTGTATATTCAACTCCTTAATTTTAGTCTTCAAGAACTGATATTTTTGCGCAATCGAATACATTCTTGACCCTCTAGAAAAGGTAAAGTTTCCCGCCAAATCTGAAGTAAAGGTATGGAAGATGGATCTCTAAACTACGTTGCTTCAAATGAGAAAGTAATATGAACTTGAGAGAGGCAATATGTGAATTTTTTAAGGAGAAAATATATTATCCAAAATAGAAGATACCAAAACTCTATCAAGTCTTTCTACTATGTTTATAAAATCTTTTCTTAATGGCATAACTATAAGAATAAAATTATTATTTATTAAGATTTGATATAAAAATAGAAATTAAAGGAAAGTGAATATACAAAAAATATTTATTATTTAAATAATTTATTTATAAACACATTTTCACAAAGTATTTGATTTATTTGTTTGAAAATATTCAATCAAAATTCTAAACATAAATTGCATCCTTATCAGGTATAAAATTTAGTGCATGCAACATTAGAAAATATTATTTTGTTAAAATATTATAACATAGTGAAATTTCTATATCGATGACATTTTAACTCGTTCTTGAAATTTAATTTTTATGGAGAATGCCTCAATATGTTAATATATTGACATAGCCCATACTCTTGTGTAAACCTAGGTATGCTTCCCTATGCTACTTGCATACTCATTATAAAAATACTTATATGCATATCTCTTACTACAACCACATATTCATTAATCTCAATACATTCTCCCAATCCATAAATTTATTTATACCTATATGTGAATTTACTTTAGTGTAATTAATGATGATGTTTATTTATCCCATTTATGTCTAGGGTCATTTACAAGTCATAAGGTTGATCACAAAATTTTGGACCTAGCCCTTTTAAATATTGAATGTCGAGTTCCAATTTTGGCTTAATAGTAGCACTTATTTCTCCTTTAGGGACCAACTAAACATTAATTTGTATGAATCATTTCATGCTATTTTATTTGTAGACATCAACATATTCTCTTAGTATTTTGATATCTCTAAGTATTGCAAGACATATCATCCACAATACAACACTTGAATTCATGCACAAAAAGAAAATCAAGAGCTTTGATAAGATGATGTGTATGTTTCAAGAGCATCATTTTCCTTGTTTAGACACATTTCTATTGATTAACGTAGAAGAGCACATGCCCTTGTGATATAATTAACAGTAAAATTAATTAAATTATAAATACATAATTTAAGAAGCCCGATTAATAGCTCATGAACTTTCATGATAAAATTCATACATTTCCTCCTCATCCCAATCTCACATAAAATTAAAAATTGTTAAATACTATATATATAAATATATACAATACTGAATTATGGTAGATTACATTTAAGATAAAATAATTTTATGTATAAAATATATAAATAAAGATTTCTAATTGTACATACAAATATATTATTAAAAAAAACCCATATATCTTACAAATTCTATGACAATTAAAAAAAATCAACCTTTCTCTTTCAATTTCTTAATTTATGCATCGATACACGCAAAATAATTCATGGATCACAAACATCTTCTTACAAAATCTATATTAAATTTACTTACGTGTGCTAGAGTACACTGTCTACCTATATTATGAAATAAAATATCTTATATCTGAACACTATTTCAGAAATATAAGTACACCACGAAACGCAAGCTTTCACCAGAATGCTTTTATTTTCAGCTGGACATTTTAAGCTGAAGCGAGATACTGAGTCATAACTCCATAATAATATTACTCAGAGAAGAACCCCAAAGGACGCTGTAACAATCTATTTGCCTTAATATTTTGCTGTCTATTCAACTTCAGCATGCCGATATGTTTTCTTCAGTTCATCAACTGAACACATAAGAAAACAGTCAACCACATAGTTACAATGTAAAAATATGAAGATTTGGATAAGATCCATGCAAAAATAATGCGAAATAAAGGTAACGAAGTCTAATACCAATCTGCTCTTTGGATCCTGAATCGTGTTTTACGATAGCTGTCCTCCCATCAACCTTCTCAACTTCCTGAAATCCTTGAACATTTGTAAGCAATTGCTCGATGTCTTGTTGTGAAGGAAGGACATAAACTTTCTTTAGCAAAATTGTTGTGCGCTCCCATTCTCTATTATCCTCCGACATCTCTTCTTATTCTTACTTTCCTACAAACAATTCTAATCAATGTTACAACCTCAGAAAGCCACGCCTCTATTTAAACTCAAAAACCAACGCCACTTACCCCAAATTTGTAAGGAACCCGCTAAAGTCAATGAAATTGCGTTGTCCCTTCATGCTTGCTTATGGGAATACATTATGCTTACTAATACACCGTTAACGGTTTGCAACGTTTGATATGGGTTTCTCTTTTGACCTAGATTTTGTTTAAAAGCCTCATTTATCAGTTTCTTGTCCACACGTTATGCACATACAATTGGTTCACGGCAAGCAGTATCCTACAAGCTATGATTAATTTGTGCGGATGGAGAAAATCTCCTTCTTTGATAGCTTTCCATTCTATTTAAGAAAATAGAGAGAAATGCAAGAGGATTTGTGGCAACTACCTCTCACTCTCTTCATAGATAAGGAAGAGAGAAATGTACGAGTTTATGACCATTCTCGCAATTACAACTACTACACACTCTCTTCATAGACAAGGAAAAGAGAAATGAATTAGGGAGCGACCATTCTCGCAATTACAACTGTCTTTCTTTGTATTTCACAGCTGTTTACAGACTAGAACGTCCAGAAATTAGAAGGATATTTGAATGTAAGTTCAGTCCGAGAATCATCAATTTTGAATTGTTCAAATCTAGTTTAGCATAGTTTTTTGAGTTTTCTTCTGTTTTCCTTCTTTGAAAGGCATCTAAATTTTCAAGATAATTCAGGTCATTTTGCTTTTTAAAATAGTTTTGATGGTGGAAGTTAAAATTAAATAAACATGGTTTTTTAAAAAGAAATTATTTATCCTTTAAATTCTATTTTTTTGAATAATGTATTAAGTTCTTTTTTTAATGATAATGCCTAATTCAATTTTTGTTTTATATTTTAAAATATTTATTTTTAGTTTTTATATGTATATATAAAATAATTATAGTATCATTAATTGTATTCTTTTACAATTTCACATTTCTTTATGAAACCTTGCTTTAGTGTGTTCACTAATAACTCATCTTAACTTGTCAAATCCAAACAATTTACATATGTTCATTTGGTGACCAAATCCTATGTTTTGGGACCTTCTACTATGCAACTGTCATTCTATATTCCTTTTCTCGATGGACTAAGTTGCCTAGTGCCATAGTCCCTCAAAAAGTGATCCAAAATAAAACATGCATGAGTGTTGATTCCAACTATTTTTTATTAGATCCACTTATTTTGGTACAACTATTGGATATCAACCTAAATTTGGTAAATTGGAAATACCTTGTGAACCCTATATAAATACATAATTTTTAGTTCATTTGAAAATTTCCCACTTTCATTTGAGCAAGCATTATTGGGCAAACATATTCAAACATTGAGCACCACGGTAAAGAAAGCTACAACCATTTATGTTCAAGAATTCCATTGTGATTGATCTTGTCATGTCATACATCTTGTTATTGCATCTACACTTAAAAGACTTATCTAAGGAGCTTTGCATCATCACCACTATCAATTCTTAAGGTAATATTATTTCAATTTAGATTTAGTCTCCACCCTAACATGGTTACGCTTTATTTTTTATCACCATAATTGTAGTGGAGCTCTAAACATGAACATAGAGTTCAACTTAGGAAAGCCCATATAGAGAACATCATCTTCCCTCTTTGTTTGTCGATTACATATTTGAATGCCATAAGTGATAGAATTATGCAGAGTACAATGAGATACATAGTATTAGAGTTTGAACATGCAAAATCCCTAAGACTAATTTGGTTAGCTTCATAGTTCTATTTGTTTTGGCCAACTTTTGGATGGACTGATCTACAGGGCATCCTAATTTTGAATTTGGAACCTCGGTTGATGAAGACACCTCTAGGAGTAAGGCATATATCTTCATAGTCTCGAAAAATCATTTACAAATTTGTACTTTTCAGTTGACTTTCAATTCTATAATATTGTAAATTGCAACATGTGTAGTTCATAATACATAAGTCTTCTCTTTAGTTGTAAATTAAAATATAATTGTAAGCTTTAGACCTTAATCCTAACTCAACAAAACATCTTTGCCACCTTCCATGCTTGACTCCCTAATTATTTAGTCTAAATGACACTTAGACAAGTGTATGTTGCACTAGCACCTCTCAAATATCTACTATTGAGTTAGTTGTTAGAATGTTAAACTTAGGAAATTTGGCAGTGGAACAAGCTTGTTCATCTGTACTGATATCTAGAATGACTCATTGTTCCATAAAATTGCCTTCTCACTATGTTTCCCTCTATCTTTGCTATTGTAAAATTTCTCTTGCATTTTTAGAGTTTCTTGAACATTCTCACAACAAGTTAGTAGTCCATTACTGTATACTTTCATTCACAACTTCACTGCCATGTCATCGGCCATTGTTGAGGTTGGAAAACTTTACAACATCAATGATCATTGCTATTCTTAAGTCCAGTTCCTATAACTTCTTGTGTTGAGGGAGGGTAACTCTTTGAGTTGTACATTTGTATTGTTTTGATACTTAACATGTCACTCTTAGTTCACTAGTGTTGGTTTATCTATTTTACTACAATCTTGTCTAAAGGTTGTCCATAGAGGTGGAAACACCAAAGCAAAGGTTTACTTGAGGAAGGAAATATTAGCTTGTTAAGCATATATTCTGCTATATAATTGGTTTCTATTGGATGATGTTGTCTCTTCTAGAACCTAGGCCTGTGAGAGTCATCATCCATTCACTCACATCTTGTTTCAAAAACACTCTTCGACTTTCACACTAGATTCCAATATTTAAATTCCTTTAATCAACCATTATTATACAATATATTTTCTTTTAAAGAACAAATAATAATAATATCTGAAACACATATTAATCTACACGATCTAAATGAAGATAAAAGAAAGAGCTACACTATTCATACATGGGAGGAGGTGGACTCACCCTCGTAAGAGTGAGTAGATTTCTAGTTTATATCTGGTCTCCATTCTTTTGTCGTCTTGTTTTTGGTTGTATCATGGGCGTAGGCTTCTCTTTTAATGGCGATCTGCTGACCTTTGTATGATTAATATTTTTTTTTCTTTCACTAAAAAACAACAATAGTCAACCCAGATATTGAACCCGCTCCAAGACAAACAACTTTTGGTGAAACTTCGAGCATTCAATTTGCATTGAAGCTTTTGCATTGCAAAGATTCGAAGTTAAGAAAATGTCAACGATTTTAGTCACAATTATTTTGCACGCAGGATTTAGTTGACTATGTCGAAAAGGAAAGCTGTGCGTCTTTGCAGTCATAAATGGTAAGACACGACGTAAACCTCAAAAGCAAATTGAAAACTAAACTATTGAAAGCGAGTGTGAAACTACAATACAATTACATTGCTTTCAGAGGGTTCCTTCCACATCTTCGAGAAACACAAAAGTCTACAGAAGAAGAATGGATTAACGAAGTGTGAGAAGCATCATATTTCGTTTGAGTTTTAACCGGACAAGGAAAAGTAATTAACGTATGGAAATGGAATGCCAATTTCAGAAACGTTTGCCTACTTATACAATTATTTTTGAAGAATAAGATAAAAGAATCGATGAAGAATCAATTGTTATGGTATATTGTTACCTTTTCACCCTGATAAAGAGGTAATTGATCATGGTGTGGAAGGCTTTCTAGCCATATTTTTTTGTGTGCGTGTTTATTTTCAGCTGGAAAACTGAGAAGCGAAAGTTCCAAGGTCACAACTGGAGATACCGCAGAGTTTGGGCATAAATGAAATGTAGTACTACACAAGCTGAACATTATCAGGCTTTTTCTTCGTCTGTTATTAGGAGATTATCAATAAGTATGTTATGACAAAACATTATTATAATTTGGGTGGCGGTGGAAATTTATTTTACCATCAAACAGTTCAATTGATATTCTGCGTGTAAAACGCTCAAATTGAATTGGAGTTAGCTAGTGGATGTTTTTTTTGTTTTTTTTTCTTTCAACATTTTAGGTGTGAAATACTCTTATTTTAGTTAATCTTTTACAAAAGAAATTTCAGAACTATTCATGAATTATGGAACTGATTTGAATCTTTGTCAATGATTAAGTTATTTTATTGTTACTATGTACTAAACTTTTAGTTACAGAAAATATTATACTCAATTTAGCATATTTTAAAATATTGTTTTTTTAACCATTGATTAACTTTTGTAAGATTTGAAGATTAAACTTTTATTATTAGTAATTTGTTTGTTTGAATGTTATTTATACAAGTTTGTTAGGGAAAAATGTTGAACGTTATTCAAATAAAATATGTTCAGTTTAGTTTAATTACTTGTCATTAGTTTTCATAGTTTTAAACAGGTTTAGTTTATATTTATAAAAGAATATGTTATATATTTGAATGAGTTTCAAATCATGATACAATATAATGGTTAATTGACGATTAGATACACAATCAAAGAATAATGAAAGTATAAGTTCTGTGAAATGTCATCTTTATATAAGAGATCCAAATAACGCATTGAAAAGTAACAAGCTTGGATAAAGGAAGGCCTTTTATAATCATGATTAAGAAAAAATGTATCAAACATTTAGATTTTATGACCTTAATTTTTTAATTAGTTATTTTGTTGTTGCATAATAATTACATGTAAATAGATGGATGGAGATTACATGATCTAACATTCTAAAAATTATTTGTCATCATAAAGTGTCATCTAGTTATTAACATACTTGTAAGTGCTTACATTACCTTAAGAACTTTATTCATCTCCTTTTTATTGATATTATCATATAGATAGGTATATGACATTTGATGAGGTTTTGGGTCAATATTTCATTACATTATTTGTGGTTGAATTTTGATATGGTTTCGCTAATGTTTAGGTGATCTTGTTTATAGTATCAATCCGGTGACCATAAATCTTTTTGTGGTTAATGAACATTAGAATCACTATGTTGCTTATTGATGTAGGCAATTTAAGTATATACGAAGGAGTGAATTTTTCTATTTAATGTACATGATATATTCTATCATTTAGTATGAGAGCATAATAACTATCATTATTTTATCATTTCATTATCATCATGTTATTTTGTTAAGAATAGTTAATGTGAAAAATATCTCATAGACATAATAATTTATGTGATATTTGATTATATGAACATCACTATAATAGATATCCACTTATCTATTGAATAGTTGTGCATATATTATTATTGTTAGGATTTAGGTGACATCAACCTTGCAAATCCTTAAATTGTCGGTTCTCCTAATATCATATATAATTTATCGATAAGAGATGAAATTATTTTACGAATAGTAGAAAAACATCTTATGTAAAGACAAACTTATGTTTAGCATTTTGATTTTGGGAAAATGACAACATAGTTAGGCATCCCTTTGAAATCTTCTATTTTTTAGGTTCTTGTACACAAAGATGTTTTAAGTGCATGTATGACAATATAAAAAATGTAATACGTTATCATGATTTAATATAAGTGTATTTATGACAAATAATAATGTGAGATACCTTATGACAAATATAAGTGACTATTTTGGGTTATATACATGATTCTATGATGGTGGGCTGTATGAATTTTTACTATGGTACTTTGGAACCTTTTTTTGACCCATAGTAATTTTGTATAGTGGTATTTTGGGCTTCCATAATTCTATATGTTGAGGGTTTTAGTTGGAGAAATTATGGGAGCTCATGTTTGTATACATGTACTATTGGATTAAAGGTTGAAGAGGAGAAGGAATAATTGTATGTAATATCTATTTTATGAAGATAATACAAGCATTGGGCTCTTATCTTGGTGATTTTTTTTTGAAATAGTGTCTCCACACAAATCAAATATTGTGATATGTTCTTCTAGTATTTTTTATTTATAATTCCTTGTTTCTACTATCTTATGGTAAAGTTATGTTAATTTCCTTTTTTATTTATGCTCATCTAAGATAGGTTTATTCATCATGTTAGAATGTTCTATTTTGGCATAGCAAAGAAGATGAACATCTTCATAATTTTCCATCTTTATACTTTTAACTCTTACACACCATCACATATTTTTATTGGGTATAGCCTAAGAATTGGATCTCATCAATAATTTCTATTTGATTGGAGATTTTTAGAAATTTCAAAAAATTCACCTTTATTTGGTATTAAATATTCAAGGGTTTCCATGGTTTGTACGTGCTTGTATTTGAGGTATATGTACTTGCATATTTTTGGCATGTTCTTACATTTGAAGGATTTATAGTTTTTTAGTTCTCCTTATTCCTTCACTTTTATTTCATAACCCAAAAATATTGTGAGAATTTGTTAGAAGGACTTATAGATTATTAGTGGCTTGTGGATTGTAGTGAATGTTCTATGTGTCAATATTGTTTTGTAGATATGTACAAATAGAAGCCATGAAATATAATTTATTGGTTGAATATTATTTAAGAGATCTATGGGATAAGTTTGATGCTGATTGGTGTTTTAGTTGGATTGGATTTTGTATTTTATTCTTACATAGTAGTGATCTCGAGCTCTAATTAGGAAATATGTTACTATCACCATGCATGGTGGTTATGCTTCTTTTCCATGTGGTCATGTATAGTGAAAGGGTGTACATGTTGGTCATTTGTTTTTGGCCCTGTAGTCACACATGTAAAAATACTTACTATTTGGACTACATTTATGTACTACTTATATTGGGTTCATAGTTTCACCTCCATGATACATGAAATAATAAAATAATTAGCCAATGATTTTATGTAAGTTATGGATCTGGTTATCTCGTGATCTCATTACTACTAAAAAACTTGATGGCATTGGAGAAATAAACCTCCAAGAAGCACAATCTCTAGGATAACCTTCATCGAGGGAAATATTATACCAAAAAGATGGAAGTTGTATTGTGATCCTTAAAATAATATATAAAATAAATCTTATAAAGGAAATGAAGGAGAGATCCTATATATTTTTGACAACTAGCTACAAAAACTCTAAAAAATTAAAATGCAATAATTTAAATAATGCATAAGAAAACTTAAGCATTAGTAAGTGATAAAAAAATCATTTACTCCAACATGCTCTTTAGTGAAACTCAGGGAGAAGTTTATTATGCAATATGGAACTTGGATACAAAACCATTTTAGATACTTATGTACAGTGCACAAGCAATGAAATATCTCATGGGAAGAAAAAAGGAGAAAAACCACATGGGATAAAACTTCTCTTGAAAAGAGATAAATGAAACAAACGATGATGCTTGGAGGACTCAATCATACCCCCTAAAGACTACATGAACATCATGTATCTAGAATCAATTATCCCTATATATGAAGGAAAAAGAGATATAATATTCATCCCCTAATGAATAATCTCTAATATAAATGAAGTATGCTTAGAAAAAAGATGATCCTATGCCTATAATCAACACATATCCCTCTAGGAAGAGACAAATCAGTCGAATGATGAAGAATTCACTCTATGTCAATTAAAATATGGAGGAAGGAAGTCTCAAAATAAACCCGTTGAAAAATTAATAGGAGTCTCCAAGTACAAAAAGACACTAGATGCCCATGATCAAACTCAAGTACGAAATGTGAGAAAGAAAGTTAACGAGGAAACTCATTAATTTTAATCTTCAAAGATAATGTATCAACAATCATGCTAGAACTATCTTCAAAGAGGAGAGAAAACCACTCAAATATGTATCCCAAATCTCTTGTATGAGGCTCAATAAACAAATCAAAAATACCTACTAAATACTCATAATATAGCAAGTCTAGAATATTATAATTAACTTTCTTTAGAAAAGGAAAAATCTAAATATTGGACTCAAGAGCTCCATGGTTTAAATAACCAAAATTCCATCAAAAACATGCCTCACCCTTGATGGAAGGGTGAGAGCATAATAACTATTATTATTTTATCATTTCATTATCATCGTGTTATTTTGTTAAGAATAGTTAATGTGAAAAATATCTCATAGACATAATAATTTATGTGATATTTGATTATATGAACATCACCATAATAGATATCCACTTATCTATTAAATACTTATGCATATATTATTATTGTTAGGATTTAGGTGACATCAACCTTGCAAATCCTTAAATTGTTTGTTCTCCTAATATCATCTATAATTTATCGATAAGAGATGAAATTATTTTACAAACAGTAGAAAAACATCTTATGTAAAGACAAACTTATATTTAGCATCTGGATTTTGGGAAAATGACAACATAGTACTCAGAGAAGAACCCCAAAGGACGCTGCAACATTCTATTTGCCTTAATATTTTGTTATCTCTTCAACATTAGCATGACGATATGTTTTCTTCAGTTCATCAACTGAACACATAAGAAAACAGTCAACCACATGGTTAGAATGTAAAAATATGAAGATTTGGATAAGATCCATGCAAAAATAATGCGAAATAAAGGTAACAAAGTATAATACCAATCTGATCTTTGGATCCTGAATCGTGTTTTACGATAACTGTCCTCCCATCAACCTTCTCAACTTCCTGAAATCCTTGAACATTTGTAAGCAATTGCTCAATGTATTGTTGTGAAGGAAGGACATAAACTTTCTTTAGAAAAATTGTTGTGTGTGAAAATTCCTATTGCAGTCACTGATTATTAATCTCCTATCTCATAAAGATTATTTAACTGCTGAAAATAAATTCACAACTAAATATCGATTAATAACACAACTGCAACTTCACCAATAAAAATATGGAAAGAAATATGCAACACAAAGAACACAATATTTTTGGACAAATCGTCCATGGAAAACCCCGTAGGGAAAACCAGTACTGCAGATGAGAAATATATATTAATCTTCAGAAAATTAAGAGATACAAAATTCCTTGCCTCTCACTGGTAGAACTTAGACAATCTCCTAACTCCTCCTACTGATATTCCTCCATTGCTATCCCCAATGCTATCACTGCGCCCTTGCTAACACTGCAAGACTATTTTCTATCACTGCAAACTCATTTGCTAACACTGCAAATGCTTCAGTGACTTGATTTTTCTCCAAATGCCCCTAGACCCCCTTTTATACTACTCTCTTTGTTTCTAGTTACTTCTAGTTGCTAGAAGTTTCCACATGCTAGAAGTTTCTACAAACTAGAAGTTTCTACAAACTAGAAGTTTCTACTAACTAGAAATTTCTACAAACTAGAAGTTTCTACAAAGATTCAAATAAATAATTATTAGAAAATGGAAGAAAAACTATCCAAGCTACCAAACTAACACTCCCTCTTAGCGAGGAAGCTGTTCTACAGGACACCCAACTTATCTCTGAAGAAAATGAATTTTGCCTTCCCCAATGCCTTTGTTAGAATGTCTGCTACCTACTCCTCTGTAGGTATGTACTGTAGCTGAACAATCCCCCGTTGTACATAATCTCTGATGAAGTGATACCTGATGTCTATATGTTTAGACCTATCATGAAACACTGGATTCTTAGACAACTTGATGCAACTTTGATTGTCACAATGTATCACAGTAGTCTCAACTCTTGACCAAACAAGGCCACTAGCAACTTTTGAAGCCATATAGCTTCATATGTCGCCATGCTAGCTACTATGTATTCTGCTTTTGCAAAAATCAAAGCCACAGACTTCTATTTCCTCGTGAACCAAGAGACAACTCCCGATCCCAAACTGAAACAACACCCTGAAGTGGTTCTCTTGTCTGTTGTACTGCCTGCCCAATCTGCATCAGTATAGCCTATCAACTTGATACCTTCACCTCGAACATATCTGATACCATACTCAACTGTACCACACAAATAACGCAACACATGCTTAGCCACTATCCAATGCACTCTCTTTGGCTCCACCATGAACTGACTAAGAGAGTTAACTGCAAATGCTATGTTTGGCCTGGTGTTGACCAAATACATCAACGAACCAATCAACTACCTATATAAGGTGGGATCTACATCCTTCTCCCTGGATGTATCTACTTTCCTCCAATTCATGATCATGGGTGTAGACATGGCTTTGCAATCCTCCATCCCGAATCTCTTCAAGATTTCAATGCAATATTTCCCTTGCCCAAGGAAAATCTCTCCATCTGTCTGCCAAAACTCCATGCCTAGAAAGTAGTGCATAAGTCCTAAGTCCTTCATCTCAAACTCTGTTCCAAGATCCCTCTTGCACTCCTCTATGAGCCCTAGTGAACCTGTAAGAAACAAGTCATCCACATATAGAACAAGAATGAGAACCTCACCCCCAACTACCAAGTAGTAGAGGTTCGCATCAACCTCACTCTTCACAAAGCCCATTTCCTGCAAGTATGTATCAATGCGCTCATACCACACTCTAGGAGCCTGCTTGAGTCCATACAAAGCTCTCTTCAATCTGCACACGTGGGTCTCTTTGCTGTGTGCTACAAAGCCTTCTGGTTGCTCTATGTATACCTCCTCTCTCAACTCACCATTAAGAAA
>MU227573.1:2477305-2490370 GCA_018584345.1 Thuja plicata
GACAATCTCCTAACTCCTCCTGCTGATATTCCTCCACTGCTATCCCCAATGCTATCACTGCGCCCTTGCTAACACTGCAAGACTGTTTGCTATCACTGCAAACTCATTTGCTAACACTGCAAATGCTTCAGTGACTTGATTGTTCTCCAAATGCCCCTAGACCCCCTTTTATACTACTCTCTTTGTTTCTAGTTGCTAGAAGTTTCCACATGCTAGAAGTTTCTACAAAGAGTCAAATAAATAATTATTAGCAAATGGAAGAACAACTGTCTATTATCCTCTGACATCTCTTCTTATTCTTGCTTTCCTACCAACAATTCTAATCAATGTTACAACCTCACAACACCACGCCTCTATTTATACACAAAAACCAACGCCACTTACCCCAAATTTGCAAGGAACCCGCTAAAATTAATGAAATTGCGTTGTTATTATTCTCTATTATCCTCTGACATCTCTTCTTATTATGGGAATACATTATGATTACTAATACACCGTTAACGGTTTGCAACGTTTGATATGGGTTTCTCTTTTGACCTAGATTTTGTTTAAAAGCCTCATTTATCAATTTCTTGTCCACACGTTATGCACATACAATTGGTTCACGGCAAGGAGTATCCTACAAGCTATGCTTAATTTGTGCGGATGGAGAAAATCTCCTTCCTTGATATCTTTCCATTCTATTTAAGAAAATAGAGAGAAATTCAAGAGGATTTGTTACAGCTACCTCTTACTCTCTTCATAGAGAAGGAAGAAATAAATGAAAGAGTTTATGACCATTCTCGCAATCACAACTACTACACACTCTCTTAACAGACAAGGAAAAGAGAAATGAATTAGGGAGCGACCATTCTCGCAATTACAACTGTCTTTCTTTGTATTTCACAGCTGTTTACAGACTAGAACGTCCCTGCCTTGACGTCGTCCAGAAATTAGAAGGATATTTGAATGTAAGTTCAGTCCGAGAATCATCAATTTTGAATTGTTCAAATCAAGTTTAGTTTAGTTTTTTGAGTTTCCTTCTATTTTCCTTCTTTGAGAGGCATCTAAATTTTCAAGATAATTCAGGTAATTTTCCTTTTTAAAATAGTTTTGATGGTGGAAGTTAAAATTAAAATAAATGTGGTTTTTTAAAAAGAAATTATTTATCCTTTAAATTCTAGCTTTTTGAATAATGTATTAAGTTCTTTTTTTTAAATGATAATACCTAATTCAATTTTTGTTTTATATTTTAATATATTGATTTTTAATTTTTATATGTATATATAAAATAATTATAGTATTATTAATTGTATTCTTTTACAATTTCACATTTCTTTATGAAACCTTGCTTTAGTGTGTTCACTAATAACTCATCTTAACTTGTCAAATCCAAACAATTTACATATGTTCATTTGGCGACAAAATCCTATGTTTTGGGACCTTCTACTATGCAACTATCATTCTATATTCCTTTTCTTGATGGACTAAGTTGCCTAGTGCCATAGTCCCTCAAAAAGTGATCCAAAATAAAACATGTGTGTGTGTTGATTCCAACCGTTTCTTATTAGATCCACCTATTTTGATAGAACTATTGGATATCAACCTAAATTTGGTGAATTGGAAATACCTTGTGAACCCTATATAAATACATAATTTATAGTTAAGTTGAAAATTTCCCACTTTCATTTGAGCAAGCATTATAGGGCAAACGTATTCAAAATTTGAGCACCATGGAAAAGCAAGCTACAACTATTTACGTTCGAGAATTCCATTGTGATTGATCTTGTCATGTCATACATCTTTTTATTGCATCTACACTTAAAAGAATTATCTAAGGAGCTTTGCATCATCACCACTATCAATTCTTAAGGTAATATTATTTCAATTTAGATTTAGTCTCCACCCTAACATGGTTACGCTTTATTTTTTATCACCATAATTGTAGTGGAGGTCTAAACATGAACATAGAGTTCAACTTAGGAAAGCCCCTACAGAGAACATCATCTTCCCTCTTTGTTTTTCGATTACATATTTGAATGCCATAAGTGGTAGAATTATGCAGAGTAGAATGAGACACTTAGTATTAGATTTTGAACATGCGAAATCCTTAAGACTAATCTTGTTAGCTTCATAGTTCAATTTTTTTTGGCAAACTTTTGGATGGACTGATCTACAGGGCATCCTAAATTTGAATTTGGAACCTTGGTTGATGAAGACACCTCTAGGAGTAAGGCATATATCTTCATAGTCTCTAGAACTCATTTACAAATTTGTACTTTTGAGTTGACTTTCAATCCTATAATATTGTAAATTGCAACATGTGTAGTTCATAATACATAAGTCTTCTCTTTAGTTGTAAATTAAAATATAATTGTAAGCTTTAGACCTTAATCCTAACTCAACAAAACATCTTTGCCTCCTTCCATGCTTGACTCCCTAATTATTTAGTCTAAATGAAACTTAGACAAGTGTATGTTGCACTTGCACCTCTCAAATATCTACTATTGAGTTAGTTGTTAGAATGTTAAACTTAGGAAATTTGGCAGTGGAACAAACCTGTTCATTTGTACTGATATCTAGAATGACTCATTGTTCCATAAAACTGCCTTCTCACTATGTTTCCCTCTGTCTTTTCTATTATAAAATTTCTCTTGCATTTTTAGAGCTTCTTGAACATTCTCACAACAGATTAGTAGTCCATTATTGCATACTTTCATTCAGAGCTTCACTGCAATGTCATCAGCCATTGTTGAGGTTGGAAAACTTTGAAAAATTGAATTGAAGTTAGCTAGTGGATGTTTTTTTTTTTTTTTCAACATTTTAGGTGTGAAATACTCTTATTTTAGTTAATCTTTTACAGAACAAATTTCAGAACTATTCATGAATTATGGAACTGATTTGAATCTTTGTCAATGATTAAGTTATTTTATTGTTAGTATGTACTAAAATTTTAGTTACAAAAAATATTATATTCAATTTAGCATATTTTAAAATATTATTTTTTAAACCATTGATTAACTTTTGTAAGATTTGAAGATTAAACTTTTATTATTAGTAATTTGTTTGTTTGAATGTTATTTATAAAAGTTTGTTAGGGAATATTTTTGAACTTTTTTCAAATAAAATATGTTCAGTTTAGTTTAAATACTTGTCATTAGTTTTTATAGTTTTAAACAGGTTTAGTTTATATTTACAAAAGAATATGTTATATATTTGAATGAGTTTCAAATCATGATACAATATAATGGTTAATTGACAATTAGATACACAATCAAAGAATAATGAAAGTATAAGTTTTGTAAAATGTCATCTTTATAAGAGATCCAAATAACGCATTGAAAAGTAACAAGCTTGGATAAAGGAAGGCCTTATATAATCATGATTAAGAAAAAATGTATCAAACATTTAGATGTCATGACCTTCATTTTTTAATTAGTTATTTTGTTGTTGCATAATAATTACATGTAAATGGATGGATGGAGATTACATGATCTAACATTCTAAAAAGTATTTGTTATCATAAAGTGTCATCTAGTTATTAACATACTTGTAAGTGCTTACATCAACTTAAGAACTTTATTGATCTCCTTTTTATTGATATTATCATATTAATAGGTATACGACATTTGATGAGGTTTTGGGTCAATATTTCATTACATTATTTGTGGTTGAATTTCGATATGGTTTCGTTAATGTTTAGATGATCTTGTTTATAGTATCAATCCGGTGACCATAAATCTTTTTGTGGTTAATGAACATTAGAATCACTATGTTGCTTATTGATGTAGGCAATTTAAGTATATACAAAGGAGTGAATTTTTCTATTTAATGTACATGATATATTTTATGATTTAGTATGAGAGGATAATAACTATTATTATTTTATCATTTCATTATCATCATGTTATTGTGTTAAGAATAGTTAATGTGAAAAATATCTCATAGACATAATAATTTATGTGATATTTGATTATATGAACATCACTATAATAGATATCCACTTATCTATTAAATACTTATGCATATATTATTATTGTTAGGATTTAGGTGACATCAACCTTGCAAATCCTTAAATTGTCGGTTCTCCTAATATCATCTATAATTTATCGATAAGAGATGAAATTATTTTACGAATAGTAGAAAAACATCTTATGTAAAGACAAACTTATATTTAGCATTTGGATTTTGGGAAAATGACAACATAGTTAGGCATCTCATTGAAATCTTATATTTTTAGGTTCTTGTACACAAAGGTGTTTTAAGTGCATGTATGACAATATAACAAATGTAATACGTTATCATGATTTAATATGAGTGTGCATTTATGACAAATAATTATGTGAGATACCTTATGACAAATATAAGTGACTATTTTGGGTTATATACATGATTCTATGATGGTGGGTTGTATGAATTTTTACTATGGTACTTTGGAACCTTTTTTTGACCCATAGTAATTTTGTACAGTGGTATTTTGGGCTTCCATAATTCTATATGTTGAGGGTTTTAGTTGGAGAAATTATGGGAGCTCATGTTTGTATACATGTACTATTGGATTAAAGGTTGAAGAGAAGGAATAATTGTATGTAATATCTATTTTATGAAGATAATACAAGCATTGGGCTCTTATCTTGGTGATTTTTTTAAAAATAGTTTCTCCACACAAATCAAATATTGTGATATGTTCTTCTCATATTTTTTTATTTATAATTCCTTGTTTCTACTATCTTATGGTAAAGTTATGTTAATTTCCTTTTTTATTTATGCTCATCTAAGATAGGTTTATTCATCATATTATAATGTTCTATTAAAAAGATGATCTTATGCGTATAATCAAAACATATCCCTCTAGGAAGAGACAAATCAGTTTAATGATGAAGAAATCACTCTATGTCAATTAAAATATGTAGGAAGGAAGTCTCAAAATAAACCCTTTGAAAAATTAATAGGATTCTCCAAGTACAAAAAGGCACTAGATGCCCATGATCAAACTCAAGTACCAAATGTGAGAAATAAATTTAATGAGGAAACTCATAAATTTCGATCTCCAAAGATAATGTATCAAAAATCATGCTAGAACTATCTTCAAAGAAGAGAGAAAACTACTCAAATATGTATCCCAAATTTCTTGGATGAGGCTCAATAAACAAATCTAAAATACCTACTAAATACTCATAATATAGCAAGTCTAGAATATTATAATCAACTTTCTTGAGGGGAGGACAAAAATAAACATTGGACTAAAGAGATCCAAGGTTTAAATAACCAAAATTTCATCAAAAACATGCCTCAACATTGATGGAAGGGTGAGAACATAATCCAAAGGGACATTATCATAAAGAGATAAATGATAAAATGATTACAACCTAGATGCAAGATCCACCAACCCTATAGCAATGATCAATATATCTAGTCTCCATATCTCTAATGTATACATTATCAAAAGTGAACTCCACTATCTTACCATGTGTACTATGAGTAATTTGATCATTTGAAAGGATATTAGTGGTCAGGGATGGTATAAAAACTAATAAGAAATAAATCTCAACACCTAGGTACATTTAATTATTTTCCTACATAACCCATGTTAGACAAACATACATACAAGTTTAAAAAAATTACCATTATGGAAAGAAAAAAATACAACAAAAAAATAGCACAAGATATACCTTGGGAAAAACCTCATGAGGGAAAAAAAAATAGCCTCCAAATGTACCCATAATCTATTTTAGAATCCTATTATAAACTAATACATTTGTTAATACCTATTTGTTATGCCAATTGTTCCTATAGTTATGTTTTTTATTATAATTAAATATTCATTAATTACACTTTACTTAAGCTTACTTAGGAAAATGCATTGCATAGTATTTTTAATTTGAAAGACCTAGGAGTTTGCACCTTTATTTAGCACATGGTGTAGGAGAAATTCTATTTTAGGTGGTGATAGTTTTTATCACATTACACTTTATGTGTGAGATCCACCTTTAGTGTACTTATCACATTATCATCCTATTAGGAACTTGTGTGTCCCTTTTGTTTATTTTGTTAGTGTAGTGGTGTTGGATGCATATGCTTTGTAAGTCATCCCATGAGTATATTTTATTATCCCACATGCATAGAAAGTATTACTTGTCTAGATTATACTTAGTATTTAAGTGTGTGTTGAATCCTTTGAAGGTACCAACAAATTTTTTGTATTGAGCTTGCTCAAAGGAGGTTACCCCATCAAAGTGTCCCGCGATCAATAGATTCCCTCTGAGTTCTACATCTGCTCTATATTTCTATTATTTCATACATTTTCATCATATTGTTGCAGGAGGTTCTTCTGATCTGGTAACAGAGCACTTTCTTGGGCTCGCTAGGTGGAAATTCGGTCAAATAATTTTTTTGTCGTGGCCTCTAGGTGTTGTGTTAATTATAATACTTCTTTTTTGCATCTGGGTTCATTTCAAATTACAACAATTCTTGTTCTTGTAGTATTTCATTTCAATTGTTAGTATCCGAGTGATATCCCAAGCCGGTCGTTTCTATTTTTTGGCCATATATTCCTTTCTTTCACCCTGTTTCCTCTCAAAGTTCCCCAAAATCCCTGAAATACCATTCTGCATAACTCCTTCCTTGAGGAACCTCCCCCAAATTCACATATCAAAGCCCTAAATCCCTCATTTATCTAATTTATAGGGTTTTCCCTAACTTTTTTGAATTCTTAGCTAATCACCACCCAATCTGACCACAAAGGTTCATTTCCTAATTCTGCTCCTTTGTCCCTCTTGGACCGCTCTCCTCATTTTGACTCCCCACTCCTAAAACCCTCAATTTTATTTTTCTCTTTTCCCTAGCACGTGTCCAACCACTCATCCAACCCCCATTAACCATCTAAGTTTTTCCCAAATTGAAATTTTCCCTAACTTAAAAAGTTTATGTTTCTATTTTTCTACCCATTTCCCAAAAAAAAAAAATTCCTGCTATATGGCTGTCACCCATGCAGGACCAAAAAACATGGAGGAGGAACTTGCATCCCTCAAGATCAAACTTCAAGATATGGATGAAAAATTTCTTGGTCTCACTCTTCAGTGCATGAACAATCGATGACACCCAGACTCTTCTACAGATGTTGGGTTTTCTTCTAGCACTTTTTGTGGACCGAAGCTTGATTTTACTCGCTTTGATGGTGCTGATCTGATTGGATAGATTTACCAAGAAAAGCATTATTTCAGCTTGCATAATACTCCGGATATCAACAAAGTCCCACTTACATCTTTTCATTTGGAACATGAAGCTCTTCAATGGTTCTGTTAGTACATCAAGGCTCATGAAGACCCAACTTGGACATATTTGTGCACACTCCTTTTGTAGCACTTTGGCCCTAGTGCTTTTGATGACTTCACGGGAGCACTCACTAAACTTTGCCAAACATGGACAGTGAGAGAATACCAGACAGAGTTTAAAAAATTAGCTAATCACATAGAGGGATTGTCAGATGAATTCTTCCACAGTTGTTCTGTTAGTGTTCTGAAGGATGCAATTTGATCTTAAGCAAAAATGTTCTGGCCCACTACAATGATGGAAGCCCTTAGGTCGGCTAAGTTAGTAGAGGACAATATTAGTGCTCTACAATGATCCAGGTCCAATTTTTTTCCATTCTGAAATATGGGTTCTCCACACCCTTAAATCACGCCATCTCCCCGAACTACTTCTATCAAGCACTTGTCTGAAACAGAGATGCGGGCCCATCGAGAAAAAGGGCTTTGTTATAATTGTGATGAGAATTTCACTCGAGGATATAGATGTGTTCAATAAAAGCTCTATCTCTTGGATGTGGATTCTTTGCCTAAGCTGGAAGAGTATGTAGAAGCTCATGAAATAGTAGATGCTGAGGTTGAGCCTCAATAATGGCTTCTTGAACCTCCTTCGCAAGAAGCCCACCTAGAGATATTTGTCCATGCTTTGGCAAGTGTCACTACCCCACAAACCATGCAGGTCTAGGGTTACTTCAAGAAGATCCCTCTTATTATACTCATTGATTCTGGTAGCACTTGTAATCACCCAAAAATGGTCTAGAAAATCCATAGCCCCCTTTTCTCAAATATTTTGTCATAATAAACCCTAAATCTAAGACATTTGTTGGGCTTCATTAAGGGATCAAAAACTAGGCAATTACCACAACTCAGGGATTGGACATCCTACCGAGCAGCTATCCTCCTTAACATGAAGGCACATTTAAATTATCAACCCAAGGATGTATACTTGAAATGAATCTACAAAGTATATGCGCTATGAGATTCTTTGAGTTATTCTATCATTGCAAAACTAAAAACATAACAATGCTGGAAATGAATCTAACTGCACAGTAATGGCTGTAGGAAACTGCACAGTAATGGCTATAGGAAATTGTGTAAATTGCTACAATAGTGGCTGCAGATGGTACATAAATACTGGAATTAACATCATTGCAACATAACTGATCTCAAACAACACATTACTAAACACTAAGCATCTGAACTATAATCTAAACTACTCTAAACCAATTATAGAGTCATAGTATCTCAAGTGGCCTTTTCCTGAGTGGCTACAATCTTAGCTACAAGTATTCAATATTCAAGGAAAAAGATCAATTTCAGAAATCATATTCTTATTGAAAATCAAAATTATTACATCAACTTATATCAAACTTGTTGATTAAACAAAGACACTACTAACAAGACTTAGCACAAACTAGATACTCCCCAATCCCTAATCATCCCCTCAACTCGAGCAAGAGCTCATATATATACCTAAGGCTTGAGAGTTGGATTTATTACAAATTCAAAAACTTGTGACAAATTTCATTTCTCCCACAACATCAAGGAGATGACTTATTCCCCAACAAACTAAAAGGAGTTGAGAGTGTTCTAATCCACTTCAAACTCTTACAACATGAATATACACATATGGCTGGAAATGTGCATAAATAAATGCCATAATTATTTAGGAATCATAAATTATTATTCCCACAAGTTACTCCATTGTTTTCTGACTTCAAGAACTTTGGATCCATGAGATAAACAAGAGGTGGAAGAGTTCAAATCAAACTAGAAGTCATTCCTTAACTACTGCCTTCAAACTTGCCACCTTTTACTTAGTCAACTTTAGATGAGTGTGTCTCATGAACTGTTGTGAATTAACTCAAATGGTAAAAAGGGTTGTTTCTCCTCCTTTTCCTCTTTCCAAATCATTAATAAAATATGTATTTCATTAATCATTGAGCGAGATATGCCCATTTTACTGAAACTAGTTTTTAACTTTTTCTGCAGTCAACTTCAAATGCGTGTTTCTCTTCAAATACTATGATTTAACTAAAACCATCAAAATGGATTTTGTTAATCCTTCTTATATTTTTGAATCATTAAGAAAATATTTATTTCATTAAGAAACGTGGGAGATATGCTCATTATTCTGAAACTGGGTGTTGACTTTTTCTGCATTTCCAGCAACTGCTGAATGTTGAAAAGTGTCAAATTGCTTCTCCTTCTTTCCAGTTGCATGAATGAATCAAATATCTCACAAACAACATATTAATCATCTGAAAACAATTATTATTTAATAATAACCATTTATCATAATATTTGATCACAATTTAGCATTAACTAGCTAGACACACAAATGCTAATCAATAAATCATTAATCATACTTAATACTTCATAAATCAAGGTAATGTATGGAAATGACTTGGAAATATATTGTAAACATAGGTTAAATTTTTATAGACAAGGAATATAAATATGACATCTTATAGCCTCATCATTCCCCCCAACTTAAATCCTGCTTGTCCTCAAGCAGGGGATATGCATTGGTTAGACATGAAAGCTATTAGAATGAAATCCTATGAATTTGCCTCTTTAATTCTTCTTAATATTTCTTTGTTTCATCTCCAACACTTCAGAATTTCATACTTTCTTCCCTTTTTTATCTCTTCATATGACATTCCATTTTTATTTCTCTTTACTGTATCATTCTCATTTTTGCACAGCTACCCCCAAACAGTTCTATCCTTTGTCACTTTTAATCTTGGACTTAGCTTTTTTTTTTTCAGTTTGAGGAAACAATGGAAAAGGGAAGTCAATAGATGAATGCAATAAAATCACCATGAATATAGGAGGTAGTATAAAAATGTTTAGGAAAGGTCATCCTCCTATGTTCTATGACAACAACACAAGGTATTCACGTATTCCCCCCAGCTTAAAGGTTATTTGTCCTCAAATGACAATGTATGTATGAGGGTAGTAAAATAAATCAGTTATGAAGCATGCAATTACAATAATGACAATTGAAAAACAAAGTGAAATGCATAGATAATTAACTACTAAAAATTATAAATATTATGAATAAATAGAAATCATAAATGTAGTACCATTTGTGTTGTTGTGAGAAGCTTCAAAATTTGAAAACAATTGAAAGTACAGGTCCCTTCATTGTTGAATATTCAGGCCCCTCCAAGAGTGTTGCATATTTAATATCAGTAGTTGTATATGTCCTCATACTTGGTGCAAGTTATCTTTTGAATCACATAGTAGTTGCTACAGGATGACTATTCAGTCACACAGTAGTGGCTGCAAGATGATTATTTAGTCACATAGCAGTGGCTGCAGGATGATTGCTCAGTCACACAGTAGTTGCTAGAGGATAACCTCTTAGTCATACAATAGTGGTTGCAGGCTGACTACTCTGTCACAGTGGCTGCAGGATGACTACAGGATGAATGTCACATAGTGGCTGTAGGATGACTGTTAAAGAAGACAATAGTTGCTGCATGCAACTTGCAAAAAAACTCTATCTATCTAATGACTTATAATATAACTTTGGATGTCCATTTTCCATTAAATAAATTTTGAATAGACCAACTAGACAACACCATTGAATAGACATTCTTGACAAAATGAAGACCCAACTACCTAATGTATTTTTTTTGACAACAAATGCAAAGACTCTCTTTTGAAATTAAAGACTTGACTCATGCACAACCTTGAAAAGTGACTTGAAGTTTGATAAACCAACCAGATGTGACCCTCTCTAAAATAGTCAGTTAGACAAGAAGAACTAGGAAACATCTAAGACAGTGTGTGAAACACTTATTGAATGAAAAACCTACCCTAACCTACCCTAGCCTATCCTAACCTACACTAACCAGCAAAAAAAAACTTTCTTAAACAAAACCATTAACTAGTTCTTTGAAGTATCTTCCTTTTCTCAACAACTTCCAATGCTTCACATTTTTATGTGCAATTAGAAATAGTTGCAATATCAGTAGAAAATTAATAAACAAAAACACTTTTGCAAAGACATTAACAAACTTACTTATTACTTCATGTTGACAATACGTTATGTTGTATTGAAGTGCATAAGTAAGCTGAAATAGTTCTCCTTTAGGTGCAGCTCCATATTCAGCTTCATCTTTAGCTGTAACTTCTTTCTTTTTTGCAAACATAACTTTTGATTCTTTGTTCACCTCCATATGAGATAGATGTCTAATAGGACATCCCCATGAAAGAACAAATCTTGAACCCTCCTTGTTGTCTTTGTGTTGATGAACTGCTTCATTATCCTCCGCTTGACTTCTGAAGAGCAATTTGTGTGACTGATTTAATAAAATTACAGACATTTCTGCACTATCTCCATGATGCTCATAGTTATGCACTACAAAATATGATGGTTTTTCATCTAAGGTTAAGCAAAAATCCTCTAAATCATCCCAAAATTTGGTCCTCTTCAATATCTTCTTTACTTTTCTGCATAAGAGGACTAATTTTCACTTTATTGCAACTCTCTTCTTGAAGTAGGAGTTCTGATTTTCCATCACATTCATCTTGAGAAGAAACCTTGTGTATGGTGATTTCTTCATTTTGCAAAATGAGGTTTTCTTCATTTTCCTCCTCATAAATCAACAACTTGTCATCAATATGTGAACAAAATTCCTCTATGATACTAGAGAACATGTCTTCATTGATTTCCAAACATGCTGCAAATGATATTATCTCTTGGTTGTTATTCTTCATGGACCTAAATTCCATATTTTGCTTCTTCGTGTGGTACTTTTGCAAACTTTTCAAATCCTAACTGCTTTGAATGGAAACTACAATTCTAGAAAAATGAAAAAGAGCTGCTAAAACTTAGAGACTCTCATAGCTTGATTCATCCTTGGCAGTGGTGCCAAAAATGTTGGGCTTCATTAAGGGATCAAAAACTAGGCAATTACCACAATTCAGGGATTGGACATCCTACCAAGCAGCTATCCTCCTTAACATGAAGGCACATTTAAATTATCAACTCGAGGACATATACTTGAAATGAATCTGCAAAGTATATGCACTATGGGATTCTTTGAGTTATTCTATCATTGCAAAACTAAAAACATAACAGTGATGGAAATGAATCTAACTACACAGTAATGGTTGCAGGAAATTGCACAGTAATGGCTACAGGAAATTGTGTAAATTGCTACAATAGTGGCTACATATGGTACAAAACTACTAGAATTAACATCATTGCAACATAACTGATCTCAAACAATACATTACTAAACACTAAGCATCTGAACTATAATCTAAACTACTCTAAACAATTTTATAGTCATAGTATCTCAAGTGGCCTTTGCCTGAGTGGCTACAATCTTAGCTACAAGTATTCAATATTCAAGGAACAAGATCAATTTAAGAAATCATATTCTTATTGCAAATCAAAATGATTGCATCAACTGATATCACACTTGTTGATTAAACAAAGACACTACTAACAAGACTTAGCACAAACTAGATACTCCCTAATCCCTAATCATCCCCTCAACTCAAGCAAGAGCTCATATACATACATGAGGCTTGAGAGTTGGATTTATTACAAACTCAAAAACTTGTGACAAATGTCATTTCTCCCACAACATCAAGGAGATGACTTATGTTAGGGATTTTTCTTGTATGAACCACAATGCTTGAAATGTCTATGTGAACCCTGTACCTTCTACTCCTGATTCAGAGACAAGAAAAGCCTAATTTCTAAGGACTGGATAAGGTCCTTCTTCATTTTTGAGCTCCACAAATACTCAGGCAG
>MU227573.1:2510088-2524786 GCA_018584345.1 Thuja plicata
TTGGTTATGGCATAAGAGGTTGTGTCATGTGAACTTTGATAACTTGGTAAGCATAAGTAAATTGAAAAAAGTTAGAGGGCTACCTAAGTTAAAGAAACCTGAGAATGCTATGTGTAAACAATGTCAATTAGGAAATATGACTAAGTCTAGTTTCAAAAGTAAAACACACATATCAGAGGAAATTTTGGAATTGGTCCATACTGATCTCGGTGGTCCCATTGGAGAAAGAAGCTATTGTGGTGCTAGATACTTTATTTTGTTTGTTGATGATTATTCAAGGATGATGATTGTAATGTTTCTCAAGGAAAAATCAGATGCATTCCAGTTATTTAAATGGTACTTAGCTAAAGTTGAAAAGGAAACAGGCAAAATTTTGAAAGGCTTAAGATCTGACAGAGGTGGAGAGTTTATTTCTAATGAGTTCAATAGGTTCTGCAATGACCGAGGCATAAATAGACAGATGTCTACACCCAGGACTCCTCCATAAAATGGTATTGCTGAATGAAGGAATAGATCTATCATGGACTGTGCAAGAACACTAATGATGGAGAAAAATGTTGAACAGAAATATTGGAAAGAAGTTGTAAGTACTGAAATCTATACACTGAATAGAGTTCAAGTCAAGAAAGGTACAAATGCTACACCTTATGAACTTTGTTATGGTTATGCACCTAGTGTAAAGTATTTTAAAGTATTTGGAAGCAAATGTTTTATATTGAAAGACAACAAAAATGGAAAACTAGATGCTAAAGGTGAAGAAGGCATATTCCTTGGTTATTCAACGAAAAGCAAAGCATACAAATGTTTGAATTCTAATACTAACAAAATTGTTGAAAGTGAAAATGTAAGAATTGATGAGTTTGCAGAAAGAAATGAAGCTTAAATTACACAAGAGCCTGAAAGCTATAGATCATTCATATATCTGGATGTGGAAGATTCTAATTCACTACCTAAGACTTCTGCTAAACAACAGCATGCACCTGCTGAGTCATAGAGTGGAGTTGCCAAGCAACTGGAAGTGAATGCCGAGCTATCTGATGGAGATGCCGAGTCACAGAATCAACTATAATTGAATACAAACAATGAACCTAAGGTGAGGACTGAGCCTACCCTAGAAAAATATGTGAGAAGAAATCACAATTCTAATCAAATCATTGGATCAAAGGATTCTGTTGTTATGACAAGAAGTAAGTTGAAAATGGCAAATGTCTGTTATGTGAATTTGAGCCAAAAACAGTGAAAGATGCTTTAGAAAATGAAGATTGGATACAAGCAATGAATGAGGAAATTGAACAAATTGAGAAGAATAAAACTTGGACACTTGTACCTAGGCCAAATGATAAAAATGTAATTGGCACAAAGTGGGTATTCAGGAACAAAATGAATGAACATGGAGATGTGACAAGAAACAAAGCTAAAATGGTATGCAAGGGTTATGCACAGGAGGAAGGAATTGACTATGGTGAAACCTTTGCCCCAGTTGCAAGATTGGAAGGTGTCAGAACCTTACTTGCATATGCAGCCTATAAAGGATTTAAAGTTTATTTAGATGGATGTAAAATCTACATTTCTCAATAGTATCTTGGAAGAAGAAGTGTATATTGAGAAAGCTGATGGTTTTGTAGACCCAAACAAAAGGAATATAGTTTTCAGATTGCACAAAGCATTATATGGATTAAAGAAAGCACCAAGATCATGGTATGAGAGATTTCACGGTTATCTGATCAAGATTGGATTTGCAAGAACCAATGACAACAACAACTTGTACTTAAAAATAGAGCAAAGCAAAGGTACACTATTGGCTGAAATTTTTGTAGATGACATCATATTTAGTGGACAAGATATGTTATGTCAAAAATTTGCAACAGAGATACAAAAAGAGTTTGAGATGTCTATGTTTGGTGAAATACAATTATTTTTTGGTTTACAAATCTATCAAATGAAGAATGGTATCTATATCACTAAATCTAAATATATCAAAGAGATACTGAAAACTTTTGGAATGGAAGAATCCAAACTAGTGAGTACACCCATGGCTACTAGACAGAAGCTGGCAAAAGATGATGATACAAAAGAAGTGAACCAAACACTCTATAGATCAATGATTGGAAAACTATAGTATGTTGTACATAGTAGACCTGATATTGCCTTAGCTATTGGGATTGTTGCAAGATTTTTTTCTAACCCCAAGGAAACTCACATGATGGAAGTAAAAAGGATTCTAAGATATTTGAAAGGAACTGATGACTATGGTCTATACTACAAAAAGAATGACAAGTTTGAACTCAGAGTTTACACTGACTCTAACTGGGCTGGAAATGTTGATGATAGGAAAAGAACTACTGGTGGAGCATTTCTTTTAGGAAAGAGATTGATCTCCTGGACAAGCAAGAAACAGAACTACACCTCACAATCTACAGCTAAAGCCGAGTATGTGGCAGCAATAGTTAACTATTCTAACATTGTGTGCTTGAAGATACTACTGAAAGGTATGAAGGAATAAATCACTGACCCAGTTGTCATATATTGTGATAACACAAGTGCTATTAATATTTCTAAAAATCTTTTTATTCACTCAAAGACAAAGCATATAGCTATCAAGTATCATTACTTGAGGGAGATAGTTCAGAGTAAAGAAGTGAGATTGGATTATGTGAACACTAAAGAACAATTAGCAGAAATATTCACAAAAGCACTACCCAAGGATGCTCATGAGTATCTACAAGGTAAATTGGGGGTGATTCCCCTCATTGAGGCTAATTAAGTTTTGTATAGTACTGTTGCATCAAATATTACATTTAGAATACTTGACACATTGATGCACAGTTAGTCACACTTTAGGATGCTAGCTAAAGTTGTGAAGTTGGACAAGGATAGAAAAGAAAATCAGTCATAATCAAGATGACAGGATCAACATGATACTGAATATCTACATGATAATGATATTGATGTCTTTGGCATTGTTGTCAAAGAGGGAGAGATTACCTATAAAGAGGAAGAGATTTCTGAGAAAGAGAGATTACAAAGAAGGAAAGATTACATAGAGGCAGAAGTTACTATTGAAAACATTGAAGTGATTATCTACTCAGAAAGAGTCTACAGATGATTAAACACAGATGATTGCAGTGTGATTATAGACACAGAGGGAGAAATGTTTTACAGAGAAGAATCAGAATGAAGATAAAGACATTAATGAAGATTCATTAATATCAAGGAACACAGGTATTTATTGGATTGGTTGGTAACTATGCTTGTTAAATCATTTTTTTAATATTTTGTGTTGCCATCAATGCCAAAGAGGGAGATTGTTGGAAAGTGACAATGCAAGCAATTGTTATTTTTATCATTGCTGTCAAACCTTAACTAGTGAGACCATTGTTATCTGTTTGAGTACCATATCTATTGTTGATGAAGAAGATTTAACAAGAAGACCAAGTGAATGGTCAAGTTAAGGAAAATAAAAGGTTACTTGATTAGTTAGCACTCTGGCAAAGCAATTAGTTTCTTATCTTTCAAAGATAGTTTTTCTGGCTGTTTTGTGTAGAGCAAGTTTTGGCTTGTGCCGAGAAAAGTTGCTTGTGCCGAGAAAAGTTGTTCGTGATGAGAAAAGTTATTCAATGTTGAGCACCCATGAAATTGCCGAGTGGAAACAATGATGTTGGCTGACTTACAGTAATTGGATTAATGATGAGATTTGAGATCTTTGGCCGACTTAGTTAATTTTATTGGGATATGTAATGTTAATTAAGGATTGATCCACATCATTTAATGTATGGGTAACTGTAATTAATGCACAGTTTCAAGATTTAATTAGAGACTACTTTGGAGAATTAAATGTAATGCAAAGATGGAATGATCCATTGGATCTGACCTAACCTACGATCTATGATCTTGTTTAAGCGGCAAAATATTTATCTGACCTAGATAGAGAGGTATATGATAACCTCAAGGGGTTATTCATTTAGTATGCAAGAGGTGTGCTGTTGAATGTGAAGTGTGGATGTGTATGCAAAAGGTTTGCATAGTTGATTTACTGTTTAGCATGATCTAGTAGAGAAGGCTGAATACAGAAGCAGAGAGTTGCATGTATGATTGCTTGACAGATTTCCAAGTAGATCAAAAGGTTGAGATGATAATGCAGGCTATCCAGTAAGTTAACATCAGAGCTGTAATTGGATCTAAATTTGTAAAGTAAGTTGTATGTATCAGATCACAACTGCTAATTACTTTCTAATCATTGTATCAGTTAAATCCTTTAACAAGGTTGACATAACAGTCATTTGTATAAATCCTCTAACAAGGTGACATTCAGGTGGAATGTTCTAAGTCCTCTAACAAGGCCACTCCTGAAAACGTGATTAAATCCTTTAACCAGGTCACACCTAGCAGTGTGTTATTGTAACCTTTAACAGGGTTGGCTCCTCACAGGGCATCACTTCAGAAGAGTGAAAACTTGGTAGTATGTTACTTGTGGTTTTTCCCATATCGGGTTTCCACATTAAATACTTGTGTCAACTTGTGTGAATGCTTATGGTGTGTTTTACTGTTATGTTTCTACAAGATAATTTCAATTGATAGTAAACTGCATGATTAAAGTTGTTGACTTATGCTACTGCTGCCGAGTAGATCTGAAATACAGAAATTTTTTATTTGCTACACCTAGACCTGAGGATAACTGATTCACCCCTCCCCTCTTAGTTATTCTAAATTCATTCTAACATCAGACATGATTGACAGGTGGTATTTCGACAACCTGTAAGACATGATGATAGTTAGTATCGATAATATAATAAAATTTCTGGATCCTAGGGACTTCACCGCCACCTTGCATTTGTTCCTAAAAGGATGTTAGTATGCATCAAACCCTAAAAAGATGTATGTATATACATAAAAATGAATTGGGGATTTGATCTATGCTCAGACAGCTGGGGCTTTTAGCCCATTCAATGAAGTGGAATAAAGACCAAAGAAAGATTTGGGACCTGGAGTTTGGAAAACTAACCGTTACTGACATGACCGGAAATAGGACGTATTAGGGTGACATGGGAGCATCACATGGTCATGCAGTAATGGGAGTAGTGGCATTAATGCTGACAGTTATCCGAACATGTTAGAGCTTGAATGCCACTTGGGCCAATTTTGAATGCTTGCATGTGGGAAACTTAACCTGCCCTCAAGACTGAACTGACAGAGGAGAGAGAAAACCACCATGGATCGAACTAGGTGAGCACCATGAGGGAAAGCTCATCACTTTGGGATAAAACATGAAAGGGAATGGTGAGCTCGACACAAGACAAGAAGGATATACATGGAATATACAAATCAAAGCACCACGAGGGCTGAAGCACAACTCGTAGGCCGACCTGAGGACAAGCTATATATAGAAACCACTAAACTACAAGGTATATACAAGCTATTCACACAAATTTACAACTACATAGAGGGAAGACAAGACTCTGGTAGAGTCATCTCACCAATGGGAGGCAAAAACAAGGACAAAAATAAGACAAAAAGAAAATAAAAGACAACCAAAATTGAAAACCAAGAAACGCACACAAATGAACAAAGCAAAAACTAGGAAGAACGAAACTAGAAAGGAGAACTGAAAAACCTACCTAAAAACATAGAGAATTATAGAAGAAGAGCACATGATGCGCTCTACGGACTAGGAAGCTTCAAATGACTGTTAATGTACCATAGAAAATTAGTGCTAATTCACTTGTTAATCACAGAGAGAAAGTCAAACTTAACATTGTTGAACCGTCTTTAATCACCTTTGAATTACCTTAATCTCTCTGATTTTTTTGATCATGGTAAAAATGACTGGTAAAACCTATTTATACCCCTAGGGTAAAACATCCCTCTTTCCTTTTGCAAACTTAGAAAAAGGAAAACCTCCAGACTCTGGGCCCGGGGATTCCGTGTAACCATATCCTCTAGCAAGAGAAGACATGATGATAGAGAATCCCGGAGTCCAAGATCCAGCAAGAAAAAAGAAGACAAACACCCCAGGACCGGGTCCTAGATCAAAGAGAACTAAAATAAAAATAAAATGACCATCGCAGAAGCAAAGCCCAGAGGAAAACATAAGGAAACAAAAAGGAACCAAGGAAAAACAAAAAGAGAAAAAAAGGGGGACCCAAAATTTTGCCTTCAAAATGTAGGGATGGGTATGCAGGGCATAAAAAATGGTGACTCACTAGGAGAAATGCCTTAGCGCATTTGAGAACTTCAAAATCTCTGGTTATCAAAACCAGAATTAATCTTTACCTAGAGTGTTCAGCTTTGCAAAGCGTGAGGTGTCCGAGAAAATCTGGCTCATCATTGATTCAATCTTTCAATCTTTTGTTAGCTGTAAGGTGTGCTTTGAAAGAAAATCAAGCCAATGAATTCTGGGAGTAGCATAGAGGGGGCACTAAATAAATCAAACTAAAGCCATCCTATCTTGCATGTTTCCCCCAGATACCAGAATTCTCTATTCTTCAGTTCTTTTCTTTTCTTTTCTCTTTTCTTTTGAAGATGGGAAGGCAGTACTCCTTTCACCGTGAACCTTAAGCTTAGCTAATTTTCACAACGGTACTTATTTCACCTTGCCACCTAATTCATATTTTTTGAATAGGAGAGAATGTTCCAGACCTGGGATATTTTTATGATTTTCAGTCTTGGCCAATAACTAGTGCAACCAATTTTCCCTTAAGGACCATGCGTTTACTTACTTCTTAGATTTTCTGTTAACCAATGTCTAGACTATTAAGATATGAATCTCATGAATATTACCCATAACCTGTTACCATACACACAAAACAACTCTGGAGTATGGAAAATTCCACCATGCTAAAAATCGATTCCAAACTCACCCAAAATGCATAAGGTACCATTTTAGGGACTAGATGTTATGCGAAGCATACCTGTCTAAAAAGAAAGCCCAAAAATAAAAGCAAGCAAGAAAAAGGAAGAAGATCACAGAGGATGGCCAAAAAACTATTTACAAGGATAAGGCACTCCAAACAAAGCACCAAGAAATATATTTACAAGAAAGAAATTTACATCTAGTATAATTTTAAACAAAATAGCCACCTACCTCATTCAAAATAGTGCTTAAGAAACTGTCCATTGACAAGAAATGAGAGTGTATCTCTAGTCATAGTATTGAGGTGATAAGTATTTTCCCCGTAGATCTCAGATATCAAATATGGTCCGAGCCAGAGCCATTGAAACTTGGTGTGCTTTCCCTTCTTTTCTCAGGCCTTGTCCCACAGAAGGACTAGGTCCAAAATCTGAAAGGCCTTATACTGGGCTCTCTGGTCAAACCATCATTTAACTACTTCTTGGTGACGTGCAAAGTGTTCTAGTGCTGCATCCCTTTGTTCCTCTATTCTCACCAGGTTCAGAAATTGAACCTCCACAAGGTTATACCAGTTGTTGAATTCCTGCATAAACTATAAGACTGGAATTTGTAAGTTGATAGGGACTACTGGATTCTCACCATAAACCAGGTGAAACGTAGATTTCCCTAGGGCTACCTTTATCCTGATGTGATCCACCCAGAGGGAGAACCTAAGATTTTGGTGCCAGTCCTAAGGGCTCTGTTCTAACAGATGTTTGATCACCTCCAAATATTTTTATTAGTAGATTCAGCCACACCGTTACCCTGGGGGTAATAGTTGCTGGAGAACTTTAAGGTGATCCTTCTTTCATAGGTCCATTCAAGTAATTCTGCCAAAGAAAACACTGGACCATTGTCACACACTATAATGAATGGCATTCTGAAACAAGTGACTATGTTTTCTTTGAGTAATTTAATGACTGTGTCTATCATGTTATTTCTGCAAGGAATTGCTTTAGACCACCAGGTGCAATAATCGGTAGCAGTAAAAATGTACCAGTGGTTGGCAGATGAGTTGGGGTTAATTTCCTTGATAAAATAAAATGGCCATTGAGTGAAAGGTCTAACCTCAAAGACTGACTGCAAAGGCATGGTCGGGTTCTTCTCCTGATGTGTCATTGATTGGCAAGTGTGGCATCTCCTAACGTGAGTGTAGACAACCTTAAAGATGTAGGGCACATAGTATCCATCCTGGAGAATCTGGTGGGTAGTGGCATCAGCTGAGCCATGCCCAGTTCTGAAATACTCATAGAATTCTTCAATTATTTTAGCACCTTGGTCCTTATCTATGCACCAGAGGTATATCCCTTCATAGTTCCTGCAGAAAAGCATTATTTTTTTTATCATGAAGTGTGTGCTTGTCAACCACTGGACATGTCATTTGTTTTGGGGAATCCCCTCCAAGCATCTATTATTGAGAAATAGGTACACAAAATCAGTATACCATGGGTCTTGGGTGATGGACTCCACTATGTAAGTTTGGCATTCAATGTTTGGAGTTCCTTCTGCCATTTCTCTACATAGTCCCTAGCCTCAGACTATCTTCATGGGTTGTATTTCTAGATCATATTCTTGGAGGATGGCCATCCATTTCCATTGTCATTTACCCAGTTCACTTTGCAGTAGTAGGGATTTCACAGCCTAGTCTGGAATGATAGCGTACACTTTGCTCTGGAGAATGTAGTGCCAAAATTTCTTCACAACGCAGACTAAAGAAAAGGCCTTCTTTTCCAAAGATGAGTATCAGACCTCAGTGTTCTTGAAGGGGGAGCTCATTAAGGCAATAGGTCATTATTCCCCTTCAACCTTCTGGGTTATGAATGCTGCTACAAAATTTGGGGAAGCAAAGGAGTATATGTGGAATGGGAGGGAATAGTCTGGACTTTCTAGGACTGGTGCCTCCACTCTGGTCTACTTGATCTGATAAAATGCTCACTTCACTTCAGGGCTCTACTCCATCTTTGTGTCTTTCTTCATCATTTCATTGAGTGGCTTTACTATCTCAGTGAATCTAGTAATAAATCATCAGACAAAGTTTATCTTTCTGAAGAAAGACCTCATTTCTTTCTTGTTGCCAGGCATCTGTAGATTCAGTAGTGGTTCAACTCTCTTAGGGTCAATGGATATACCCTTCTTAGAGATGACATGCCTGAGAAGCTTTCCTTAAGTGACCCTAAATATACATTTCTTAGGGTTGAGGGAAATTCCATACCGGCGACATCTCTTGCAAATTTGGGTGATGTGGGTAGAGTGATCACGCTTGTCCCAGGAAAAGCTGGTCAAATCATCCATGTAGATGATTATATATATGTTAACTAGGCCTTCAAAAATTATGTCTATAGCCTTTTCAAATGTCACCCCTGCATTGATAAGGCCAAAGGGCATCCTCTAGCATGCAAATGTTCCCCACTTGGTGGTGAAAATCATTTTGTCTCTATCTTCATACTTAACCATGACTTGGTTATACCCAGAGTACCCATCTAGGAAGGACATCATTTGGGAACCATTCATGATTTGCAATACCTCATCCAACGAGGGGAGAGGGTGATTATCCTTAGATGCTTTGTTCAAATTATGAAAATCCATGCAAAGGCGGATCTTTCCACTTTTCTTTCTTACAGGGATGAGGTTGGCAACCCAAGTTGTGTGCCAGATGGGAAAGATGATCTGGGCTGATAATAGTTTTTGAACCTCCTAATGAATTAGAGGTTCTATCAATGGGTTTACCAGTCTTTACTTTTTTCAGAAGGGCTTAGCATCTGATTTCAGTGGGATGGTATGGGTCATGACTGATGTGTCATAAGTTTTCAAATCCTCATACCCCCATGCAATTATGTCAATGTATTCTTGGAGAACTGTGAGAATCTTCTCCTTCTCCTCTAGGGAGTAGGAGGTTCTTTTCAAATTTTCCTCCCTTTGAGGAGGATGATATCTTCTCTTGGCTCTGGGGGTCTGAATCAAAGATGCATTGTAGCACTACCATCCCCATAGGGATGGTGTTGGTTGGTAAGTCTATGATCCCATCATCTTCTTCACCATGCCCAGTATCGTCATGATCTCTTTCCTCCACTATCTGATCCTCGAAGACACCAACATTGGCCATCAAGGCCATAATATGTTGGTCATCCTCGAAAACCTTAAAGTGAGTGAGATTGTCTGGGATGGATGTGGTAGGGACCATATCAATAGAAAACTTACAGAGCCAAGAGCCATCCATTGGCTCAAGGGTGCTGGTAGATACGGCAAGGGCATCCGAAATGTAATTTATTTTCTAGGGGATAAGCTCGATGCCAAAAGCATCAAAATCTTCAATGAGGCTCCATGCATGGTTGTGGTATGTGGCCAACCTTTTTTTGTGACAAGTATATTGGCTCTAGACCCGTTTAATGATCAACTCTGAATCACCCATTTCTCAAAGGTGGGTGATTCCCTTTCTTAGTGTGAATAAGAGTCCAAGGACCAAGGCCTCATAATCTGTGACATTGTTCGTGCTATTAAACTGCATCCTGTAAGATGCAAGGAAGGATTTCCCCCATGGGTTGATTAGTTCCTCTCTGGCCTCATGGCCTTGTTTAGACTGGGAGCCGTCCAACTTCAAGGTCCACAAGTCATTATTCATTTTTTGGGGGTGGGAAGGTGAAGTGGCATTTGGATTGATTTTGGGAAGGTTGGGAGGAGTTTCCTCCAGCTCTGATGGGATGTGGGTGAGGTTTACCTTTGGATAAGTCTCTGGCTGGGATTCTTGGATAGGCAACACCTTGGGTGTACCACCATAATGATTGCTGGGTCCAGGCAAATCTGCTTTGTGTTCTTTCTCCTAGAGGGAATTGATATGGTGGGTAGTAGCTATGATGCAAGGCTCACACTCTAGTTTAGAATGCTTTTGATAATGCAATCAACACCAAGTGTCGGACAAGAGTGTAGTAGGAGTTTCTGCATTACCTTGTGAGTTAACCTCACCCCTAAGTTTTTCATCCAGGTCTTGAATTCTTTGAGAAACTATGGGATCCTCCCTGGGGGTGAAATCAAATGTTAGGATCTCTAAAGGTTGGTATACCCTGGGGGAAGTCTCAGAGAAAAGGAATTCATTCACCCTCTTGACTTTGGTGAAGGCTTGCTTCATCTTGGGCTCACTTTCTACCCAGATTTGGTTCGACTGCCCCTCCCAAGGGAGCCACAAGTGGGAGAAGTCCATGGAGAAATACCTGTTAAGGGCCTTAGACCAATTCCAACTTAACAACATCCCATAATTTTGAGGGATGTCCACCACTTGGACTTATATTATGCTTGATATCTGGGGGTCTTGGATGAGCTGAATTTGGATGTTCTTAAGCTCACCTACCATTTTTATAGCAATTTTTTTTGGTTGGACTACTGCGCCTTTAGATTGAGTGGGAAAGAGTTTGAGCTTCTCGCATGATGTTTCCCGAAGCTCCGGAGTCTACCAAGAAATTATGTAGGTTCTTCCCTTGTATGTTCAAACCTAGTAAAAAGGGAGGATCCTAAGTGTTTCCCCAGAAGATCGCTATGTTGGCATCATCAAAAGTGACAGTCTTGGGCAGGCGACTAACAACTTCTGGGTTTCCCAAGAGCTTCAGAAGGGACTTCTTCTTCTCAGGACAATTCAACAAAACCTCCATCAAGGTCATGGAGGTGGTGGTTCTTTCCAATGCCTTTGTGATGTCAAACCTCCCCTCTGGGTAAATTTGACTCCCCTCTACCAGATCCTTAGCTTGGTTAGAGCCAGGCCCTTTTGGTGGGAAGGAGAAATCAGTTGTATAGTCCCGGGGAGGGGTATCTTTGGTAGGTGTTGACATGTAAACTGGTCCTTTGCCAGCCTGACTTTGAGTGTTGTAGGGAGTCCATGGGTTGGTGAAGGCATCAACCTCAAAGGCCAGGATAGATTCGTCAAAGAACCCCTACAATTCAGGCTCTTCTTCATCCTCTTTGTCTATCCCAAAGAAGACGGTCTCACAGGTGAAGGGACTATGAGTAGGCTCTTGCGTTGATGTTTTCAAGGGAGTAGGATCAACAGGCTGCTATCTATCCAACTGAGAGATCATGATGACGACCTTCTCAAGTGTGGCACAGTTCACCTCAGAATGAGAGATGGTATCGTGCAATCTACACTAGTTGGTCAGTGGGTGGAATTATACAAGATGTGCAGAATGATTGGATCTAGCACTGCTCTAAGTGGTGCTTTGGTTCAGAGGAGGACCTCCGATGTTTTCATTATTGTTCCATTGCTATTGATTGGGCCGAGGTTTGTTGTTATAGTTTCTTCCTCCAGGATTGGTATTTCGTTGTCCGGAGAAGATATTCCTTCTCTGGGAATTGGTGTTGTGGGGCGCGAAAGGCCCCACATTCAGTATTACCATGTCCACAGTCAGGGAGGACACCAATTTTCAGAGGGATTCAACCTCGGTGGACACCTGGGTGTTTGCTTCACATTGTGACGGTTATTGTGGTGGGTTCTGAGGGAAGACAGCAGTAGCTCTCGGAGTCGAGGATTGTAATTCTCCAGTTGCAGATGACTGGAAGAAAGGTACTCCTAGGGGTTGTGTTAGTGGTTGTCACAACACCACACCTCTATTTATACACAAAAACCAACACCACTTAGACCAAAATTTCAAGGAACTAGCTAAAATCAATGAAATTATGTTGTCCCTTCATGCTTGCTTATGGGAATACATTATGCTTACTAATAAACACGTAATAGTTTGCAACTTTTGATATGGGTTTCTCTTTTGACCTAGATTTTGTTTAAAAGCCTTGTTTATCGATTTCTTTTCCACATGTTATGTCCATACAATTGGTTCATGGTAAGGAGTATCCTACAACCTATGATTAATTTGTGCGGATGGAGAAAATCTCCTTCCTTGATATCTTTTCATTCTATTTAAGAAAATAGAGAGAAATGCAAGAGGATTTTTTACAACTACCTCTCACTCTCTTCATAGATAAGGAAGAGAGAAATGTACGAGCTTATGACCATTCTCACAAATAGAACTACTACACACTCTCTTAACAGACAAGGAAAAGAGAAATGAATTAGGGAGCGACCATTCTTGCAATTACAACTGTCTTTCTTTGTATTTCATAGCTGTTTACAGACTAGAACATCCCTCCCATGATGTCATCCAGAAATTAGAAGGATATTTGAATGTAAGTTCAGTCTGAGAATCATCGATTTTGAATTGTTCAAATCAAGTTTAGTTTAGTTTTATGAGTTTCCTTCTATTTCCCTTCTTTGAAAGGTATCTAAATTTTCAAGATAATTCAGGTAATTTTCCCTTTTAAAATAGTTTTGATGGTGGAATTTAAAATTAAATAAATGATTTTTTTAAAAGAAATTATTTATCCTTTAAATTCTATTTTTTAAATAATGTATTAAGTTATTTTTTTTCAATGATAATGCCTAATGCAATTTTTGTTTTATATTTTAATATATTTATTTTAAATTTTTATATGTATATATAAAATAATTATAGTATCATTAATTGTATTCTTTTACAATTTCACATTTCTTTACGAAACCTTGCTTTAGTGTGTTCACTAATAACTCATCTTAACTTGTCAAATCCAAACAATTTACATATGTTCAATTGGTTACCAAATCCTATGGTTTGGGACCTTCTACTATGCAACCATCCTTCTATATTCCTTTTCTCGATGGACTAAGGTGCCTAGTGCCATAGTCCCTCAAAAAGTGATCCAAAATAAAACATGTGTGAGTGTCAATTCCCTGAAATTAATATTATAATTGAGGAAATTAGGAAATAACCACATGCATGTTATGTTGTAAATAATAGGTTTGTCAATACTGTCTCGAGTATTAATGAAGAAATCATGTAAAAATATGATAGTTTGTTAAAGGTTTTATAAATCCTTTGGGGGGTGTGCCTCTATTTTTGTACTTTTTTTTATCTTTTGTTTAACAATTGGTTAGCATATGGATCTTTTAGCTGGTTTCTTGTTTTGTGAAAGGTTTTATGGTCCCTTCAAAACTTATTGTCCTTTAATTAAAAATATACAATATAAGTATATACATTCTGGATAATAGTAATTTCCTAAAAATTTTAACAAATAATTTAAGAGATCATCTCTAAAAGATATGTATAAGCTATACATTTCATTTATAAGATTGATTTAAGTTTTGAGATAATCATTTAAAATAGGGTGAACCCACAATAGTGGATTACACTTTTTTTCCTGAACGGACACTGAAGTCTACATTTTGAAAAAACTTTCAGATTCAGATGCATATTGAATTAAACCGTTTGAAACCGGAATATGAAGTAAACCAGAGTCTTTTAGGATTTTCTGTCTAGATTCTAAATATATTTTTTTATTTTTCTTTTTTTAAATTTATTTGAATGGTTTTTTTTCTCCCACGAAAATTGCTATGTTGCTGAAAATGTCATTTTCAAAGAGTTACATTGACTTCATAGAGGATAAATTTTTTATAAAATATAAATCAATGTGCTTCTTTTGAATTTAGTTTTGTAACATCCATACGGAGGGCATGCAATTGGTTTGACGACATTATCATGATTATTGCATATTTTATGAATGTTTTAAGTTTTTGATTAAGGTAAAAACAGGTTTTGAAGGGACCCCGAAACCCTGTACAATAAGGTCATTAAAGATTTTCAATGAAGCTCTCTAAAATGAAATGAAGCAAGACCTCCACAAGGGTTTTAAAACAGGCTCCCTCAACCTGGGAATGAAAGGTAAAACTATACCCCAACAATAGAGATCGCTGCATGAAGAATAGTACAATTAAGACCAGCAGCCCAACATTTTCCAGCT
>MU227573.1:2525025-2539530 GCA_018584345.1 Thuja plicata
ATGAGCAGAAGGTTCAGTACAAGGAGGGGGAGCAATTCCCTGAGAAGAGCCAGCAGCAGGCCCAAGAGGCTCTTTGACTTTAGCATTCTCCTGGGAAGAAGAAACAACCTGAGAGAAACTTCTGAAAGTAGAGTCCTTCGCAACAGTATAATGTTGGGAGGAGGCCCCCTTCCACCAAGAAGCAGGTTTTTTAACCTTTTCCAAGCCACATTGGTCCACTAATTTTGACATACCTTGCCTACGTAGCATATAACTTGTTGGGTATTTATAAAAACTCAAAATTATTTTTTGATAGAAAGTAGTCTCGAAGACAGAGGGAACTGTTAATTTTTTTTAAAAAAATCTCTTTTCTACTATTTTTCATTGAACGTCAAACTTCGAGGTTTATATTTGATAAAAAACCTACATTCGATGCATGTAAAAAACAATAGGCCTAACTAATTAAAAAATTGTCAAATCTATATTCGTGAAAAAGCTCATTATGAGTACTTGTGAGATGCAAAAGAAAGCTTCCTTATTCTTCCATTTGAGCCCCGCGTTTGAGCCCCTAAGCCATGAAAAATTCAGATTTGTGTCAACCTCTACAAATGGATTCTAATTAGTTTCATGGTTTGACGTTTGTTAACCCATTTGCCAAAGTAGTTTCGATAGAAAGTCATCTGTTTTGATAAAAATTTAGAGATGACTTTCGATAGAAACCTATGTCGGCCTATTTGGTGCCATATCGGGTTCAAAATGGTTACATATAAATAAATATATGTTTTTGTCATCTTATTAATTTGAAAGTTGTAAAGTAATTCACATTTTGGAAAAGGAAGACTTTTGAAATTAAATATTTTCAAATTTTGTCAAAATTTAGTGGACCAAGTTTGCAACTTGTGATGGGAAATAAAAATAGAAGGCTAAATAAGAGTAAATGAAGAAGACTAAACAAAGTCTACGTGAAGAAGCATGGGAAAGATGTTATCATAGGAAACAAGATATGTCTCTATCTCTTTATCCCCCTCTCTCTGTGGATATTTTAAGTTGATGGTTATGACTTGTCTTAATGAAATATGTAAGCATGATATTGCAATACTTAATTAGATGAAGAAGACCTAATTAGACTTAATTAGACCTATTAGGACATAATTAGAACTAAGATCCTAAACCCTAAAACCTAAACCCTACCTAATTTGACCTAAGACCCTAAACCTTAAACCCTACCTAATTAGACCGAAGACCCTAAACCCTACCTAATTAAACCTATTAGGACATAATTAGACCTAATACCTAATTAGACCTAATATAGAGCTATTATGACCTAATTATCCCTAAGACCTAATTATATCTATTAAGATGGTAATAAGACCTAATATGAGTAATAGTCCTGAACTAATAGGTGTTAGAATAATTATATTTCACCACTTATTAATTAGATCACATTGATTTATTTAATTAAGTTATTTATTACTCTATGTACTTAAGCTATCTCTTAGGTCCATTATAATTAATATTTATATTAATTATTATGCACAACCTAACATTTTCCTTTTTAGGGTTTCATTCACCTTATAGGTTAAACTTTGTAATTATTTGTTCATTATCTTGCAATACAATTTTTCTCACACTGCTTGAGATTTTCCAAGCTCTGCTTTTTTATCTCCTTGGCTTCCTTCCTGTAAAAGGTAATTTGCATGTAGGTTTTCTTGGTGAACTATGGATTTGTCTGTCTCAAATCCTACATGGTATTAGAGTTTCCCTGTTGCTGCCTGGTCTAGAGGTCTTGAAGCCATGATTCTAAGATGAAAACCACAGCTTCTCTAGGGTTTATTCTTGAATCTGGAGGAGGCATTTTTTTGGGAGCACTTTGAGAAAAAATAGACACCACCATTGCGCTCAAATGGCCTAGGAGACTCAGTTTTCATATAAAGTTCACCATTTTTGGCCACTGTGACCTCTAGGAAAATTTTTCTCCTTCCTAGGTCGTATGACACACATTTCAAGAAAAAAATTGAAAAACCTCAAAAAATGCACCCCAAAATGCTTGTTTTGGGTGCTACCAATCGCATTGCCACCGCATCACTATCATGCAGCCCCAGCCTGAACCGCACCCTGCCACCGTCAGTGTGCCATCGTCGTCGCTCTTGCTTTGCCAAAGGGCCACCCCGGCGCCACCGCTACCCGCCTGCTCTGCTCCCGCGCCATCGATGATGTCACACATTAGAAAGTGACATCACTTTATGGCCCTCTGATTTTTCTGGCGATCAAAATTTTTTTTTTTGGCTTCATAGCCCATTTACATGTAGACGGCCGTCAATTATTTTCCCGAGAGGTGCGACGGTCATTTGACCATCAAATTTTTTGTCATCACTGTGTTTTTCCAATTAGCTGCTCTTTTTGACCTCCTGTCTATATTTTGGCCATAACTTTTGCATATGATATCATTTTTTAGAAAACAAAATATTTCCGAAAAGCTCTTTCCAAGGTAGAGACCATGATGCTGGTTTAATTTTCTGATTCGACTGTTTGAGTTTCTATTGTTGGTGTTGAATTAGAGGCTTCAGATTCCTCCATCTCTGCATATGGAGTCCAGGTTTTCTCTGTGTTTTTTTGTGCTTTCTCTAGTTATTTATTTGGTGTACAGGGGATAGAATTATACATTGTGGGGGGGTGCACTTTACTTTCTGTAATTTAATTCATAAAATTCCCTTCTTCCATCTTCTTCTCTCAATGTCGGACCCCTCTGTGGCCTGGCTGACACCACATAACTATCACACCAGGAAATATTACATGACCAGGATACTTATGTCACGTGGCTTATGGTCATGTCTGGATGAGAACCAACATGTTCTGTAGCACCCCTTTGAGGTTCTTCAGCACAAAAAATGAATGAATGAAACCATGGGCTTGATTGCACTGAACATCTCTGATAGTCTCCTATTTCACCTGGATGGTTTGACCACTCCTTGGGCTATTTGAGGCAAGTTTGAAGATTTGTTTGGCATAGTGAATGAGTTCTGGGCACTTCAGCTTGATGCAGAGTTGACCACTTTGACTCCTACAAGCTTTCCCACTATGGAGGACTTCTTGAAGAAGTTCAAATCTCTGCATTCAATTTTGCAAGGATGTGAGAGGAACAAGACAGATGATGAGTGTATCTTCCTAATACTCTCAAAGTTGAGAGGACAGTATAAAATATTTTCTTCCACTTTCTACTCCACCATGGATGCTTTGGGAGCAAGAAACACCATGCCTTCCTTTGAGACATTCTATGATCGGTTGACATGGGAACTGGAAAAGATCCAATAGATGGATGCTACTGGCTCTTCAAGCCAAGCATTGGTTACTTATTCTTCATGGGGGAAACCAAAACAAAAAGCCAAATCAAAGAAAGATTTAGTAGGGAGTGAGTATTCCTCCAAACCTGCATAGAAAACTGATTCAAAACCTCCATCTAACCCTTCAAAGGGTTAATCTTCTTCGAAGTCTGCTGAATCTACCTCCAAGACTAAGAAGAAATTAGTTGAAACCTATAGTTTTTGTGGCAAGGATGGAAATCCCATTTCTAGGTGTTGGAAAAGATTGGAGGCTTTAGAGGAAGCCATGTAGGAGCATCACATTTCTTCTCCTCAGTCCACATCTTCCCCTACAGGGAAAGGTCATGCTCTCACTACATGAGAAATGACTTCTAGGCCCACCTAGATTTTGGATTCTGGTGCCTCTCACCACATGACTCACACTCATAAATTGGTCACCTCTCTTTCTCCTTGTGCTACTTCATAGATTTCTATTGGGAACTCATCATATCTTTCAGTTTTGGGTTCTGGTTCTATTACATTAGCTGGCGGTTCTCTTTAGGATGTTCTTTTGGTCCTTGACATCTCAAAAAACCTATTGTCCATCTATCAAATTTTCCACTCTGGCTCTGGTAAGACAGTTGAGTTCTCACCACATGATGTGGTTATTCACGACTTACATGATTCTGATTTTATTGTGGCTACTAGGAGTGTTGACTCTACATCCTGCCTATACAGATTTGATGGATTTGAGCCTTCTGATGGTATGGGTTCCTATCTTATAGCACATGCACATTCAGTGAGAAAACTTTGTCATGATCATTTGGGCCATTTCAATTATAGATATCTTTAGAAGATGAGCACATAGGCACTTGTTCTTGGGCTTCCTCAGATTTCTTGCATTGACGGTGTTTGTCAGGGTTGTGTTCTTGGAAAACAACATAGGGATCCTTTTCCTCAGGGATGAGCTACTCATGCTTTGGCACCATTGGAGTCGATTCATAGTGACCTCATGTCATCTCCTACTCCTTCTTTTTCTTGTGCCAGATATGTTCTTACTTTCATTGATGACTTCTCCAGGCACACATGGGTGTACTTTCTAAAGTACAAGTCTGATGTCTTTGATTAATTTTGAGTCTTTAAGACATTTGTGGAGAAGAAATCTAGTCTTTCTATTCAGCGGATACACACAGATAATGGGGGGATTATGTGAACCAAGCTTCCAAGGATTTTTTCTCTGAACATGGTCTTCAACATCAGTTTTCAGTTCCCTACACCCCTTGGCAGAATGGTGTGACAGAAAAAGAATAGAACACTTCAGGAGATGGCTAATTGTATGATTCAGTCTAGGTCCATGGATTCATCTTTTTGGGTAGAGGCAGTCAATTGTGCCAACTATATTCAGAATTGGATGCCTCATAAGGAAGTTTGACATATGACTCCTGAGGAGGCTTGGTCTCATGTCAAGCCTGATGTATCTTCATTCTGATTTTTTGGTAGTGAAGCATGGACATTTGTACCTGATGCTCAGAGGAGAGAAATAGTGAAAGAGCCAAAACCTCATTTTTGTTGGCTACTGCGAGGATGTTAAGGCGTATAGGTTGTTTGATCCTGATTCTAGCAAGGTCCTATTTTCATGAGATGTCCAGTTTGATGAGTGCCTTCCTGTAGTAGATACCCTTCTTCTAGAGTCTGCTTCACTTACCAATACTCCCTCATGCCTTCCGGATTCTTTTCAAGATGATGAGGATGATGATCTTGGTGATCCCCATTTAGCTCCACCACAAGATCCTCCACAAATGCCTAGATGGGCTCGTGTTATAGTTGAGGCTGCATGATCTCTAGCTAGTGACCCTTCATCTTCCCATCACACCTGGTCTCATATTGTAGGTTCTATCCTTCTGATTCATGCTATTTTTGGTGATCCTCAGACATTTTCAGCAACGATAGGACTTCCTGAGTGGGATAGTGCTATGGCGGAGGAGTATTCTTCTTTGATGAAGAATCATACTTGGGATCTTTGTTCTCCTCCTAAGGGGAGAAATTTAGTATGATGCAAGTGTTTGTATCATACTAAGTTTTCTGTTGATGGTTCTATTGATAAGTACAAGGAACATCTTGTTGCAAAGGGTTTTTCACAGGTTGATGGTATTGATTACACTGAGACATTTTCCCCTATTGCCAAGATGAACTCTATTCGCCTTTTCTTATCCCGTGCAGCTTCTCAGGGATGGACCATTTTTTAGATGGATGTGAAGAGCGCATTCTTGCACGGTGATCTTACTGGGGAGATTTACATGGAGCAGCCTCAGGTATTTGTGCAAGATTCCTCCTTGGTTTGCAAACTTTGGCATTCTTTGTATGGTCTCAAATAGGCCCCTCGGGCTTGGTATGAGAAGATGGATTCTTTTCTTCTTTCTACAGGGTTCACATGCTTCCATTATGATCCTATAGTCTACATTCAGTATCTTGAGGATGAGTTTTTGATCCTTGTGCTATATGTTGATGATCTTCTCATCACCAGTAGCTCATCTTCTATGATTCAGGATGTTCAGCGCGCATTGATGGAGCAGTTTGAGATGACTGATCTTGGTCTGTTACACTACTTTCTTGGTTTGTAGATTGTTCAGTCCTCTACTGGGATCTTCATTTACTAGCAGAAGTATGCTGTTGACATGATTCAGTGCTTTGACATGCTTTCTTTCAAGCCTTCTCCCACACCTTTTCATTTGGGTGTTATCTTGTCTACCTCTTGCACTTCACCTTTAGTGGATCCTACATTGTATTGACAGTTGGTTGGTAGTTTGTTGTACCTAACACACACTCATTCTGATCTTTCCTTTGTAGTTGGTCTTGTCTCTCAGTTCTCACATGAGCCTCATGAGATTCATTGGCAAGCTGCGAAGTGCATTTTGAGATAAATTAAGGGCACTATTTTGTATGGCATTCTTTACACATCAGGGGCTCCTCACATTTTTGCCTTCACTGACTCAGATTGGGCTAGTGATGTTGATGATAGGAATTCTACTTTTGGCTTTGTCTTTTGTCTTGACTCTAGTCCTATCACATATTCGTGCAAGAAGTAGAATGCACATGCACTTTCATCTACAAAGGCTGAGTACAGAGCTACAGTGCATGCTAGTTAGGATATTTTATGGCTTTGATAGTTGATGACTGAGTTTGGTTTTCCCCCTGATCGTCCCACTATTATGTGGTGCAATAATTAGAGTGCTATTCACATTTCCTGCAACCCGGTGGAGGATCAGTGCACTAAACACATTGAGCTTCATATGCATTTCATTCATCAGCAGATTCAGGATGGTGTTATCACTTTGGAGTACATTCCCACTGGCACATAGGTTTCTAACATCTTCACTAAACCTTTTTCATCTCTATGCTATCTTCAGTTGTGTTCTATGCTTGGGGTGACGGAAGTTGTCCTTGGGAGGTCTTCTTGAAGCCTTCCTTCCTTCATGTTTTTTTTTTCAGCATGTTTGTTCTATCTCTTTTTGGAGAGGGGTTTTCCCACTGGGTTTTCTCCTTTGTCTCTGGTTTACAAATATTTCCTTGTATTGGGTACCTGATCAGGCCTTGTTGACAGGACCCATTTTTCCCGCTTTCATAGTTGTGCGACGTTAGCTTACCTCATGAACTTCGCTTAAGGGGGGGTGTTAGAGTAATTATATTTCTCCACTTATTAATTAGATCACATTTATTTAATTAATTAAGTTATTTATTACTCTGTGTACTTAAGCTATCTCTTAGGTGCATTATAATTAATATTTATATTAATTATTATGCGCAACCTAGCTTTTTCATTTTTAAGGTTTCATTCACCTTATAGGTTGAACTTTGTAATTATTTGTTCATTATCTTGGCATACATTTTTTCTCACACCGCTTGAGATTTTCCAAGCTTTGCTTTTTTGTCTCCTTGGCTTCCTTCCTGTAACAAGTCATTTGCATGCAGGTGTTCTTGGTGAACTGTGGATTTTTCTGTCTCAAATCATACAGTAGGAACTAAATTATGACGTAATTTTTTATTTAGTAATAAGATGTAAGAGTGCCCCTTAAGACCAAATACATGACTAATTAGTGCATAAATAATTTAAGACCTAATTAGACCTTTAAAAAGACTAATTAACACCGAATATGAGTAATAGACCTACTAGTTCCTAATATGAGCAATAGGACCCCTTCTAGGTGTAATTAGATCTAATTAGAGCCTTTAGGACATAATTAGACACAACTAGACCTATTAGGACCTAATTATATCCAATTAGACCCTTTAGGACCTAATTAGATCCAATGGACCCTTTAGGACCTAATTAGATACAATTAGACCTAATTATACCTATCGGGACCTATGATAGGTTATATGACCCCTTAAGACCCCATTAGACCCACTTAGGCCAAATTAGACCCAATTATACCTGTTAGAGCCACATAGACCTAATTATACCTATTAGGACCTAATTATATCCAATTAGACCTATTACCTAACCTAATTAGATCCAATTATCTAAGGTATTAGGACCTAATTAGATCCAATTAGACCCTTTAGGAACTAATTAGACACAATTAGACCTATTTATACCTATCAAGATCTATGATATAGGTTATATGACCCCTTAAGATGGGCCATTAGACCCACTTAGACCCAATTATACCTATTAGACCTACTTAGACCTAATTAGACCTATTAGGACCTAAATATATCTAATTAGACCTATTAGGACCTAATTAGATCCAATTAGACCCTTTAGGACCTAATTAGATCTAATTATAAGGTATTAGCACCTAATTAGATCAAATTAGATCCTTTATGACCTAATTAGACATAATTATGTATTGTGACCTATGATAGGTTATATGACCCCTTAAGACCCCCTTAGGCCCACTTAGACCAAATTAGTCCTAGTTATACCTATTAGACCCACTTAGACCTAATTACACCTAATTATATCCAATTAGACACTTAAGGACATAATTACATTTAATTATCTAAGTTATTAGGACCTAATTAGATCCAATTAGACCCTTTAGGACCTAATTAGATAGAATTAGACCTAATTATACCTATCAGTACCTACGATAGGTTATATGAGCCCTCAAGACACCATTAGACCCACTTAGACCAAATTAGACCCAATTATACCTATTAGACCCACTTAGACCTAATTATATCTATTAGGACCTAATTATATACAATTAGACCTATTATGACCTAATTACATCCAATTAAACACTTTAGGACCTAATTAGACACACTTACACCTAAATATACCTATCAGGATCCATGATAGGCTATATGACCCCTTAAGACCCCATTAGACCCAATTAGACCCAATTAGACCTTTGATTATACCTATTAGACCCACTTAGACCTACTTAGACCTACTTAGATCTAATTATACCTATTAGGACCTAATTATATCCAATTACACCCTTTAGGACCTAATTAGATCCAATTAGACCCTTTAGGACCTAATTAGACACAATAAGACCTAATTATACTAATCGAGACCTATGATAGGTTATATGACCCCTTAAGACCCCATTAGAAGGGCACTTAGACCCAATTAGACCCTTTATTATACCTATTAGACCCACTTAGACCTAATTAGACCTAATTATACCTATTCAAACCTAATTATATCTAATTATACACTTTAGGACCTAATTTGATCCAATTATTTACCCTTTAGGACCTAATTATATCCAATTAGAAGGTATTAGGACCTAATTAGATCCAATTAGACCCTTTAGTACCAGATTAGACACAATTAGACTTAATTATACCTATCACGACCTATGATAGGTTATATGACACCTTAAGACCCCATTAGACCCACTTAGACCCAATCAGACCCTTGATTATACCTATTAAACCTACTAAGACCTAATTAGACCTGTTTATACATATTAGGACCTAATTATATCCAATTAGACCCTTTAGGACCTAAGTAGATCCAAGTAGACCATTTAGGACCTAATTAGACACAATTAGACCTATCAAGAACCATGATAGGTTATATGACCCCTTAAGGAGCTATTAGACCCACTTAGACCCAATTAGACCCTTGATTATAACTATTAGACCCACTTAGACCTAATTAGACCTAATTATACATATTAGGACCTAATTATATCCAATTAGCCCCTTTAGGACCTAGTTAGATCCAATTGGACCCTTTAGGACCTAATTAGACACAATTAGACCTATCAGGACCTATGATAGGTTATATGACCCCTTAAGACCCTATTAGACCCACTTAGACCCAATTAGACCCTTGATTATACCTATTAGACCCACTTAGACCAAATTATACATAATAGGACCTAATTATATACAATTAGACCCTTTAGGACCTAATTATATCCAATTTAAAGGTATTAGGACCTAATTAGATCTAATTAGACCATTTAGGACCTAATTAGACCCAATTATACCTATCAGGACCTATGATAGGTTATATGACCTCTTTAGAACCCATTAGACCCACTAAGACCCAATTAGACCCTTATTTATACCTATTAGGCCCATTTAGAACTAATTAGACCTAATTTTACCAATTAGGACCTAATTAGATCCAATTAGACCCTTTAGGACCTAATTATATCTAATTAGAAGGTATTAGGACCTAAATATATCCAATTAGACCCTTTAGGAGCTATTTAGACACAATTAGATCTAATTATACCTATCGGGACCTATGATAGGTTATTTGACCCCTTAAGACCCCATTACACCCACTTAGACCTAATTAGATCCAATTAGACTCTTTAGAACCTAATTAGGCCTAATTATACCTATTAGGACCTAATTATATCCAATTAGATCTATTACGACATAATTAGATCCATTAGACCATTTAGGACCTAATTAGATCCAATTATCTAAGGTATTAGGACCTACTTATATCCAATTAGACCCTTTAGGACCTAATTATACCTATCGGGACCTATGATAGATTATATGACCCCTTAAGACCCCATTAGACCCACTTAGACCTAATTAGACAAAATTAGACCTATTAGGACCTAGTTAACACAATACAACATAGGTAATTTCATTCAGACTTTTGTTTAGAATAATTTTATCTTTGTATGTAGGAAATTCTCAAGAAGCACAACCTTCCAAAGTTGGAGAAGGGTTATCGAAAGGTCCACAAGCCCAACCTTTAGAAGTTGGAGAAGGGTCATCGTAAGCTCAACAAGTACAACCTTAAAAACCCCCAAAAAGTGCATATCTCTCTCTCTCTATTAATTTGGTCTCTTTGTGGTTAATATGAATTTTGGGTCTTTCCCCTTAAGACTATTATTTTTGTTGTGTACATAGCCTTTGTCAAAGAAAATATTGGAAAAGGGGCATCCCAAGTTGAAGTAATGGAATTTGAAGAAGGTTCATCTCAAGGTCAAATAAGTATGTGTCTCTAGATCACTGGTTTATTAATTGTTCCCTTTGACATGAGTATGCTTCTAATTATTTCATCAAGGTCCCCTTAAGATGAGCTATTAAGAGAATTTTTCAATTTTTTTTGCAACCCAAGTACAAGCAACATATGAGAATTTTATTCTAGCCCAACAGTTAAAGATAAAAATTAATCATAAAAGAAAAGATCATTTAATAGAAATTATGTACATGTTTATGGTTAATTTCACATCTAGATATATCTTATTGAACTTGTCTGAGTAGGTTTAGTTGTTGTGAAAGGAATGTATTTAAAGAAAATCAAAATATTAAAACATGGGATTCATTTTATTGATTATCAACCTAACAACAAGGTTTATCAGTATAGCCATATTGTAATTGCCATTGCCCTATCTCTTCATCCAGTGACAGGATGTGGGGTTTGTAAGTGGAGACTTGATACTGATGACCATGAGAGAATATTAAATGTTATCCAAGAGTGAGCCGAACCACTTGATGTGGACTAAAACATGCACGAAATATAATATGTACTAAATTTGTCACGGGCAAAACTGGAGGTTTTTTTAGCTCCATTCTTTCCTATCGGTGCCCATAGTGAATGGAACAATATTTTAAAATTTATAATATCTCAAAAATGTCTTTAGGATGCATATCATGCATGTTGCAATACTTTAGTTTTATCTAGTTGATTAATTAGGATCATTCATAGAATAAACTGGAAAAATTAACTTGGATTGATTAAAAACATGTACATACATATATTATTTAAACATGTACAAAGAATTAACTTGGAAATTGATCAAACATGTACACATATATATTAAACACATACATCAAACATGTATAAGCATGAACTACATCATCAAATCATAGGTCAAGTATTTAATAATCAAATGTCTAGGTCACTTGTAAAGTATAAAATAATGTCTCAAACATCAATCACTGGATCACGTATATAACACATGTACATGTTAAGATCAATGAATCATAGATTGAAAGTACATGTTAACTGGATACATACATGTATAGATTGAAAGTATAGAGTGAAAGTATATAACATATGTATAGAATGAAAGTATATAACACATGTGAAACATCAATCACAAATCAAGTATATAAAGATCAATCATAGATCAAGTATGTAAACATAAAACATAGAGATCAAGTACTGTAAGAATGAAACATGTGTCAATCATGTCAAACATAGATCAAAGTGTACAATACATATGGCAATCGACTCTACAGTCTAGAAATGAAATATAACATCAAATGTATGTATGTAATATGTCTAGATCAAATATGAAAGTTCTTAGGAATCATCATGATGAATACTCACTAAGTGGTCAGACCCAGAGTGACTATCATGATGTGAAGGATGTGCAGATCCCTACAGAGAAGAGACATAAATTAATATATAAATATACAAATATTTTTAAGTTCAATAAACTAATACAAGAAAACATGTTATAAAGTATAGAAATACATGTACTACGTGTACACACATCAATATATTAAAAAATCACCTATCCACTATTGATGTCATCATCAAGTGAGTCCCGACGACATACACAATTAGCTCTCAAGGAAGGAGTAACAAGAGGCATATCCTTGTATATATATATATCGTGTATTAAAATTTGGAAAATTAAAAAAAAAAAAGTAAATTTACATGCTAGATGAAATATTAGAAATAATTAACTTAAATTGTAACATTAAATATATAATCTAATAATTTATACCTGTATAGGTGGTGGAACCTGATAGTAATTAGACTTTGTAGCCTGGATCCTATTAATTGAGATATCAAGATTTTGTTGCATCTGGTCCAAGCTCAACTTTGCATCTGCAACATGAGTAGACTGTGCACATCTCTCTAATAATAAAAGCAATAGACTAACCAAATGAGATGGTATGGAATTCATATCATCATGTTTCGGCAAATCTAGGTAACCCATAGTGGCCATGCTAAAGTCAACATCCTCAAGGCCAACATCAGAGAACTGGTGCCCTGCATTGACTGAAGGGTCTGCATGCTATGCCTCTCCCTCTACAACAATAGAGTGGTCAGTAGGTGGATCCTCATGAGCACTGCCAGTATGGCCATGGTCTAGGTGATAAAGATGTGGATGAGCATATCTGACAATACCCACACGATATCTAATATTAGATATGGGGATATCATGCTCTGCTGCTATAAATACATATGCATCTAATAGATCCTCAGCCAAACTAGAAAATGTGACCCATGCCATCTCTCCTGTAAGTCCCTCTACATTGGGAATTTAAGGGATGCCTACTATAGTATACATGTCATGTGTGGTCCCACTAGAGGATGTTCCACTAGATGATCTGGAGTGTCGTCAAGACATCAAGTACTGACCAACCTGATAACTAGATACGGATGTGGCAGCTGCTACAATTTCCCCCACACTATCAATCACACCTCAAAGTTGGGCACTACGAATAAAATCATCTACAATAGGACCCAATGAAGGAGCTATAGCAGGTGCCCTCAAACCAACAATGGCCCTATGTACTGGCCTCTAGAGATTAGCTCAATGAAAAGAATCTCTATCAAAAAGTCTGCCATGCCCCTATCCTAGATGTGTTGGCAAATCAGTGAAATTAACATCCCTCCCTAAACAAACCTCAGCAAAAAAGTGTTGTGCAAAGTACAATGGAATCTGTCATTATTGGGATAACAACCATGAGAAACTAAAAATTATGGGTATATCAATTATGATATAGAAGGATCCTGACACCTGGTAACCTAATATCCCTTCACATACTGTAAGTCTTCATAATATGGGAAAGCTTCCCTTTTTAGGGTCACTTTAGGAACTAAAGCCTCTACCTTCTTAAGAGAAAGACTAGAGCTAACCTCTTATCTCTTCCTCTCAAGTATGGCCTCTATAACATCTGCGACCTAGGGGGTGGTACCATGTATTTCATCTCTAATACTAATCCAGATAGTAAGTATGGATTGACATGTGCTCTAATAGATAGTAGAACTAGTCAAATTATTTATAGAATCTTGCAACAGTTCAATTCCTCTATTAGTCTGTGCAAATAGTTCCTCAGGGGGAATCTGTGCATCTGCCATGTGTCATGTGTAATAATTTGTCTGATATATATATATATATATATATATATATATATATCAGAAAAATTATTACACATCACACATGGCAGATGCGCAGATTCCCTCGAGGAACTATTTACACATGCATACACATCCATATATACGTGCATATACATGTATATATATACACACACACATAAATGCATATACACATGCATACACATGCATATACACATGCATATATATATATATATATATATGCGTGTATCTATATATCTATGTATATATATTTGTGTATATATATACACATATATATATTATATTTGTCTGTGTATATATATGTGTGTGTGTGTGTGTGTGTGCTAAAATGTTGACACACTTCTATGAATCATTCCATCCAAGGTTTCTCAAGAATGAGGCCTTAAATATTGATCCATAGCTCTCTAGTCATGGAGTGCAAAGGTGTAAAATGGAGGCTGATGCAGAGTGCAACAGTGGAAGGTTTGATCCTTTGAGACTTTTGAGGTCTAATGCTCCAAAATACTAAGACTTCCAATAAGAATCCAAAGAAGTATCTCAACCCCTTGCTCTAATTGTTATACACCTCTAACAATCCCAAGAACAACAACTAAGTTCACCAAGCACACTTTTGGCAACTTACCACAATGTTTATTAGTCTCTTCCAAAACAGGGCTACAAGACTAGATTTGA
>MU227573.1:2561284-2575594 GCA_018584345.1 Thuja plicata
TCTGATATGAAATGGCATTCATTAAGAAAAAGCAGTTTCACTTATAACTATTCTTTTTATTCACCATGCAAATAGACTATGAAAATGGAACAACAAACAGGAATTCAGCTTTGTAAATAGAATCACCTTGCTTCCTTGACAAGTTTGCCCACCTTTACATTGATTTCCTTCACAGTATTTATAGAGTTTACATACAATGCTTACTGGAAATGATTCAACTTCCAGAATAAAAAAAGATAGGGCATAAAGAGAGAACATCTCGATGATAGAATTTGAAAAGCCAATCGCTGACATGGGAATAAGAAAAGACAACATAACTGTGACACTTCAATTTGAATCCTTCATCTTCTCTTTAATGACATCTGTCTAGTCAAATCCATTGGGCTTCGGGGTCAAATAACTGTTTATGTTTTTTCACATATTTGATGCTATTCGGTTTTGATTTCAACCTCAAATGGTATCGAGAATCCTCATCTTTATCTTGAACTCAGGCCTTTAATGCAATTGGTAGAAAATCCCAAACTGAATTCTTCCGGTGGAAAATACCAAACTTGCTTCTCCATTGCGGAAAATTGGAAAAGAGCTTCTCCAGTTTAGAAAATTGGAAAAGGGCTTCTCCATTGCGGAAAATTGGAAAAGAGCTTCTCCATTTTGGAAAATTGCAAAAGAGCTTCTCCTTTTCAGAAAATTGGAAAAGAGCTTCTCCATTTTGGAAAATTGGAAAAGAGCTTCTCCATTTCGGAAAATTGGAAAAGAGCTTCTCCATTTTGGAAAATTAGAAAAGAGCTTCTCCATTGTAGAAAATTGGAAAAGAGCTTCTCCATTTTAGAAAATTGGAAAAGAGCTTCTCCTTGGCGGAAATTTTCAACTTGGATTCTCTTTGCAGAAAATGTATGAGGGAGGTGCGAAACCCACAATATGTGAAAAACCTTCTTTGCGGGAATTGCACCTAGTAGGTGCGATTTCCGCATAATGGAGAAGCCACTACCTGTCTTTCCGCACATCATTTTTAAGTGTGCGGGCTACTTAACTTAAAGCACATGCTTTATTTGATCTCTTAAAACAATAATAGTCCTTTTTAATAAATCGGGCCCACCTTATTATAACTAAGCTTGCGGAAAATCACCAGAGAGGTGCGAAACCTGCACAGTGCAAAGTTCTTCTTTGCGGAAAATCACCTGAGAGGTGCAAAAGTCGCCATGGAGTAGTCAAAATTGAGAAACCCGCCGTCTTATAACTTCCTCATTTTAGCACCAAATTGCATGTTTTTTTCACTGTTGGGATCGTGAAGACTTAAAGAATTGATCCATGCCTTCAAAAAGTGAAAACTATCAAATTTTATGAATCGTGGAAAATGCATGTAGTGAGTATGAATCCGGATCTGCTAAACGTAAAAGACACATACCAGTCTTCAATTTCCACCTAGCCCGATATATTCAACTGCAAAATTTATTTCTCTACCACAAATGGATTGTTAACACTGTGATATGAAGTAGAATCTTGAATGATTCAATGCGAATTCTATTATTACTTCCATTACATGAAGAATCTTTTTTAGTTCTTTTGAATGTCTGAAACTTATGACTCCCAAACATCATTCCATCTATTGAAAAGATCATCAATTAGAGTACCATTTTCTTTGCCGGGTTGGGATCTACAACCTACCCAAATATGAAAAGACCTCAGAACAACCTGCTCGGCTAAGAGAAGGAAAGGCAATGACAGGGAAACCCGACAAAGATAGCCTACCTAAGAAAGACTTAGACCTAGACTCAGACTGACTAGACTGACTATATGACTCCAATAATGCCAAAAAAAAGGATGACTGAAAGTAAGACAACATATGAAAAATCCACCACTTAGGAAGATGTGATGAAAAAGGGATTTTTATTTAATTTAATTTAATTTATTTCCTTTTTCAACAAATAAAGTTCTTTAAGTGGGGATTTTTATTTATTTAATTAAAAGAGGGGTTTTCTTTCAATTAAATAAATTAGAAGAATTTTATTTAACTAAATGGGGGAAATTGAATTTAATTAAATAAGAGGAATTTTATTAATTAAAAGGAAGAAATTTACTTTAATTAAATAAGATAAATTTTATTCAATTAAAAGGGAGATTAAATCTTTTAATTAAATAAGATAAATTTTATTTAATTAAAAATAAAATTAAATCTTTTAATTAGATAAAAATCATCAAACCTTAGGAAATATTGAAATAATTGAATTAATTACAATTTGATCAAGGAAATTGATTTGAATTGAAAATGTTCGAAAGCATTGATTTAGGAAATTGATAAAATGATAAAATAATAAAATGGGGCTCAAAGTCTAGGCGACCATTTTAGGGTACATATACATACCATGCAATTGTTGCAATAACCATCAAAATTAGGTTTCCTTGTGTTGCTAGAAAAGTTGGTTCTACATTCAAAAGCTTAATGTCCATACCTACTGTATCTAAAACAATAACCATCAAATTTAGGTGTACTCGATACTTTACCTTTTCTTCTTCTGCAAACATTAACTCTTTGTCTAAGCTTCCCACAATAATTGCAATTTGGCTTCTTTGGTTTCGGTGGGGGTAAAAGACCTTGATCTTTTGATGTATTAGATGATTCTCCTTTCTTGATAGTGTTTTTCTCATTAAATCCAATTCATGTTCTGTAATTTGGTACTTTCTAACTCTTAAACTATTTGTCTACTGATTTCAATGCTTCTTCATTTCTTTTCAATAATTCATTGGTATCCTTCTCAGATTTTTGTTCTCCATTCAGTATTTCAATCTTAGATTTTAGTGCTTGGTTCTAAAACTCCTTATGAGTACACTCTTGATTTGCATTCAAAAATTAGTTGGTCATACCATAGTGAAATTGGGTTATCCTTATGATCTCATTATCTTTCATAGTTAACCTTATTTCAACTTGTCTTTTGTTGTCTTCAGCCATTCTCTTTTCATCCTCAACTATCCTTTTCCTTCAATCAATTTGATGATTCTTATGTTATTCACTTTAAGATCTTTCTTCATTAAATCCAATATATCGGTAAGTGAATCACTCTTTTCAAGTAGTTCTCTTATAGCTGAATCACATTCATCATTCATACTGCTTTCAGAATTTGTTTCAAGTGTATCAACTTGATCTTGTGTAACCTTCAGTTCATCATATAGTTTCTTTCTTATCCCTAGAGACTTCTCAAGTTTCTATCTTAGATCATTGATTAACTATTGGGCACTCTCCAACTAAAATCCAAGATTATCAGTCCTCTTAGATTGCTTAAAACTTTCCATGACTATGATCTTTACTTCTTAGGTGGTCAAACCTTTAACTTAAGAGTAAAATATTTGATACCAATTCTTGGAATTGTTAGGTCTGTTTAAAAAAATTTCAAACAATGAGTCCCTGGTCTAGTTTGCAAAGAAGTCTTATGAGGATACTTAAAATACCCTTGTTTTCATGTCTCAAAGTGTAAAGTTTGGTCCTAAAACCCTAAGCATCGAAGTGGTTTATAGTCCTGCATTATTGTTTGTCACTTAAGTCTTGTATGTTGGATGTGTTCTTTTAAAAATGTTCACATTCAATAAGTTTGTGAGTATCCTAATTTCGTGGTCCTTTATTATTTCCTAAGGCCATAGTCCGCAAGATTTTATTAAACTAGTATCTGTCGAGCTAATGTGTTTTCATCCAATGGTTCATGCATTCCCGTGATTAGAAGATGATCGAAATCTAAGCATCAAGGAAATGCACCATGATGCCACATGTCTTTGGCAGGACTAGCTATAGTGGAGATATAGATCAAAGGATATTCATAGATGCTTATAAATCCAACGGCTCATGCATTACTTTCATATCAAAGATGTGGGTGATTTAGCTTTAAGGGATTGCACCTTGGTAACATGTGTCCTTAGTGGGCCCAATCATGAATGAACATATGAAGTTAAATGAATTATATGTTAGATATGATCCGACGGTTGGCGCAAAGCCTTATGATGAAGATGCGCACACAGTAGCCATTAAGGGAAAGTGTCGTGCTGCCAGGTGGTGTCTAGTGGGTCCAATGGGGTAATTAAATTTTCATTAAATACATAGCATCTTTGAAAAGATCTGACGGTTGGCGTTAACCTAAAATGAGAAGATGAATGAGGGATAATATTTAAGGGATTGTGCCATTGTGACGCGTGTCCATCCAGGTAAGTTGAAGACCGCAGTTGAGATAAAGCTAGTCAGGTAAAGATATGATAGGTTAAGGTAGATCTGATGGCTGGTGTAAAGCCTCCAATAAAAGGTGAGGCGACTTTAACAATTAAGGCATTGGGACATGCTTCCACGTGTCCTAGGAGATCAAAGCCATGGGTAATAAAGATTGGTTAAAGATAGTAAAGATCACGCAAGATCAGACGGATGGTGTAAAGCCTGGATAATAAAGTGATCAACCTTTAGTCATCAAGGGAATGCATCTTTGTGATGTGTGTCCTAAGTATTGGGACCCTCTATTAGTGTTAAGTAAGATAAAGTTTTAGCATCTTTAGAAAGATCTAACGGTGCGCACAAAGCCTCAGATGGAAAGTTCCTAAAGAATAGTCTTTGAGGGATTACACCATGATGACACATGTCCGTGGAGATCAACATTGTAAAATATTTTTTGTGAGCCATCCGATACGAAAAAAAGTTGTCAGGATTGATGGTCATATTTCAAAGAAATTATTTTAGCAATTCTGAACCGTTAGCCGTGAGAGTTTGAACTCAGGTGAAATAATGGTGAATGTTTTCCTTCCACAGTAAGAATTTAATGCTCAAGAGTGATGGTATTTCTATGTGATTGATCATTCAATTCTTGTTTGTCATAGTTTTCAAATTTTTAGAGTGAAACAAAGCTGTAGTGATCCCGTTTTAGCTCCCAAGATGTTTGTAGACTGGGTAAATTTATCATGCAAGTTTTTGTTTGAATTCTAAAATATGAAGAATTATTAGGGCTTGTAATCACTATATTCTGTCAAAAATTTGTTGAATCATTAGATTATAAATATCGTGAGTTCAAAATTCCACCTAGGAGAGAATTTAAGGGCCACATAATTACAAAGACAGAAACGTATGTGATGCCCTGTTGCAGTAGTTAACTAGGTCAACAAATGATTCGACAAAGATCAAAGAACTGGTCCCTAAGAGTCCATGTTTAAAAATTGGTGAAGTTCTGTATGATTTGGGACAATGGGATAGAGATGCCAATATAGGAATGACTGGTTTGGCTTTATTCAGGGTACTTTTTAGCTAGAGGAATGCTTTTGCTCCTAATAGAAATGTATGGCAGTTTGATGTGGGCAAGTTAGTAGCACCTAGGTTTTTCATGGATATCAATATGCTTATGCAAATAGCAGATAAATATGACAAAAATATCTAGGGTAGTCTGAGATAAGGATGGACATGTCATGGTCAGTATAACTGTAGAAGAAATCAGGAAAGTATTTAAATTGAGTGAAAAGGATACCCCCATGGATAAAATTGATTTCAAAGAATTCACAGAGGTGTATCAAGCTCAGAAAGATTATTTGAGAAATGGACCATTAAAAGAATATTTCAACAAAATTGGGGATCTGGTCATGGTAGGTAAAAACACCAAGGAACCTTTCAAGTTAGATTAATTCACCCCAATGGCCAGAGGAGTATATGGGACTTTATGTCAGATGTATGGGGATGATGAGGAGAAGGAAATTCCAATCCATTATATGTTTATGATGGTACAAATTTTGCACCCCCATTTGGCCATAATTTTTTATTTTGCTCCATATCTTGCAGACTTGATGCATGAAATTTTGATAGGCATCTAGGACAAAAAGATGACTAGACCTTTCACATGGTATTCCTTGTTGATGTACATGTTTCTATTCAAAGGGGAAGATTATTTTGAGGAGATGGAAATGACAAAGGTCAAAAATTATGAGGATATGCTAGTATAGTTGTGGAATGTATACATGTCTTGGGACAACAAGGAGGCAAGCTACATTAATTTTGATAGATATTTTGCTGCTAGGGTTAGGGCATTGTTGCTAACTGATGATCCCAGAATGCCTTTGACACTTTTGCGATTATTGAGGCCTAAATAATATAGCCATGAATTGAAAATAGTGCATAATTATGGAGATGTTATTCTCTACGCAATGTTAATAGTTTCTAGAATTTATGATTTCAAGGGAATCCCAAATATGTTACCTTACAGACTACCTGTCAAGTTAGGGTTGGCAGAAATAATAAGGCAAATTGGAGGTCTGCAGGAGAAAGCTCTAATAGGAAGAGGAAAAGGAACCATTTTTCCCATTATCACAGTAGCCCATTACTTCATTATTACAAAGGGAGGGTGGAAACACCTAGATACATATATGGCCCCTTACCATTTGAGTATTACAATATCAAGATGTGTTGATCCTGAAGCTTTTATTAAAGATATGTTCAAAGAGAAAACAAAATGCTTGGTACTAAACCACCAATTCAATTTCTCTGAGGATATAATAAAAAATGAATTTGATCTGATAGAGAAAGAGATAAAAAAGGAAAAATGGCTAGGATACAAGAAGAGCTTGGATTTTGTGCAGCATTTTGATAAGTTGTATGACCCATTAAAGTATTTTCAGCCTTGGGTTAAAAAGATAGAATCTTTAATGGAGATGTTTAAGGATATCATGTAGGCACTAAATAAGAAAAGGGCTAATATTTTACAAATAGAACCAGAAGGAGCTAAAGAAATGATGAGAAGAATATCTCCTATTAGAAATGTTCCCTTGGGGAAATATATGGTTTACCAAAGAAAAGGGTATAGTACAGTCTTGCCACAAGCTGAGAAGACCCTGGATCCAAAGAGGAAGAGGCCATTAGACCCACATACTAAATCATTGTCATCCACAAAAGGGAAAAGAATAGAAGGAGAAAAACAACAACAATAGGTAGATATATACTCTCCTTCTCAGTCTCCTCTCTGTATTGATGAACAAGCAGTAGTAGAGAAATTGTTGCAAATGGGAGGTGTTGGAATTTTTTTTGTCACAGCCCAATAATTATAGGAGGGGATGTCGGGTGTTCCAAAGCATGCTTCATTGGATCTAACTATTGCAGAATATGCTAGAAAGGAATGGGATGCCCTGACCCAACAAAATAATGATTAGTTTCTCTTTGATGATAATTTTATCAAAGCTAGGGCATTTTTATAGTTTTTATGGAGAACCCACATGAATGAGTTCAAGGAGAAGTGCCAAAAAAACCATAAGGAACAACCTAAAAGGAGTGAGGAAGAAATTAAAAATGAAATAAAATAGGAAATGATATCCAGTTTTGAAAAGATAACTCCTGAGGAAGGAAGGGCACTGATTAAGAAGGAAGGGGTATTGATACTTCCAAAGTGGGATCTTGCAGATGCCATTTTTTTTTATGCTGTGAGAAGGGAGACAAAGACTGTCCATGCTATTAAGACAGAGGCTAGAGAGGGATATAAGGGAGTAAAATTCAGTGAAGATCATGCTTCCCTTGTTATGTGGCATATAAAAAGGAAGAGCCAAAAAGTATCTGATGAAGGAAATCAGGCTCAACATGCAGGTAGCCTTATTTTGAAAAGAGTATTAGATAGATCAAGTGTGGAAGAAGCTATCCTCACTCTGTAGAAACAAGGGATGCATTGAAGAGCCTAACAAAAAATTATGAGATTGTCATGAAGGCTTACAATGATGAGAAGATAAAATCAATAAAAAAGGACAATAGGATTTCCTTCCTTGAGGGTAAACAAAAGGTTCAGTTTGTTCCTCAGAGGGTGATCACACAAGATCCCCATCAGCCATCATCATCAAGCCTGATCATCACTTACCCTCCTTCCCTTGCACCATCAAACCTTACCATACAAGAATAATTGGAACAAGAAAATGCAAGGTTAATTGCTGAAAGGACTAAATTGGAAAAATCAAAGAACGAATGGGTTGAACAATCTGGAGCTTTCAAAGAAGCAGAGGCATGGGTGAAGCAAACATATGCTAACAAAATACATAACACCCTCATGCATTGTACTCATGAATTGGTTCCTATTGCAATTTATTCACAGGGGAAGAAAATTTTCAACATATTGAATGAATACAGTGCAGATAAAGATAATTTGGATCAGATGGTGAATAGATGGAAGGGAAAGAGAGGAGAATTGAAATTCTTCAACGCCACTTGCAAAAGGGAAAGTAATATTGACATTATCTTAACTGGTAATTAAAAATGTGTTAAATTACTAATGGACATGGATATAAGAAGGAGCATCGTCATAAGGAAGATAATGGCCTTAAGAAAGGAATATTCAAAGGACCTGTATGAGATGTTCCCCAATCTTTTTAAGAAAAATGGAGATATAAAAGATGAAGCATTGTGGCATAGGCAAATGAATGAAGCATTGGCAGTAAGAACCAATAGCATAAACACCCAAGAAAGTACACTGCTATTTGTTTAAACCATTGAGATAGTTGGTAAGGCTAGAGCATTTTTTGCATTTTGGTCAGAAGAAATTGAAAAGGAAAGTGTCACCTAGAGGGAGATCAATAGTAGAAAGGATCAGGTCCTTAGCTTCAACTAGCCCAGTGATGAGGTGTACACTTCTTGGAAGGACAAGGAAACTATAGTTTATCTAGGAGAAGGTGATGACATGCATGTGGATGATGAGGCCTAACAGACTGGATGATATAGATAAAGATAAAGATCCTACATCACCAATATCAAGCACAACAGACTCCAGGTGGATGGTTCTAAACAACCTTGAAGCAGTTACAAACACCAAGTGGTCAAGAGATAAAATATGTCAAATATCTATTGTAACAAGAGTAGTTATCACTCCATTAGCTATTTTGTCTTTTATGAGTCATTGATTTTTTCCTTATTCCAAATGATCTGAAGCTTGTTGCAATCCTATTCTATAAAAGGATTCCCAAGATCATTAGAAAGGGATGGAAAATTTGTATTGTAAACAATTTGTAAAGTTTTCAGTCAAGAGGGAAAAGATAGCATAATTTGTACTTGATAGTGTAAGAATTCAAAACTAAAGTTGAGAGATCTTTTATAGTTTATTGAAGATGTTATCTCTAAATACTTTTTGTATACAGGAATGAGATTTTCTGAATTGAATACAAGGATCCAAATTCCAATCTCTCCTGTGTTTTTGATTACGGTAAAAATAGGTTTTGAAGGGACCCTGAAACCCTTTAACAAAGTAGAGAAAAGAAAGACATTAAAGCCTAGAGAACAACAGGCTGCACCAAGCAAGGAAGCAGGCTACAAAGGGACAAATCCCAGATTTAACAATAGGCAGAAACAAAGCAAAAAAAAAAAAAAGACGTTGGAAGGAAAACAGAGAGAAGAGCCGCCAGCACCGAGATCAAGACAGAGTCTTTAGGAAACTCTCAGAATCCTCCAGCTGAGTCTTCATAGTCTTCACATTTTATTTTAGCTTCTGGACATCTGAATCCTTAACCTTCTTCTTCTTTGACCTAGTGCGAGTGCCAGGTCCCATCTACTAGGAAGGATCAGAATGTTCAATGATGTCTTTGTTTCCTTCCAGCCAGTTGCTCAGAGACATCAAATTCTCCATAGTAGACCTCATACCTGTGTTCACTAGTGTAAGCAAATGTTTTAGCATTTCCTCATCCCCACTTATTTTCTTCTAGATAGGTATCATGGCTATCTCGACATCTTTTTTAATTTTTTCATCAATTTCAGAGCCGTGATCATGTACAGGGACATTGACATTTTGAGGAAGTCCTTTCTGAGAATAGTCATAGTTTCCTCAATCATAGAGCTCTTATTTTCCATCTTGATACATCTATTCTTAAGTTCAACTAGATCAATCTGCACCCATTTATCCAAGTTGTAGCTATAGATAGATTTATTTTTTGCAATCTCAAGGGGAGACATAATAATGGTCCTTCTGACCTGTGAATCCATCCTTCTGATATCTCTTTGAAGAGACTGGGGTTTTCTACCCTGAAGGATTCTCTCACTATCTTCTTCCATATTCTCCTTCTCAAAGCTAGGAGAATCATGAGACTCCAAGTTTTCCTCTTCCAGAACCTTAAAACTATTGTCCCCTGAGTTATCAGTATTACTATCCATAAGAGTAATATCAGTTTCTTTATTTTTGTTGGCAACCTTCTCAAACTCAATCTCTTTATTCTCATTTCCTTCTGTATTAACATTATCCAGAATAGAGTTAATTTTTTCCCTAGATTTTAGATTATCATGACTTTCCTCAGGGTTTTCTTTGGCATTTTTAATTTCAAGATCCTCTGAATCCTTCACCACAGGGGTCTGGGTAGTAGGGTTATTCTCAGCATTAGGATCCATCTGATGATTCTAGACACCTTCAATTTCAGTTTCCTAAGGGATAAGCTTCTCACCATCAGACTCCTGGAGGATAGGACTAGCAGGGGTGCCCAGAACATTCTTTTCTGACCTAGAGGCAACACTAAGGTGCTCATCATTCTTCGGCTCAACCAGAGGCTTAGAAGGAGATGGATCAGAGGGTAGAGAGGCTTTCTTAGATTTAGGAGTCTTAGACAGAGACCCCACAAACTTCCTCTTTTTAATCTGGGCAGGGATAGGGTTGGGAATATGGTCTCTGGCATAATCAGCTATAAGGAGGATAAGCCCAACATGGAGGATAGGGGAACTCTTCACTCTATAGTCACTAATTCTCTGGTTAAGAGACCAGAGAAGAAAGTAGGGGAAAGAAATGTGTATCTCATGTCTAAAATGATTAACTAGGGAACAATGATAATTATAGACCCTAGAGAATCTACCCTCGAGAGTAAAGTATTCCATTATAACTTTAATAACAGAACCCCAAATTTTATCAATATTCTCCATGTCGACATAGTCTTTCTTACCTTTCACCAAAAGAGCCCTCTCCTCATCAGTGGCAGGAAATTTCTTGTAAGCTCTGGTTCCCACTTTCACCTCTTTAGAGTACTTCAGTCCATCCAGCAGGAGACCAGTGATATCAGACAGGACCTCGAGGCTGAGGCTAAAAGACTTGCCCGCAATATTAACTGTGCCCTTATCTCAGCCATCAGCGAAGGATTTAGAAACCTCTATATCAAAACCATGAAGTCTCTTAAGAAAATGGTGAACATGACCTTTCTTCAAAATTATCCACACTTCCTTTTCCTTCTTCCACTTGCATTCCGCAGGCTCTTCCCTTCTGAGATCACCACCCATGGCAACAATCTTCACCTGCTCTTTTTTCACAGGCTGGGAAACGTTATTATTTTGATTAATCTTAGTTAGGTGAGAGATTTTAATCTGATTTGCAATCCTCTTCACATGCTTGAATTGGCCACAGATAAAAATAATAATAGCTACATGCATTAAAGTTTGTGCTTTCATAATTAGAGTAAAAATCCCAATCTTGGATATGTACTTCACATTGTTTTGGCCGTCATTCCAACTCCCCCAAATCTGAGATGAATTAATTAGTATCATTAAAAACCCTTTTAATGACTCCTTCTTTTTTCCTTATTTTATCATAATTGATAATTGATTTGACCGCATCATTACTCATAGGTATGTCTTTCCATTTTTGAATCCCGTCACTTTTGGCTCCAATATTGGCAAGACAATCAGCAACCTGATTAGTCTCCCGATAATTTTGAGATATATGGAACACTTTAAAGGATTTAACTATAGATTTAATTTTGAGGATAATATGCTCTATAGTCCAGGAAGGGGTGTTGATATCTTTAATATTATTAATAATATTTAAAGCATCACCTTCGAGTCAGACTCTTTTGAATCCCATTTCTTCCACTAGCAGGATAGTGTTGAGGGCCGCCAAGGCCTCAGCGCTATGATTAGACTGAAAACCCAAGGGGATAGATATAGCACCAAGATAGTTACCAAAACTATCTCTGATGATACCCCCACCCCCAAAGACACCCGGGTTGCCTTTAGAGGCACCATCAAAATTGGCTTTGACCCAGCCAATAGGAGGAGCAGTCCAGACAAATAATTCTCTTTGGGAATAATCTTGAGTTTTGAGGAGAGGAAAGTTCCAAGAAGACCAATTGACATCCGGGATGAGATATCTATATTTTCTATTGCTATTATTTATAGCAGAACTAAAATTTTCCTTTATAGATCTAGAAATTATGTTGAAGATAATTTCAGGTTTAGAACTTTTCTCTCTGAAGATTTTGTTATTTCTTTCCTTCCAGATACTCCAGCAAAGATGAGATGGAATAAGATTCCAGAAATTTATAGCCATATCATTATCAAAAGGGCATATCCATTGAGTAACAAAGTCCTACCAAGAGTTAGGAAAGAACCAAACCAAATTCTAGTTTTGAAAAACCAAAGACCAAACTTTCCATGTAAAACTACAATGGATCATGAGATGATCATAGGATTCAGCTTGTTCAAAGCAAAGACTACATCTATTAACATGAGAGAAGCCTCTTTTTACCAAATTATCAATAATTAGGGGCTTATTCTGGATAAGAATCCAAAAGAAAAAGTTAATCTTTGGAGTAAGGAGTTTATACCAGATAGTAGCACATTGAGGCTTATCTTCCTTGGAGAAAAAGGAGTAGGAAGAGGCCACCATGAATTCACCATGAGGAGAGAGGTTCCACACAATCTTATCTAGAAAATTATCTTCACTGAACCAGGACTGCAATTCTATCATAAGGGGTGATAAACTACTATCGATGCTAGAGAGATCCTTCCAAGAATTGTTATTCCTATAGTCAGAAACTTTATATCCAATAGTATTTTTAGCATGGGTAATAAAGTCCTTCCAATATTGTCTTTCTGATAGGGGGTATTCATAGATCCAAGGATCATCCCAGAATTCAATGGCGGACCCATCTCCCAATTTTCATCTTATTCCTTTTCTCAAAAGATCAATGGAAGAACATAAACTGTTCCAGATGTAAGATCCATTAACTCTAGCTTCATTATTTAGGAGATCCTTCAAGTTGTTAGAGTTGATGAGATATTTGTTTTTAATTATACTATTCCATTGTTTAGAATCACCAAATATTCTCCACACCTGCTTAGCCAGAAGAGCCTTATTGATAAGCTTAATAGGTCTTATCCTCAGACCCCCTTTATTTTTAGGCTTACAAACTTTTTCCCAGGCAATCAGACTGAGCCTTTTTTAATCTTCAACACCAGTCCATAAGAAGCATTTTTGGATAGTTTCAAGCACCATTGCATACTTATGGGGAATCTTAAAGAGGCTTAAAGCATACACAGACAAATTTTGTAATGTCGATTTCAAAAGCTGAAGTTTACCAGAACTGCTAAGGAGAGCACCTTTCCAGCCTGCCAACTTCCTATTGAATCTATCAACAATTTGGTTCCAGAAGCTATCTGGAGGTTTAGAACAGAGAGGGAGCCCCAAATATGAAGAGGGAAGAGCACCAATGCTGCAGCCAAGAATTTTAGACATCTTATATTGTCTCTTAGGAGGGGTATTGATAAAAAAGATGGAGCTCTTATCCCAATTGATGAGTTGACCCATTGCCGAAGTGTAGATAGATAAAGCTTTTTTAAGATTCCTAGATTCTTTCATAGTAGCTTCACCCATAATAAGAGTGTCATCAACAAACTGTTCATGGGAATAGGAGGTTTTGGCCGAGGAGGGATGGAGACCAGAGATTAGGCCAATATTAACAAGTTTAGAAATATATCTTCCCAACCCTTCAGCCAATATAGAAAAAAAAATAGGAGAGATAGGTTCCCCTTGCCTTAGGCCCCTAGAAGGTTTGAAAAAATTGGAAGAGCCACCATTCACAATCACAAAGGAAGTCACAGTAGAGACTAGCTGATTAACAATTTTAATTACCCCTGCATCAAAACCAAAGCTGCTTAAGACTTTTTGGAGAAACAACCAATCAACCCTATCATAGGCTTAGATAAATCCAATTTCATGAGAAAGCCCTATTTCTTGGCAGTTTCAAGGGCGTGAATGTTCTCATGAACAACAACAATGGAATCTAGGATTTGTCACCCTAGAACAAATCCATTCTGCTGAGGAGATATAATTGAAGGCATAAGAGAAAGCAGTCTAGAAGTCATAACTTTAGCTATAATCTTGTATATTCCATTACAAAGACTGACTGGTCTGAAGGAATCCACCGTATTAGCACCATGGAATTTAGGAACAAGAACTAAGAAAGTAGCATTAAGTTCTCTAAGAAGAGATTTAGTACCAAAAAATTCTTTGACAACATTGAGAACATCCTGACCAGTAATCTCCCAAAACTGCTGGAAGAAGAAAAGGGGAAATCCATCAGGACCTGGAG
>MU227573.1:2576942-2591368 GCA_018584345.1 Thuja plicata
ATGGATTGGGGAGCAAATCTCAGGGATAGTAGATTGTTTACCATCCGCAATACTCTGTTTTGCTTCTAGCTCTCTCATAGCTTTATGAGAAGGTCTACCTCTTCCTCCCTGGGGCGATCCTACATCTTCTTTCTTCCTTCTGGTCTAGACTCCCCCTAGAGGGGTTATTTCTGCCTTCTTCCCTGATTCTTGAGCTTTTAGATTTAGTCCTCCTTTCTTAGAGGGTTTTTTGTCTTTCTTATTATTTTTCACCTCAGACCATAGGGATTCCTGCTTTTTTGAGATAGGAGACAAATCATCAAAACTTTCTTTTTGATTTTCCTCCTCACTGACTTTAGACCAGCTCTTGCTACTGTTTCCATTAATAATAGATATCACCTGCTCATTCACTAAAGGTGAAGGTCCCAATTTGTCAACAACTATTACTCCCTGTCCACTTGTTTCAGGGAAGAAACCATTCTCATTTTGTTGTTCTATTCTTGGGACTTGTGGCTCCTTTTCAACACAAACTTCCAGAGAAACATTTTGGGGCTGGAGATCCTTCTCCCTATTTCTAGCCAGAGGGCTTTCATAAGTAGGTAAGGAGTCATCCAGTTTTCTCCCTTGTTTTGTTGTAAATGGGTCCTCCTACTCCAGGATCTGAGGTAAATCCTTATCAACTAATGACTCAAAAATATCTTCCTCTGGCTGATTTGTTAGATCTACATTTAGGTCTTCTATTGATTTTTTCTCTTCTAATACATTCGAGGGGATTGGAAGAGAGGGAGAAGAACCATTTTTCTCTCTCGAAACAACTCTTGAATCTTTCTTTTTAGATTTAACAAAAGGTTTAAGAGGAAATTGTTTTTCCCAATGACCAGATTTTTTGCAGGTAAAGCAGGCAAAGGGGATTGATTCAAACTCCACAACTTGATTATAAGTACCCAGCTTTAAGTTAATAGAAATAACTTCCGAGAGGTCTGTCTTTTGACTAATGTTGACACAGATTCTAGCATAGACTAATCTAGTCTTTGCAGCTGTCATTGGGTCAATAGATAAGAGCTCCCCAAATGAACGAGCCAATCCTGAAAAAACATCTTCATGCCAGTATTCCAGAGGAAGACCCTGGAATCGAACCCACACTAGGGCTGATTCGAACATATCCATATTAAGATCAAGATTTGTCCTCCATTTTTGAAGCCAATCTCTCTTGTGTTATGTGTCTTGTGAGTTATGAATTTTCTAATTCATTAGCATAGTTTTCTCTGTGTTTATGTACTTATTTGAGAGTTCTGATCTAGGATCAGATTAAATTAGGCTCTGATTAATGCATAGATTCATCTAACACATGCTAGGATTATATTAGTAGTAGGGGTTTGGAATAGTTGTATTGTGATTTGAAATCTTTGGTGAATATTAATTTTAGGATACTATATCTGGATCAAAATATAGCCCAATGGAAAAAGAATTGATCTAAAAGCTGATAAGTTTTGTATTATTGCATATCTAGTTGCACATTGGCTATGTTTTCCTATAAGAAAACATTTAAAATCCATTAATTATACATTTGTGTAAGTTTTTTATGAATTCCTATCTCATGCTACATTTCATGGTTGATGTTCATTGGGTAATTAGCCAATTATCTAGTATCTCCTGGTCATGTTGAGTCATTGTGAGATTAATGCTTGATTGTACCTTATAAGACATATCAAAAGGTATTTCAAGGTATTCCCCCTTGGTGTAGCAGGACCTAAAGAGAAGAAGTATTAAGAGAGTGCTTGTTATTTGATCCTTTTCTTTCATGTAAAAATATTTGGAGGTGGCTCCTCTATAAGACAGTCATAAGGAGAAGAGGTTGTTGTTGTTTTTATCGCAACATAAAAATAAACCAACAAAATGGTGACTTTATTGGGGATTAGTTTTTTATTGCAATAAGTGAGTAAGGTTTCTTAAGTTGAGCTGGACTCTTGGCCTACTTACTTATCAATACTTATTGGTTGACCATTGTATTATAGAGTTGTATCTTTGCATATCCCAGTGACCTATATTACTCTTGAAAATATGTCAGGATAGATGCTTAGAATTTTTTGATATCTGTGACCAGTGAAAATTTCATAACAAAATTTGTTGCTCAAGTTGGTGTGTATCTTCCCAGCTATTTGTTGGGAAGCGACATGATTAAATCTTTGCATAAGTGATGAGTTATAATTATTTGATACACCACTGTCTATCTATGAGTTACAAAAATACTAGATCCAGGATGAACAGTCATCCTGAGAATGAATTGGAAAATGAGATTCCATCCACTTCTAGAGCTCGAAAATCAGTGAATAGAAATGTTGCTGGAGTTACTCCCCAAGCCTGGAGGGAGAGAAGGAATGTAAGAATGGATACTCCCATTCCTCATAATCATGAAGAAGATAACATACAAGTTGAACAAGAAACACAACCAGGATTAGGATTTTATGGGGAGTATTACTCTTAGAGTGAAAGGGTTGATGATGTTCCTAGATATACTAGAAAGGTGGTTCATGGTAAGTCCTAGGGACATGAGACAAGGTCCAGATCCAAAATTAGAGGTGAAGAGAATAGAATGCTTCAAGTGATATGACCTCTCACTCTGAAAGAACACATGCCTATCATCACAGAAGAGAGAGAGCCATCATGGAGGAAAAATCAAAATCTGATATGACTCTCTTAGATTCTAAAGAAATTTTTGAATAAGTGGGTGAACTGGAGAGGAAAATCTAAGAGAAAATTTCCTTAAGAAAAAAAAGAGAAAGAGAAAAGGAGGAAAGGATCAGACATGCTTAGATTCAATCTAACTAGTTGAAAAGGAAACTATGAGATTTGGAGGCAATAAATGCTGTAGATATACCTGAGAAACCTGAACATGAACCTGTTGTCTAGAAATTGTATGACATACCAAGGCCCAAGGACAAAGGTAAACAAAAGGTAGCATCTATTGAAATAAAGGAGCCAGTGAGCAAAGGGAGTATAGTGAATCCCATGGTTAAGATGGATATTGAACTGGAGAGAAATAAAAGAGAGAGGGGGATAATAGCCAAGGAATTAGAGAAGGTTGAGTTGGAAGCCTCTTCTCTTGAAATGAAGAAGAAAATTGAATTTATTAAGCAAACCTCTTGTCCTCATCTTGTTGGTGCTGGTCCTAAAATGTCTCTAAATTCAGGAATGAATTTACCACCACCTATTTATTTTGGAAATGCTACCACTTCAAGTACTCAAGGTAACATTTCATCTCAATAAACTCTTGTCTATACTGAAAGGTACATACAATTTATTTTCCTAGGCATTCCTAGTTATCCAAATGAGATTCCTAAAAAGATTAGGGATAAGCTTCTTAAATTTGTTGGGAATAATGTTATAACATGTGAGGAACATCTGAAACATTTTATGGATATGGTTGATGACTATGAAATTGCACATGATGATGTTATGATGAAATTATTTGTGCAAACATTAACTAAGGATGCTAGGGACTAGTTTAGAGGATTAACCCATGAATGTATTGGGTCCATGGATGAGATGAAGGAATGTTTCAGGGATAAATATGGGGACAAGAATAATGAAGGGTTCATGCTGAATGAGCTCAAAAACATAAAGAAGAACCCAAATTAAGAGGTGGTAGAATTCAATATCAGGTTTCAAAGGGAAATGCACAAGTTGCTACAAGTGATGAGACTAGATGACAAGGTATGTCTTGCTACCTATCTTAATGCTTTTGATGAAAAAATGGGTTATTTGTTAAGAGATAAGAAACCTAGAAATATTAGGGAAGTGTATAAGGTAACAGTCAACATTGGGACAAATAGAAGAGTTTCTGGGAAAGTGGGTAAGAGAGAAGATTGGAAACCCACCAGGTATAATAAGAAAGAATCAGATAAACCCTTGAGCTCTAAACCTAAGGAGGATGATAACCTTAAGTTGATTCTGAATTCTCTAAAAAATTTAAATCCTAGAGAGAGTAGTCACAATAAGGTTCCAAATAATGATAGTTCTTCCTATGGAAATTTCAACAGACAGCCTAGGATGTAGAACTATCCTTATACTACTCAGTGGAAAGATGGGAAACCTATTATCCAAAAGATGGATAAATCTGATGAAAAAACTCTTGATCCCCTACACAAGACCTCTGTAAATATGTGCAATGATAATCCCTGTTGTGTATCTTGTCAGTCTCTACATAATCCTGAGTATTATGTTATTGCTGCGAGAATTTCTGGCACTCAAGAAAATGAAGAAGATGAAGAGGAAGAATATAATGATAGTGGTTGTGCTATGACTTCCTTACTATTTAATGAAGAAACATATTATCATCCTGATGATTATGGCATACAGGATTGGGAGATTGATAATATGAGATGTAATGCTGAAAGATGTGATGAGACCCCTATTCTAAGAAGGCCATCTGATGAAGAGATTGTTGAGATCACAAACAATATGGTTGCATAAGAAAGGGGTAATTATGTTTTGAGAAACAGATTAGTTGGAAATGCAAATGGAAAACCTACTGGTATCTTTATCAAGGATACCCTAAATAGTACCAGGAGGCCACAAGACAAGGAGAAATAGGTTGAAGGTACAAACCAAATTTTGATCAAAAAAGGAAACAAACCTACTGGCCCTAGTGTATATAAAGAAAAGGTGAAAAAACAAGAAAATCCCATTCCTCATTCCAAAAAAGAGGATAAAACACATAAGGGAGATGAAGCAAAACTAGCTACTCAAGCAGAAGATGTGGATTATACAAATAAAAAATCAGACATTTCTAATATGAAATACACCCCTATGGATATGGGGCAAATTTTGTCCCAGATAATTGTTAAGGTACCTCTGTTGGAAATGATGACAATAGGAGAGCATAAAGAAAAAACTTTGACATGGGTGAAGAGTGTTAGCTATACTAAGACTATGGGACCACATAAAACAAGAAAGTATCTGACATTAAGGACAAATCAACAAAGGAATCTAATGAACTTGTGTCAAATATTCCTCAAATCTACTTGGACACCGATATTGTTAATACCACTGCAAAAACTGTTCATCCCTTTTTTCTGACATTGTTAATAAATGGTAAAATGCTAAAGACCTGTATGATTGACTCTGGGGCATCTAAAACTGTCATGCCTAGAGAAGTTATGAGATCAATGGGATTGAAAGTAGACACACCACATGGGAGATTCCAAGCCATGGATTCCATAGAAGTGCCTATCATTGGCACTATTAAGGCTTTGCCTTATAAATTGGCAGCTTTCCCAGACAAAGTACTAACAATGAGTGTGTTGGTTGTAGACATTCCCCCTCAATATGGAATGTTATTATCTAGAAAATGGAGTGAATCTATTGGGGGAAGAATTCAATGTGATTTGTCATTTTCCACCTTCAACATTAATGGTAAGAACATCAAAGTATCAAGGGAAACCAGAACTCCTCATATGATTGAGCAGGATGATAACAATCTGAATTGTTTCTTAGATACTGAGATGGGGTCGTTTCAAGTGTAGGAAAGTCAAGCTACAATAAAATCACAACCTACATTGTTGTCAGAAGATGTAAATAATTTATCTAAACAAACTAAGTTATGGATAATGTATTTTGATGGTGTCATTTCTAAGGATGGGGCTGGTGCTGGGGTTTTGTTGATATCTCCCTCTGGAAAAACCTTCAAATTTTCATTTTCTCTTTTGTTTTCTTGTACAAATAATGTGGTAGAATATGAGGCTTTGTTGATAGGTTTGAGATTAGCTGCAAGACATGGAATCAAATGCATCAGAGTTATTGGAGACTCTAAGTTGGTGGTATCTCAGATCAAATCCAAATATGCATCCAAGAACCATAGACTATAACAATACTGAAATGCAGTCTGGGATGAATTAGAAAGTTTTGATGCATTTGGTATTGACTAGATGGATAGGAGCCAAAACAAAATGGTAGATTTGTTGGATAACATTTCTTTAAGGCCAAAAGACATTACTTTTGTTGGAATTTTTGAAATAGAAGTTCATACTAGGCCTTCAATACCAGACAATGTGGATAGATGGCAAGTGTTTGCTGATGATGTAGATATTTAGAGATATTTGTAATGTGAGGCAGGTCTTGACAATAAAGAGAGATTTCACTAAGTATGTGAAAAAAATTGATGGAAAGGATACTATCTTAGGTAAAGAAATATTGCATCTGAAGTCAAATAAAGTCCCAAAGGGACTACTTGTTCTAGAAAGAGCCTTTGATAGTAAGGATAGACTATACTCAGTTACATGTGTAAATAGATCTGAAGATTTGAAGGAAGTTAATGTGGGAACTGAAGAAGTTCTTAAGAACTTATTTATTGGTAAAAAAATGTCACCCAAAGTCAAGGAGGATCTGACTAATCTTTTAAGGAAGTATAAAAAAGTCTTTGCTTGGACATATTATGACCTGAAGGAAAATAATGAGGAATTGTTTCAACATGAAATCCCATTGAAGGAAGATGCCAATCCCTTTAGGTAGAAGCAAAGGCCCATAAATCCCACCCTAAGGTCCAAGATGGAGCATGAATTGAGGAAAATGAAAGATGCTATGGTAATTAAGCCCATCAGGCACTCTTCCTGGGTTTCCAATCTAGTCCATGTTAGGAAGAAGAATGGGGATATCAGGCTGTGTGTGGATTTTAGAAACTTGAACATATCTTCCTTAAAATACAACTATGCTCTCCCCAATATGGAGAATATGCTACACAGAGTCATTGGATGTGAACTCATGTTCATGATGGATGGATTCTCTGGGTATAACTAGATCATGGTCAAAGATTCAGAGTAGTTTAAGCCTTCTTTTACCACACCATGGAGAACATATGTATATGTTAGGATGCATTTCAGTTTAAAGAATGCTGGGGGCTACTTTCCAGAGGGCAATGGATGTTGCGTTCTCAAAATTCCTGCAAAAATTTCTTCAGGTCTATCAGGATGACCTCACAGCTTATTCAAAGAAGGAAGAACAACATTGTGAGCACCTAGAAAAGATTTTTGAAAGAGCTCTAGAATCTGGGATTTCTCTCAATCCCAAGAAATACATTTTTGGAGTGACAGAAGGTAAGTTATTGGGTAACATTGTTTCAAAGGAAGCGGTTAGAATTAACCTAGATAGGGTCACTGCTATTGATAAAGTGACCATCTCAAGAAATGTTAAGGGAATTCAATCATTCTTCAGACACATAAATTTTCTCAGAATATTTTTAACTAACTTTGCTGAGAAACGTAGGTCAATTTCAAAGATGTTGAACAAGGATGCTAAAATGGAATGTGATGGGGAGGCCACTAAATATTTCCAAGAAATTAAGCAAGCTATAAAAGATGCCCCTATCTTGAGAACTCCTGATTATTCAAAGCCCATGAATATTTTTTCATTTGGATCTTGTCATACTATTGTTGTTGTGTTGTTACAGAAAAATGAAGAGGGGTTTGAGCAGCCTATTGCCTTTTTTAGCAAATCATTACAGGCTGCAGAGCTTAAATATGATATAACTGAGAAGCAGGCCTATGCATTGGTGAAGGATATGAAAGCTTTTAGATTTTATTTAATAGGTGTCGTTGTAGTGGCCTATGTCCCCTCAGCAGTAGTTAAGGACATTTTTACTCAACAAGAGGTGTCAAGAAAAATATGTAGATGGATCAATAGGATTCAGGAGTTTAACATAGAAATCCAAATCACTAAGTTGGTCAAGGGAATGGGTTTAGCCAAATTAATGGCTAGTGCAAACTTGGATGCTAATCACATTAATACCCTAGAAGAAGAACATAGGCCTTTCATTTGTAACCTTGACCATTGTGACTAGTGCAGTAACATTATTTATTATTTGCAAAGAATGAACTGTCCATAGGGCATGGATGAGAATAAGAGAAGGACATTAATGTTACAAGCGATTCCTTTTTCCCTGATCAAAGATGAGTTGTGGTGGAGGAACCCTAAATGAATTTTACTGAAATGTGTTGATAAAGAGCATACAGATAGGATCCTGCAAGAGATGCATAATAGAGTGTGTGGTGGCCATTACATGGCCAAGACTACTGCACATAAGATTTGAAGAGAAGGATTTAGGTGGCCAAGTATCTTCAAGGATGCTCATCAATTGGTTAGGAAATGTGATGCTTTCCAACGTTTCTCTGGTAAGCTAAAATTCTTAGGTAATGTACCCCTCACACCAGTGGAAGTTCAAGCCCCTTTTCAATAATGGGGTATTGATTTTATAGGAGAGATAGCTACTAAGTCTAGTGGAGGACATTCATGGATCATTGTAGCTACATAATACTTTACTAAGTGGGTGGAAGCAATCCCCACTAAGAGAGCTACCAGTAAAGTGGTAATTGAGTTTTTAATGAAGAACATAATTACTAGATTTGGGTTCCCAGAGAAGATAATCTCAGATAATTCCATGTGTTTTAAATATGAGGAATATGTCAATTTTTGTGTTGAATATGGTATTCAGACATCTTACTCTACACCTTACCACCCACAAGGGAATGGCCAAGCTGAGTCCACTAACAAGATCCTCCTCAAGATTATTAAAAGAATTCTGGATACAAACAAGAAGGCCTGGGATTCAAAGTTAACATTGGTTGTCTAGGTAGATAGGGTGACATCATAAAAGGCCATAGGATGTGCACCTTTTGACCTAGTCTATGGGATCTAAGAAAGATTGCCCCAAAATAACCTGATGCAGATGTACAAGTTTGTTCAAACTTATGATGATGATATTGACAATGACATGCAATTGAGAATTGATGACCTGGTGGAAGTAGATGAAGCTAGGAGGGAGGCTTCTATAAAGAATGCTAACCTTCAATTGTAGGTGAAGAACTTGTATGATAAGAAGATAGTTTCAAGATAGTTTGATCTGGGAGATTATGTTCTCATGTGGAATGCTAGGTTGGAAGACAAAGGAAAGCATGGAGAATTTGAACCAATTTGGCTGGGACCTTATATTGTTCATGAAAGGTATGGAAACAATTTATATTTATCAAAAGATCTTAGTGGAAGCATTTTAGAACTGCCAGTTCATGGAAAATTCTTGAAGTTTTACTTCTCCTGAAGTCTAATTATCCATGAACATTAGGATTGTGTATATAGTGTGTTTCTGCAGGTGTGTTCTTTCTATCTTAGTTTAGTTTTCTTTCCTGTTGTGTGAGTAGTTTTATTTTCCAGTAGGTTGGTCTTCTTTCCCCAAGATTTTGAATTCTTATAACACCTACAGGAGGTATTCATCCTCAAAAAGAGCCACTATTAGGTCTGTTTAAATTTTATCAAAACAATGAATCCCCGGTATATTTTGCAAAGAAGTCTTATGAGGATACTTAAAAGACCCTTGTTTTCATGTCTCAAAGTGTAAAGTTTGGTCCTAAAACTCTAAGCATCAAAGTGGTTTATAATCCTGCGTTACTTTTTGCCACTTAAGTCATGTATGTTGCATGTGTTCTTTTAAAAATGTTCGCATTCAATAATTTTGTGAGTATCCTAACACCGTGGTCCTTTATTATTTCCTAAGTCCATAGTCTGCAAGATTTTATTAAACTAGTATCTGTCGAGCTAATGTGTTTTCATCCAACAGTTTGCACATTTCCGCGATGAGAAGATGATGTCATTTGTCTTTGGTGGGACCAGCTACAGTGGAGATACATTTCAAAGATATTTATAGATGCTTCTAAATCCAATGGCTCGTGCATTGCCTTCATACCAAAGATGCGGGTGAGTTAGCTTTAAGGGATTGTGCCATGGTGACATGTGTCCTTACTCAGCCCAAGCATGAACAAATGGATGAAGTTAAATGAAGTATATGTTATATCTGATCCGATGGTTGGTGCAAAGCCTTATGATGAAGATTCCCATACAATATCCAATAAGGGAAAGTGTCATGCTGCCACGTGGTGTCCAGTGGGTCTAGTGGGGTAATTAAAGTTTCATTAAATGCATAGCATCTCCAGAAAGATCTGATGGCTGGTGCTAACCCGCAATGAGAAGATGACCGAGGGATAATATTTAAGGGAGTGCACCATTGTGACGCGTGTCCATCCAGGTAAGTTGAAGCCCGTGGTTAAGATAAAGTCGGTTGGGTAAAGATATGATAGGTTAAGGTAGATCTAACGGCTGGCATAAAGCCTCCAATAAAAGGTGAGGTGACTTTAAACATTAAGGCATTGCGACATGCTACCACGTGTCCTAGGAGATCAAAGCCGCAGGTAATAAAGATTGGTTAAAGACAGTAAAGATCATGCAAGATCGGATAGATGGCATAAAGCCTAGATAATAAAGTGATCAAACTTTAGTCATCAAGGGAATGCGCCATTGTGATGCATGTCCTAAGTACTAGGACCCTCTATTAGCATTAAGTAAGATAAAGTGTTAGCATCTTCAGAAAGATCTAATGGTGTGTGCAAATCCTTAGATGGAAAGTTCCTGAAGGATAGTCTTTGAGGGATTTCATCATGATGACATGTGTCCACAGAGATCAACATTATAAAATATTTGCTGTGAGCCATTCGATACAAAGAAAAGTTGTCAGGATCGACGGTCATATTTCAAAGAAGTTATTTTAGCAATACTGAACCGTTAGCCACAAGAGTTTGAACTCAGGTGAAATAATGGATAATGTGTGCCTTCCATAGTAAGAATTTAATGCTTAGGAGTGATGGTATTTCTATGTGATCGATCATTCAATTATTGTTTGTCATTCTTCAAAGTACATGTGATTCTTAATTTTCTCTTTCTTTTTTTTTGAAGCGCTCTGCTAAGGTTTCATGTGTACAATGTATTTTTTGTGTCTTTTCTCTGGGCTTTCCATCTGTCATACCGCATTTACTATGGGATTTTTGCATTAGGGTTAGCTTTTAGTATGGATCCAGACAACTTTTTCCCAGCAGTTTTTGCTGGTGTGTGAGTTGAAGCTTCGGGAAACCATGGTGCCTCCTTTGAACAAACATCCTCGCAAGTTCCTCTTGAAGGTTTTTCATGAGGTAACCCTGATATTGTTCTTAATCTGCAAGAATTTGATTCTGCATGTGAATGGTTATAAAAGCATACTCTAATTGGATATTTTGTGGGTCGTACTCCTCCTGAAAGTATCCTCAAAGACTGGGTTAACAAGAGCTGGACCCCTCATGGGGTCCGCCCTGATAGTGTGCAAAACCTTACCAAAGGTTTTTTTCTTTTCCATTTTTCTAACCCTTCTCAGGCGGAAGTGTTTTTTAACTACAGACCCTAGATTGTTAGGTCTTCCCTGCTTATTTTTCAGAAATGGTCTCAAGACTTCACCATCTCGGATGACAAGAAACTTAGGGTTCCTATTTGGGTCAAATTTCTTGGTCTCCCCTTGCCATGCTGGTCGTTCATTGAGTCCATTGCTAAAACCCTTGGTAAGGTCATTGTCATGGAACATGACAAATTTTTCAATGCCCGTCCCCAGAAGTGTGTCTGTGTTGAGGTCAACCTTTCTAGGGACCTCAAAGACATTGTTGAAATTTAGATTGGTGCCCTCACCATTTCTCAAAAAGTTCTCTATTTGAACCTACCCAACACCTGCTATCGGTGTCAATCGGCAGAACACAAGATTAAGGATTGTCTGTTAGCAACCCCTCGGGTTAAGTCTCTGCCAAAGGAAGCAACGGCCAAACACTCAGAAGTCAGAAAAAAAGAAGAATGGACTACAATTTCATGAAAAGGTAGGAATGCCTCGAGCTCTAAGATGACACAAGCTACTTCTGCTGTGGTGTCACATTCAGAACCCTTGGCTGGAAAATCTCCTTCTTCCAATGATTTGCCACCGCCATTTGTTTCAAACCCTGTTATACAGGGGAAAAGCCCTGTAGCAAAGCCATCCACTCATGAAGTGGTGCTCGCACCGCCAGTGGATTCTTTTGTTTATTCCCAGCCTTTTCATCAATCTCATAGTCCTAATGGACACATGGATGACCTAGAAAAAAGATGGTTTACCTCTTCTGGTGAATTACTCCCTAGTTTTGGCTCTGTACCAACCTTCTTGCAGAATAGCTTCTCCTCTCTTAGGGACGAGGAAACCATGCAAGAGTTTTTATGAATTTTTTTTCATGGAATGTGCGAGGTCTAACTGACCTCTCCAGAAAGTACTATGTGTGGGATACCCGCCATAGACTTCATAGTCTGGACGTGCTATATTTACAAGAGGTTAAGATATCTGGGTTTCTTCTTAACTCTGCATGTCGTGTCATCTGGCCAGACGACATTGTTTTTTCTTCTCAGCATGAAGCTGGTAAAGGTGGTGTTATTACTATTCTGACACCTCACCTTCATTCTTCTATTATTGCTCATGGTTTTGATCCAATGTAGCGTGTCACCTGGATTTTTCTTTCTTTTCATAATCATTCTTTTTGTGTCATTAATGTTTACGCCCCCAATGATGCTGTTGAAAGATCTCAACTTTGGCGTTGGCTGGCAGACAATTTGCCTCCAGCCACTTGGGTTATGTGTGGGGATTTTAATATGGTTGAGCTGGCCTCTGACAAGGAAGGAGTTATACCTTTTCACTGGATAGCTGGAGAGAGAGAAGCCTGGTATTACATGTGTAATAAATTGGGCCTTTTTGATCCCAATGCTAACCGCCGCCAACAGGGTGGGGTTTGGCATATTTGGTCCAATTTCAGAGCTGGCTCTGACTGTATATTTAAGAGGCTTGATCATGCTATGATAACAGCTCAATATTTTTTCTCCTTTTCTGAAGATCGAGGCCTACCTATCATTCCTCTGACATATGTTACCTTGTCAAACCACTTCCCTATTTCTTTCTCCATCACTTGGCAGTTTTCTGCCAGAAGGGCTGCCCACATGCAGTTTTATCTCAACACATCATTGCTGATGCATACCTCCACTATTGCTCACATTATTCAAGTCTAGAATTTAGAACCTCAGCCCCACACTCATCTTGGTTGGATTCAATGGTGTAATGATGCCAATTCTCGCACTGCTAGATTTCTTCACATTTATGGCCGGCAGTTAACTTGTTACAGAAAATGTGCTTATGAAGCTAACACTAAGGCTCTTTGCAATGCTATTGATTTACTTGCTTTGAATCCCTTTGATTCTACTCTCTAGCTTGAGCTAGCCTAGCTCCATCATGAGAAGAAAATTGTTGATGCCTATGCTGCTCGTGGAGCTCAAATCAAAGCTTGGCTCCATTGGTTGGAGGTGAGCGACAAGGCCTCTAAGGATTTTTTTCATTCTCTCAAAGCCCGTCATACCAATGTTGGTATTCAAAAGATTAAGCAAGGATCTAACACACTTACGGAGCTTTCGGCCATTCGGAAAGCTTTTGTTCAACACTATGAACAAGTGTTTTCCTCGCAGGGTAATTCTGCAGCCCGAGAAGAGGCTTTGAAGGCTTGTATTATTGTTACTCCAAACCGCCTAGTGGTCGAGCAGCGTGCCTTTTGTGAGAAATTTCTTACCATCTCTGACCTTAGAGAAGTGTCTTTCTCTATGGCCAATGATAAATCTCCAGGATGCGATGGCTTCCCCTGCGAGTTCTACAAACATTTTTGGGATGCTGTTGGTCTTGACCTGCACAAATTCTATCTCGAGGCCTTTCACAATAAAAGTTTGGGTACTTTAATTAATAAAGGAAATATCAAATTCATACCTAAATCTAGTGATCTAGAGGATATCTGCAATTGGAGGCCCATCACCTTGTTGAATGTCTCATACAAGATAATTGCCAAAGCTTTAGCCCTTAAGATCAGACATCTCCTTCCTATTCTATCGTATATCAAAAAAATTAATTATAAGTTTATCAAAAAAATTAAATGGTATATCATACCTATTATATTAATTTAAATCTAACATTAAAAATATTTAAATATTAATTAAATCTAGTCAAAATATAACATTAATAATAAATCCTCTATATATATAAAAAAAAATCTAATTTTAAAAAGATTATTAATATATATATAATAGAAATCTTAATTTAAAACCAATCCATACTTCATTTTTTTTTTTTAAAAAAAAAAAAATACAAATCCAAACTAAATCTAATCTACTCCTCAACTCCAATCTGATTTAAAACAAAATAAATGAGGCACATAAAAAAAAAAATATTAAAACTTGCAACCCTATCTCATCTATTGTTTGCCTCCTCACGTTAAAAATGACGAAATCACAGGGAGGCGGCGGAATGGAGTAGCGGCGGATTAGATTGGGCGGCGGGTTTCAAACCGCAGCGGTGGATGAAGAAATTAGAGGGCGGCAGTAGGGTTAGTGGGGAGCCAGTGGCGGCGGCGCCGCTCCCACTACGGAAGCACAGTTGGTGGCCGCGAGCCACGTGACTCAACCCATGTGAGGGGGGGTTTATAAAACCGTGGCGGCTGGGGAGAGGCCGGCCCTCCCCACCCAACTCTAATACAGAGGGGGCCGTAGGGTAGGGTTTC